>OY992537.1:65030039-65103711 GCA_963921195.1 Pegoplata infirma | reverse complement strand
GCATGTCTTGCATATTTTGGCGAAAATGAATATTATTGCATATTTTGGTATTAAATGCATATTTTGTGCATATTTGCAACTTTTAAGTACATAATTTGACATACTGACTCCAATCGTTTTTAAATTGGCTTTTGATTGTTAAATCTTTTTTAATTACTGCGTATTAAACACTTATCTAGACATTTTCAATATAAATATTTGCTACCTATTAGTAAATAACATATTAAAAATAAATTTTATTTATCGTTAACATTAGTCAAACATAATTCTTCTTATCTTATTAATTAATCGATCACCAAGTTATTAGGTCAGTTAGTTTAACAAGAAAAATACTTTGTAATTGTGATAAATGTAAGAAATACATATTTTTTGTTTTGTTAAACACAGGTGGATCCAAATCTTGAGTTTGGTTCCCCACAACACAAGTTTAATTGATATTTTTACTTAAAAAAAAATCCCTAATTAAGCAGTAGGCAAAATGGCTCAAATTTTCCTTACAAATTTGGTTAATATTTCATATGATTAAAATTTAGGCAAATTTTTATCATTTTTGGACGAAATTTCGAAATAAAACTTGAGTGATTTTTTATATCCACGAAAAAAAATGAAGTTGTTCTGATTCTTGAATTTCTTCTGCCATAAAAATGTTTTCTTTGTTTATGAAAAAAAATTCCACCCCTAGTCCGATTTTGCACATTTATAAACTTACCCAGCCAAAATTCCGTAGACGGATAGATGGCAATCGCTAGGTTGTTTTAAAATCGATTAGGAATCTATACCACTGTTTTTAATTTTTATACTCGTGATCCTCTATCGATTTTAAGTTTGTAGGCCCGTCTATCTGTTGAAAATACGTTAACTTTATCTTAAAAACTATTGCATCGATTCACTTGAAAATTGTCATATAGATTGGGCGTTTTCTAGAACGAAATATAGGCCACACCGCACCTCGAAGCTCCGCCAACTTTTTGTATATGGGCAAATCCATGGGAAATTTAACTGACGGATCACCGATTTTGTTAATTTTGGGTTATCTGATACCCCTTCGTAAATGATTAAAAACCATCCTTTTTTTATCAATACTTTGGAAGATATGGGCGTTTAAAAATTCGATTTTTTGACAATATTGACTTTTAGACAGTTTTTTAACATTTTTGTGCTCGGAAGACGGAAGTCGTACGAAAAAGCTTATAAAAACAATATTGTTTATAAAATTATGAAAATTTAAAATTTATAAAAATTTTTTTTTTTTTAAATTTCAACAAAAAATTTTAACAACTATTATTGAATGTCCTTTTAACATGATAATGTTTTTAGGCCGCTGTCTAATTTTAAAAATGTTGCAGGACGCCACCTCAGTTTGACTATATATGAGCAATTGTCATTAACTTTTAATATTTAAGAAAAAAAAAATTGTAATTTTTTTTTCGTGGCACATTGATAAGACTTTGTAGGTAAATAACATTATAAATAAGTAATTCAAATCCATCCGCGTGCATTAATTTGAGCGATCGCACCCAAAACTATGGGGGTTTAAAGTTAAAATTTTTAAAAAAATTGTCAAAATTAAATTTTTTATCCGAAGTTTACCAAACGTACCATTTTGTATTATGCTTACCCAGAGCTAAAATACATATTCAAACATGCATAAAATCTTTGCTAAATATCGAGATATTTGCATTTAACCAATTTTTTTTCGGCACATTTTTCCAATATTTTGGAAATAAAAATGTTTCCAGCGGTTATATTTTTTTCAGAAAAATATTACCAAATGCATTAACAAAATCTCAACAAATTCTTAGTTAACACCATTATTCTATCTCTAATAGGTAAGAAACAGCAGTGGTTTAAAGGGAACATTTTTGAAAAAAAAAATTAATAATTTTGAATTTATTTTTTTTTTTTTTAATATTAAATGTCTGATTTTACAGTGTTGTCCTTCACTGAATATTGAAACTATTCAAAGTATGATTAATAATGCTAATACTAAGGTTATTACGAAATATTTTAACGTAATAACCTTTAGTAATAAATATTATCAAGGTTATAAAAAATTTTAGCAATTTTTCGCGATTTTCGCGACTGCAAAAATCAATGGACTAATTTTGAAATATTATTTGAATAAGACATGTCAAAATCTATCAAAATACATTTCTTTTCTAATTTTTTTAAGTAATGTAAGATTTTATATAACCATTAAATTTAAAGGTATCAAAAATTTAAAACCACCGAAAAACCGCTTAAACGTTAAATTTTTTCGGGTGCGAATTAATTGAAGATAGAGAATTAAAAAGACTCACAAAGCATTCGGAACCATTCGGAATAAAACTGGGAGTGTGCCTCGCAAAAAACAGACTTTTTAAAAAATTCACGTTTTTTCTTCCCATCTTTGGAGAGCTGCATCTTCGTAACCATTGCGAGCACATCACTCGAATCAGTCTCAGATTGTGCATATTTACAAGGGCTTTTACCATATGTATTTGAATTTTAAAATTACAGTTTGCACCAAAAGCTACAATCAAAAAACCTCGAAAAATTGAAAATTGAAAAAAGTTGGTATCAAAGATTTAGGTCCACGTAACTTTTTTCTTATTGATGGCACATCCACTGAACCTACACCAAATAATTGCCCAAGTCTACTGATTAAACGGTATTAAATTTGGAGCAATAGCTTTAACGCACCCAACAAAATGGAACTTTGAACGAAAAATTTCATGAGAGTATCAAGCGATTTTTTTTACATTTTTCAACTTTGCACGTTCCTTACCATGAGATAATGATACTATTTGCGCTGTGCCTTTGCAGAATTACTCATTATGGTTCCCTTAACATATCTACATTAACAGGTACCACCTAGTTTACAAATAAAAATGTTATTACGAAATTAGTAAAATATCACAAGCGTTAAAAGTTAATGACAAAAGTCCATATATATATATAGCTACCGACTAACAAAAAAGAAAATAAGAATTACTGTTTTCATTTTCTTAAAACCAATAAAACCAAACTCGGTTTTCACCTGATGGTAAATAAACCCGTTTTTCAACAGCTGGTGAATATTACGTAACATAATTATTTTTCAACGAAAAAAAAAAAAAAATTTTATCAAATTTTTTTTCCATCAAATTTTTTTTTTTCATCAAAATTTTTTTTTTTTCATCAATTTTTTGTTTTTTTATCAAATTTTTTTTTTTTTTTTTTCAAATTCCGTCCGTCTGTCTGTCTGTCCGTCCGTCTGTGAAAGACACGATACAGTCCAAAATAAAAGTGATAGATTCCTGGAATTTGGTTAAATTCGGAGATGGGCAAAATCGGACTAGGGGGGAAAAGTTCCCCTTTGATGAAGTAAAACAACCCATGAAAAACGGTAACTTTTTATAGGTTTTTTTGTATTTTTGTTAAACAAATGAAACATTTTTATGCTTGAAAATGTTTAAAGAACTTGGACCCAGGGGATTTGAAAATGATATTTTTTTTGGTTCGCCCCCTTTTGTGGGCGTGGATATTATCAAATAATTTATATAATGATGAAATAGTATACCCCCCCCCCCCCCCCTTCAAAAAAACGCCCCTGCAATTTTTTTTTTAATTTTTTTTTGGACGTTGGAGGGTATACAAGATTCGGCACAGCCGAATTTAACACTCTCACCTGTTTTTTTTTTTCATTTATTTTTTTTTTCATCAATTTTTTTTTTCATCAAATTTTTTTTGTCATCAAACTTTTTTTTTCATCAAGTATTTTTTTTCATCAAATTTTTTTTTTCATCAATATTTTTTTACAATTTTTTTTTATCAATTTTTTTTCACCAAATTTTTTTTTTTTTTTCATCAAATTTTTTTTTTCATCAAACTTTTTTTTTCATCAAAAACTCTTTTTCATCAATATTTTTTCACAAAAAAATTTTTTTCATCAAATTTTTTATTGTATTAAATTGTTTTTTCATCATTTTTTGTCAATATTTTTTTTTTATCAACGTTTTTTTCCATAATTTTTTTTTCATAATTTTTTTTGCAGGGAGGTGTTTTTTCGCGTTGTCGAGCAATACATTTTCAAAGTTGGTAATATAGCCAAATTTTAGATATTTTGCCAAAATATTGAAAAAATCAAACATTTGGCTTTTTAACAAACAAATTTATTGCTCACCAATACGAAAAAACACCTCTCTCAAACTTTAAGAACATTAAAAGGATATTGTAAACTTTAATAAAATTTTTGTTTTGGAAATCCATGATGTCGTTTCCAGCAAAAAAGGACGTTCAAATATGGTTTTTAAAATTGTTTCTTGAAATTTTTAAGAAAACTATAGATTTTAAATCTTCATAATTTTATAAACAATATTCAGCCTTACCTAGGGTTGCCAGCCGGCCTGGAATTTTATAAATCCATAACACGTATATTAGAGTGTCCCTTATTTTCATGCGCGGGTACAAGGGTAATATATCTTTATATAAAAGATACGTCTCAAAACTTGAGACTTATTTATAGGAAAAAGGTCGCGGACCTTTTTGATAGGAAAAAGGTCTAAGAATCTGATACTTTTTCTATCGGAAAAAGGTCACAGAATCTCTTAATTTAAGACTTGTTTTAAGGAAAAAGGTTTTAGGATCTAAGTCGTTTTTTAAAGAAAAATGTCTCAAAGGTGAGACTTTGTATTGTTGAAAAAAAGGCTCAGAAGTTGAAACTTACTCAATTGGAAGAATGTCAAAAATCTAAAACTTTTTCTATAGGAATAAGGTCTCAGAATTTTAGACTTTTTTTATATGGAAAATGTAATCAGAATCTGAGACTTTTTTTAGAAAAGAAAAGGGACAGAATCTTAGACTTTTTTTATATACCTACACTAGAGTGTCCCTTATTTTGGAAATGTTGGAAATCTTGAGACGGTACCCGCTCATTTTTTTCCTTTTGACTTAAAAATAACTCAGGAAAAATTTTACGCCCCTAGGACCACGCCTTCCCTACGCGACGGGGCCTTAAAGAGCGGGGCCTAAAAAATCATTTTTCCATACAAACCAAAAAAATTTTTTTTTTATTTTTAATTTTTTTGTTATTAATTATTATATTACTTGGTTTGCTTATTCACGACAAAAAATTTGATTTTGGAGGGATAAGTCTTTCAGCGCTAAAAAATTTTTCGCAAAAAAAAAATTTGGGCGGCCGGGGTCCTACAGTAAAAAATTTTTAAAAAATATTTTTTTTTAGTTTTGACCAGCAACGGTTTTAGTTGCTATGTTGCTTTAAATGATATATATTCCAAAAAAAAAATTATTCATATCTGTGACATCTTTATCTTTTTCGAAAAAAAAAATTTTGAGCCGTAGGAATCCTACGGTAAAAAATTTTTAAAAAATATTTTTTTTTAGTTTTGAAAAGCAATGGTTTTAGTTTTTATGTTGTTTTTAATGATATATATTCCAAAAAAAATATTATTCATATTTGTGACATTTTTATCGTGTATCGAAAAAAATCATCAATGCATTTTTTACCCTTTTTTAGAACACGATTAAGATGTCACAGATACAAAAAATATTTTTTTATGAATATATATCATTTAAAGCAACATAGCAGCTAAAACCGTTGCTGGTCAAAACTAAAAAAAAATATTTTTTAAAAATTTTTTACTGTAGGACCCCGGCGGCTCAAAATTTTTTTTTGCGAAAAATTTTTTAGCGCTGAAAGACTTATCCCACCAAAATCAAATTTTTTGTTGTGAATAAGCAAACCAAGTAATATAATAAATAATAACAAAAAAATTAAAAATCAAAAAAAAATTTTTTTGGTTTGTATGGAAAAATGATTTTTTAGGCCCCGCTCTTTAAGGGCCCGTCGCGTAGGGAAGGCGTGGTCCTAGGGGCGTAAAATTTTTCCTGAGTTATTTTTAAGTCAAAAGGATAAAAATGAGCGGGTACCGTCTCAAGATTTCCAACATTTCCAAAATAAGGGACACTCTAACCTACACACAGAAAAATAAATTGCCAACTGAATTTTTCAGTTGAAGCAACTCCAAATTTGATTGTGGCTACTTAAATATGCTGTGACTAACATATTTTATGATTGTTTCAACTAAAAGTCAGTTATATCAACGTTATTCAGTTGTGACTAACAATATTCAATTGCGACAACCTATATGTGAGTGCTTCAACCTAATTTTAGTTACATCAACTGACTTTCAGTTGGAAATTGGCAAATTTGTTTTCTGTGTGTAAGAAGAAGGTCTTAGAATCTAAGGCTTTTTTTATAAGAAAAACGTCTCAGAATTTGGGACTTTTTCCTTTGGAAAGGGTCTCAGAATCTCAGACTTTGTCCAAAGAAAAAGGGTCATAGAATCTGAGACTTTTTCTATAGGAAAAGGTTTCAAAATCGATACTCAGAATCTAACAATCTGAGTCTTTTTATAATAGAAAAATCTATTACTCTTTTTTAAGGAAAAAAAGTACCAGAATTTTAGAATCTTAGAATTTTTCTATGGGAAAAAGGTCTTAGAATCTGAGAATTTTTCTTTAGGAATAAGGTCTCAGAATCTGAGACTTTTTCTACAAAAATAAAGGTTTAAGATTCTGACACTTTTTCTATATGAAAAAGGTCTGAGAATTTGAAAAGATTTCTTTAGAGAATGGTCTCAGAATCTAAAGTTCTCAGAATAAAATTTTCTTTTAGTACGAAACAAATCTAATAATCTGCGACCTTTTTTTTTTAAGAAAAATATATTAAAAATGCTTTAAATATGAGACTTTTTCTATAGTAAGTAAAAGGTTTCAGAATCTTAGACTTTTTCTGTGGAACAAAATACTTATGTTAAAAATCTGAAAATTTGTCTATGCGACAAAAAGTCTCAGTTTCTGAGACATTTTTTGTAAAGAAGGAGTCTTAGATTCTGAGACATTTTTCCTATTAAAAAATTCATATCTTCACGAAAAATGTCTCAACATCTGATTTTTTTATGTACACTCAAAAAAATACATTAGTAGATTTACTAATTTTTTTTGCTAATGCTGGTTAGCTAACTTTTAGCAAATTTTCAGTTGAGATTAGCATGTTAGCAAAAATATCTTGTAAACTTCATTTAACGCATTAGCAATTTTAAACAAAATTTGAACTCATTTTTTTTTTTGCTAAATTTAAAATTGAGTTGGCCAAATTTTTACAAGCTTTTTTGCTAATATTAGCAAAAATAAATGGTAAATTTTTTTTTATTTCCAGAAAACTTTAAATGGCGCTATCTCGGAAACTAAGCCAGATAGGGCAAAATGGAGACCATTTTTGGTTCTCGGGCTCTCCACTCTCCGACATATCAAAAAGTCCAAATCATTTTTGTAGCTCTCAACACGTAGAACAAGATCGCAAGACCCTGGTGGTCCCTAAAATCACGTATCTCATAAACTAAGCTAGGTAGAGCGAAACGGACACAAATTTTGGATCAAAAACTATGACGATTTTTAATGAACCCAACTAGGTCTAGGCCCATCGGGGTCTGGACCTATCGGGTCCGAACCCAATGGGGAACTCAAATTTGTATGAACTAAGTTGACATAAAAAAATTTCAGTTAACTAATTTTTGGCAAAACATTTTTGCTAACTTTACCAAAAAAATTGTGGGTTCAAAATCAGCAAATTTTCTTGTAGGTTTACAAGCTTTTTTTGCTAACATTACAGTTTTTTTTTTTTTTTTTTAGTGTACGAAGAATTTTTTCTATTGAAAAATTCTCAAATTTAGACTTTTTTATACGTCAAATGTATTAGAATCTGAGACTTTTTCTGTCTATACGAAAATGTACAATTTTCGTTTTAAACAAATTAAAAAAAAAAATTATCTAAACAAAATAGTAGTACCTAAGATCATTAAAAACAAATCTCCTTCGGTAAAAACTAATAAATTTGTTATTTTATAGCTTTCCATCACCTTTTTTTGCAAAAAAAAAACGTATCCATGTTTTTGGTCGTCCGACAAAGGTGAATTTATGATTTTTTTTTATTCGAAGTAAAAAAAAAAAAAACTAATATTTTTTAAATTTTTTTACCGTAGTACCCCTGCGGCTCTAAATTTTTTTCTTCGAAAAATTTTTTAGAGCTGAAAGCCATATCCAACAAAAATCAATTTTTTTGTGGTAAATAAGCCAACCAAGTAATATAATAATTAATAATAAAAAAAATTTAAAATCAAAAATTTTTTTTTTGGTTTGTATGGAAAAATTATTTTTTAGGCCCCGCTCTTTAAGGCCCCGACGCGTAGGGAAGGCGTGGTCGTAGGGGCTTAAAATTTTTCCTGAGTTATTTTAAGTCAAATGGAAAAAAATGAGCGGGTACCGTCTCAAGATTTCCAACATTTCCAAAATAAGGGACACTCTAACGCAGAGCTTCTCACTAACTTTTGCTCTGCGACCCCTTTTCAATATTTCAAATTTTTCGCGACCCCCCCCCCCCCCCCCAACATAAAAAAAATTATTAACGTGAACTTTGCCCTCAGTTTTTTTTCAAAAACCTGAAGTAATGGAACAAATTGGAATCCAAATTCAGAAGCAGCATTGAAAGATTAATCAAAACCGTGTAGTCAGATCCCGGACGCATACCAAAAATTTCAAGTAAAAAACTTCTAAAAAATAAAAAAAATAAAAACACAATTTTTGTGAACTTTGACCCTAATTTTCTCAAAAATTTGGAAAACAGGTCCCAAACTATCTTCATCGATTTTTTTATTTCCGAAAATAAAAGAAAAACACCAGTTAAACCGGATCAGAAATGAAGAAATGTTTACAAAGAAAGCATTTAAAGTCCAATTTGGAGTAATGATTGTTCTTTTTTCAAAAATATGTACCAATGTTTGGTATTGATCGAAATTTTATTCGATCACTAATCCGTTATTCGGATCCAGATTTGGAATCAGAATTAAAAGGAAAATCGAAAAAAGTGGTCAGCTCCCAGACGCATCAAAAAATATCACAAACACAGCTCTTAAAAATTAATAAGAATACGTTTTTGTTAACTTTGCCCTTAATTTTTTCAAAAACCTAACGTACTAGAAAAATTTGTAACCCAGAACTGTCAGATCCCAGACTCAGCCAAAAAAACTTCACAAATCAGTGTTGGGCATCCCGGAAAATTAACGACTGCGATGGAAATAATTTATTTTTTTAACAAAAGTGTTTGAATATTTTTATAACACAACAAAAAAATGTGTTTTAAATTTACTAAAATGTAAGCTTTAACAAAATTGTTCGCGACCCCCCTGAAACTCTTCCGCGACCCCCTAGGGGTCATTTGCTCTAACGTATATCGTTAGTTTAATGTAAAAGATCCTAAGTCCATATTTTCGTGAAATTCAGTTTTTGATGCAGTCAGATAAAATAAGTAAAAAAATTAATTATTTATATTTGTGAAAACAATCGTTGTTAATTCCAAGGATGCTACAGTTAATGTTGATTAAAAAATTTAATAAATGACGTCATTATTCACTTTTTTGATGCATTTTTTTGTATTCACTTTTTTAATGCATTTTTTGTTAACACTGAAAATCCCCAAATAAAAGTGAATAATTATTCACTTTTTATTAACCTTTTCATTCACTTTTTTTAAATGTGAATAACTATAAATAAAAAGTGAATAATTATTATAATTATGAATAATTATTTACTTTTTTATTCATTTTGGTATCTTTTTATACAAAAAATGAATAAAAAAAGTAGAAAATTATTCATAATTATAATAATTATAAAAAATTTGCATTATCACTTCTTATACAAATATGTATAAATAAAAAAGTGAATAATTATTCACTTTTTCTTAGGGATTTTAAGTGTTAACAAAAAATGCATCAAAAATGTGAATAAAAAATGCACCAAAAAACTGTGAATTATAATGTTACTTATTCAGTTTCTTAATCATCCTTCACTGTAGCATCCTTAGTTAATCCAATTTATTTATAAAAATGAACTTAGTCCGCATTAGCTGGACAATTTTTAACTAATGGACATAGTTGACATATGTGAAGTGCACGATCATACCAATATCCATTTGCACAGATACACTCAACAGCCGTTTTGTTGATACATTTATAATAGAGTTTACAATGACTGGCGTAAGGAAAAGTTGTACCTTCTGGAACCATTGAACAATCTGATGGCGGACAGTTTTGACAAATGGGTGGTGATGGGGTTAGTGCTGGTGTTGGTGGTGCAGGTGGTGCAGGTGGTGCAGGTGGTGCTGGCGGTGGTGGTGGAACTATGGGAGTGCATGTAAGGCAATTATCTTGGTTATCTATTAGTTGTGCTGACACCACAATATTTGTTGAGAAAATCAATATACCAATCAAAATCGAAACTAAAATAATAGAAAACAATTAATGTTAAAAATATAAATAATAAAAAAATATATTTGAGAAAGTAAAAGTGTCTTATTGAATAAAAACCCGATTTTTGAGCCAGTTGTCGATTTCTGTAACTATGCGAGGAAAAATAAAATAACGTTATAGTCAATCATTTGGTATGTCACAGAGTGATTCAGAAAAAAGCTTTACATTTGTTTTCGTGTTCGATGATTTCAACTTGAACTCACCCTGCAAAAAACAAGATGACTATAACATTATTTATTTTTTCTCGATGCGAAAACTTTTTGCAAATTTTGCTTATATTCAGATTTTTTTGAGAATAATTTATATTATTTTATATTCTTACATTTTAGAAATATTTTAGAGTTTCCCATATTATCTATGACTGTTTGCAGGAATATTTCTTTTTTGAAGCACCTTGGATCTACTGATTACTAATCATTTGTAAATTGTCTTTATATACTAATTTTTTTCTTAAGCACGTATCTTATACTTTGTAATCGAAATATTTGCTAATGATGAATAAATATTATAAAAAATAAATAAAATTTTGTTTATTAAGTATCGTGTACTTCAGTTTAACATATTTATTCTTATCTGATTACTCAATCGATTAACATTTTATTAGAGCATGAAGTCTTAGATAATGTGTTTTTTATCATAAGGTAATAAATATTTGTAAAATTTAAAGAAAAGTTTGTTACTTATTTTGATGCCTCCTATTTGACAAGAATTCCTAGTAATTTTACAAGCTTTTTACTATTAATTTTGTAATGTTACTAGGTTTTTTCCAACACCCAAAAAAAAACGTGGGTATTTAATACTAAAAATTTAACTAATTTTAGTCCAAAAGGACCTACTGCAGAAATTGGTAACCAATACTAAAATTTTTAACTAATATTAGTCAAAACCAGTAAAAATTACTAATGTTAGTACTTTGAAGATACTAAAATTAGTAACTAATTAGTAGATTTTGGTACAATATCACTTACTAAACCTTTTACTGTAGAATTATTTTGAGTGAATAAATTTCTAAATTTACAAATTATTTGAAACGATAAAATTTACAAGGTGGCTTCGTAACTTTACTAGATTTTTAGCTAGTTCCTATTTTACAAGAATTCCTAGTAAAACTTACGATTTTTTTGTAATTTTTACCAAAAAAATTGTAAATTTACATGTTTTTGACACTATAAAATTTACAAGGAATTCTTGTGAATTTACTAGATTTTTATACCCTCCAACTACCGTATAAGGGTATACTAGAGGTGTCCTTAAAAACGAAAATCATCTTTTTACACCTGGTAGGGTCCTAAATTGTTCTTTAGTATCTAAAAATGAGTGAGCCAAAATTTGGGACAATCGGATAAAAATAACTCGTGCCGAAAATGGATTGAAGTTTTTGGGCATTCTTATATGAAAGAAAAACCCCTTTTTTGTAGTTTTTGGAAAAATGTTAGTATTTGTTATTTTTTGTTAATTTTTTTGTGAATGAATACGAAAATGGTACTAAATTACCTTTCCAAAAAGAATAATAAAATTAAATTCGGATAAAAAACAAGCATTTTACGCATACATGCCCCAGACCATTGTATGGGTTTTAAAGCCAGAATTTCAAAATTTTCAAAATTTGTAGGCAAAAAAATAAAAAAAAATAATTTTACTTTATAATCATATTGAAAACATGTTTACGATTAAAAATAGCAGATATGGTAGTCAAGATTTTTTTTTTATTTTTCGCCGGTAGTGATAAAAATTTCCGCGGATTCCAAATAAAATGCGTTTTTTCACAATAATTTAGCAAATATCTGGAAATTTTTTCTTTATTGTACGGAACGAAGCGTAAAATGTAAATTCTATAACTTTTGAGAAACCGGATATATGCAGATTAGGGTGGGGCGATTTGAACATCTTAATGGGCGCTTCGCGTTTCTGATTCTTGGGATTGTACTGAGCAAAAAAGTCAACTAGACCATACGTCTACGGTGAAAATCGAGCCTCCCGATTTTGACTTGAAGTTTTTTCTCAGACTTTATTTTTTTGGAAAATTTGAAAATTTTCTTGGGCTCATATTTCGTAAACTATTTGAAATTTTTAATTATTTTGAAAAGTAAAGTTGTAGCTATTGTCTCGGGCTACAATTTCTCTGAACATATTACTTAGAAAAATCTTCGTTTTCATGGTCATAAAGTCGAAAATGTAGAAAATTCACCACTTTTTGTAATTTTTTTTTGATATTTTGGCCTATAACAGCCAAACCATTGAGATTTTCGATCCAATACTAAGACAAAAATTGTAGCCAAGACAATAGTTAAGAACTCTCTGGTACATCGCAAAAACATTAGAACGCTCCTTCAGGCAGTTTTGGCCTTGTGAAAGTGCAAATTTTTTGTGAAAATATTGATAAATTACCATTTTCAGTTGTTCATAGCGCAAAATCATAAAAATGTTCTATTTCTTATTTTTTCCACTTTTTTTATCCAAAAATATAATGTTTTTTTTTTGTTTTGTTCAATATTTATTTTGAAAATTCATTTAAAGTACAAAGTTATTGTATTGGTAGAGACAAGGTATGAATCAAGAAGAATTCCAATATAGTGTATTTTTCATTCAAAGATTGCCTTCCAAATCTTTTCGAGATTCTATACGGGGCGCTTTCTTTCGGCCTTCAGATACAGATGCCATTATTATATTATACCTTCACGGTTTTTGTCGATTGAGCGCTTAGCAACACTAGCTAGTAGCTGGACATGACGCTCCGTACCTTGAATATGACAAGGTATTAGTGGGTCTGGAAATGGTGGATCTTCATCATCTTCACATTCGAGGTATTGTTGTAAATGCTCATACGGAATTTTCCTGGTAAATGGCGGTTCAAATAACAATGCTTTGTCCTCTAAATCGGTCATGTGAACGAAATGCGTACAATCAAAATTTATGTTTGGTTTTACATATTCGCGAAGCTCAGCTAAATCGCATACGTTGTCGCGAATATACAATATTTTTTTGAGTGCCAATGTACGAATTTCTACATTTCCTATTTCGCACACAGTGAAAATGTTTTGTTGAGCATGTTATACGATGATTGTAAAGAAATTCGTACATTGGCACTCAAAAAAATATTGCATATTTGCGACAACGTATGCGATTTAACTGAGCTTCGCGAATATGTAAAACCAAACATCAATTTTGATTGTACGAATTTCGTTCACATGATCGATTTAGACGACAAAGCATTGTTATTTGAACCGCCATTTACCAGGAAAATTCCGTATGAGCATTTACAATAATACCTCGAATGTGTAGATGATGAAGATCCACCATTTCCAGACCCACTAATACCTTGTCATATTCAAGGTACGGAGCGTCATGTCCAGCTACTAGCTAGTGTTGCTAAGCGCTCAATCGACAAAAACAGTGAAGGTATAATGGCATCTGTATCTGAAGGCTGAAAGAAAGCGCCTCGTATAGAATCTCGAAAAGATTTGTAAGGCAATCTTTGAATGAAAAATACACTAAATTGGAATTCTTCTTGATTCATACCTTGTCTCTACCAATACAATTACTTTGTACTTTAAATGAATTTTCAAAATAAATATTGAACAAAACAAAAAAAAAAAAACATTATATTTTTGGATAAAAAAAGTGGAAAAAATAAGAAATAGAACATTTTTATGATTTTGCGCTATGAACAACTGAAAATGGTAACACAGCTCAACAAGAAAATTGGATTCTGGTTAGTGATTTGGATAGTGTCTGTTGCGCTGATTCCAAATCCGGAGCCCAAATTTGTCTATCACGTCAGGATTTTGAGTAATTCGCGGTTAAAGTGCCGAAAAAGGGCATTTTGACCCTTTTTAAAAGCTTATAAAATAAGATCCTGACATGCAAATGACGTGGTATCAAGCTCATTATAAAGCCTGTAATCTTTTCTTAAAGATTAGATAAAATGTTCTAAAAATTTAATTTTCGAAAATGTTAAAAAAATCATTAGCAAAAACCCTTCCATTTTTTCAATATTTAGTTTATTTACACAGTGGTTTTTAACAAATTTCCATACAAATTCATACGTAAATTTTAGATTTAAAGCACTTGTGGCTAATGATTTTCTTACCACTTTAGAAAATTAAATTCCAAGAAGATTTGATCTTGTCTAAAAGAGAAAACTACGCACTTTCGAATGAGCTTGGTATCAAGTCATTTGCATGTCAGGATCTTATTTTATAGGCGGTCGAAAATTACCAAAATGGGCATTTTTTGACCCTTTAACCGCTATTTTTTAAAAATTGTGACGTGATAGAAAAATTTTAGTGACCGTTTTGAAATCGGGAAACGAAAACCTATAAACTTTTTTTGTTTTCTTTCAAAACGCAGCGACAAACCTCAGATTTGTAGAGCGGTGTAATTTATCAATATTTTCACAAAAAATTTGCACTTTCACAAGGCCAAAACTGCCTGAAGGAGCATTCTAATGCTTCTGCGATGTACTAGAGAGTTCTTAACTATTGTCTTGGATACAATTTTTGTCTTAGTATTGGATCGAAAATCTCAATGGTTTGGGTGTTATAGGCCAAAATATCCAAAAAAAATTACAAAAAGTGGTGAATTTTCTACATTTTCGACTTTTTGACTATGAAAGCGAAGTTTTTTTTAAGTAATATGTTCAGAGAAATTCTAGCCCGAGACAATAGCTACAACTTTGCTTTTGAAAATAAGTCAAAATTTCAAATAGTTTACGAAATATGAGCCCAAGAAAGTTTGCAAATTTTCCAAAAAAATAAAGTCTGAGAAAAAACTTCAAGTTAAAATCGGGAGGCTCGATTTTCACCGTAGACGTATGGTCTAGTTGACTTTTTTGCTCAGTACAATCCCAAGAATCAGAAACGCGAAGCGCCCATTAAGATTTTTTTCCTTCCTTACTAATCGCCCCACCCTAATGCAGATATCTTTTTTTATATAAATATGTAATGTCCCGAATTTGTCATTTCACCTCGATGAAAAGGGGTTAAAGATGCCCTATTTCTCTAAAAATTTACAGAATTTATTTTTTACACTTGGTATAGTATAATACAAAACATTTTTTTCCATATTTGCTAAATTACCATAGAAAAACACATTTCCTTTGAAATCCGCGGAAGTTATATCACTACCCACGCCAAATTAAAAAAAAAGCTAGACTACTATATTTGTTAGTTTTTATCTATAACATGTATGTAATAACATTATGAAGTAAAATTTATTTTTTTTTATTTTTTTGCCTAGAAATTTTGAACATTTTCAAATTTTGGCTTTACAAACCATGCAATGGTCTGGGGCATGTATGCATAAAATGCTTAATTTTTATCCGATTTTAATTTTTTTAACCTTTTTGGGAAGGTAATTTAGTACCATTTTCATATTATTTAACAAAAAAATTAACAAAAAATAACATATACCAATAATTTTCAAAAAACTAGAAAAAACGTGTTTTTTTATCACATAAGAGTGTCTGTCCCAAAACTCCAATCCATTTTCGGCACGAGTTATTTTTATCCGATTGTCCCCAAATTTTGGCTCACTCATTTTTAGATATTAAACTATAATTTCGGACCCTACCACGTATTCAAAAGTGATTTTGAAAAATTACCTTAGTCGTAAGGACACCTTTAGGGTATACTCACTTTGTCATTCCGTGTGTAACGCATCAAAATATCGGTCTAGGACCCCATAAAGTATATATATTTATAATCAGTGATCGATTCTAAGACATTCTAGCGATGTCCGTCCCTCCGTCCGCCCGTCCGTCTGTACTTAACACGATGCAGTCCAAAATAAAAGAGCTAGACTTCCGACATTTGTCACAAATATGTCTTATGTTAATAGGCAGGTTAAGTTCGTAAATGAGCAAAATCGGACCCCTTGAAGAACTAAACCAACATCGGAAAAATAGCATTTTTTTACGTGATTTTTTGTGATTTTGTTTAACAAATGCAACACTTTTGTGCTACAAGAAGTTCAAAGTCCTGCACTTGGACCCAGAGAATTAGAAATGTCGTTTTTTCGGTCCTTTATTTTTTTATGCATGTTGGAGGGTATAAAAGATTCGGCACAGCCGAATTTAACTCTCTTACTTGTTTTACTTGAAAATAAAAAAAAATAATCGCGAATATCGCTAATACATACGCCAACTTTGAAAAAACTGATATTACAATGGGATTTAGTGTACACTAGGGATATAACCATTTGCGTTATTTTGCAAATATCAAAAAGGACCTATCATATTTAGAAAGTACATTAAAAATCAAGAAGAAATGTGTGTTCTTTTTTTCGCGAATGTTAAAAAAGGTTCGGCACCGATCGCGATGAAGTTTTCGCTAATATTTTTTTTATATTATTCGGAAAACCCGTATTTCTAGTGTCGAAAACCATTTTATAAATTTGTTATTGTTTTATTTTTGTTGTAAAACGACAAAAAGCCAAAAAACGGTGGATGGGAAGGAATCCCACCATAAAACATAAAAAAATGTAAATTTATGGTGTTTTAGAAATTGCAATCGGTGCCGATGGTTTTTGGACCAAAATGTCCCCGGATAACGTTTTTTGTTATTAGTATAAAATTGCCCATACGATTATGATAGGTTCCTATTTTGGTTATATCCCTAGTGTACACGAACTAGCTTTAACAGATGGCTGTCGTAAATTCAAATCAAACTAAAAATATTTGTATTGAACCATTTTTTTTCGCGAAAATAGAGATTTTTCGTGAACAAAAAATGTTTTTCGCGAAAAAAATCATGGTATTATGGTTTGTTGTGTTAGTTTAACAGACTTGAATAGTATTAAATTTAAAAATTATCGCAAAAGTTTAAAAATAAAAGCATCGAAATTTTAAATCGCGAATACGAGCGCTAACTTCGAAAAAGGGCTAGCACCATTGAATTCAGCGTACCCGAATTAACTTTACTACTAGGGTGCCCAGCTTGTTTAAAAAAAAGTGTAAAATTCGAGCACAGTGTATTTTCAAATAAAAATGAATAACCAAATAATTTTTCAAAAGTTGTTTTTAATTTTTTGCAAAAAATGTTATCAGAGAATTTTTCTATATGAAAAATGTCTTTATTCCGAGAATGTCTCAGAATCTTACAACTAGATTTTTTTTAACATGATAATGTTTTTAGGCTGGTGTTTAATTTTAAAAAAGTTGAAGGACGCTACCTCAGTTTGACTATATACACTCTAAACAAATGAGTCCAGTTTCCTACTATAAATTGGGTAAATTTCAACAAATTCAAATAATATACTACTATAAATGTGTAAATTTCCAATAATTTTTTGGTAAAACTACACATTTTGTGTAAATTTACCCAATTTATAGAAGGAAACTGAAATCATTTTAATTAGAGTGTAAGCTAACAATTAACGAAAAAGAAAACAAGAATTACTATTTTCATTTTCTTAAAACCAAAATTTTAACAACTTGGGTTTGTAACTTGAATAATAATTCCCCTCGTGGTGAATAAACCCGTTTTTCATCAGCTGGTGAATAAAAAGTAACATAATTACACTCTAAACAAATGAGTCTAGTTTCCTACTATAAATTGGGTAAATTTCAACAAATTCAAATAATATACTACTATTAATATGTAAATTTCCACTAATTTTTTGGTAAAACTACACATTTTGTGTAAATTTACCCAATTTATAGTAGGAAACTGAAATCATTTTAATTAGAGTGTATTTTTCAAAAAAAAAAAAAAAAATTTTTCATAAAATTTTTTTTCATCAATTTTTTTTTCATCAAATTTTTTTGTATAAATTTTTTTTTTTTCATCAAATTTTTTTTTTATAAATTTTTTTTTTCATCGATTTTTTTTTTTTTTTTTTTTTTTATAACAAACTTTTTTTTATTAAATTTTTTATTTTTATAAAATTTTTTTTTCATCATTTTTTTTTTCATCATTTTTTTTATATTTCATTTTTTTTAATAAATTTTTTTTTCATCAAATTTTATTTTTTCCTCAAATTTTATTTTTTCATAAATTTTTGTCATAAATTTTTTTTTTTTATTATTTTTTTTCATAATTTTTTTTATCATTTTTTTTCATCAATTTTTTTTTCATCAATTTTTTTTCATCAAATTTTTTTATCAATATTTTTATCAATTTTTTTCTCACCAAATTTTTTTTTTTTCATCTATTTTTTTTTACATCAAAAAATTTTTGTTTTCATCAAATAAATTCATCAAAAACTTTTTTCATCAAAATCTTTTTTCACCAAAAATTTTAAGTTCATTAAATTTTTTTAACATAATTTTGTTTTTCGTGAAAAAAAAAATCATTTTTTTTATCAAAACTACTCATTCACCAAGTCTAAGCTTTTCACATAAAAATTTTCCATTTGTTTATCAAATGTACATAAAACAAGTGAGAGTGTTATATTCTTTGGTGCCAAATCTTTCATACTCTCTAAAATGTAAAAACACTTTTTTGCAGTTATTTTTGCACTCACTTACGAAAAGTAAAGCTCTTTTGGTTTTTTAATAGGGTCCTCGTTTGATATTTCAATTCGTTTTGCATGGAATAGCAAAGTAATATAACATTATTTTTTCTAAAAAAAGTTTGCTTTGGCAAATAGTACACTAGAGTTTCTGTTTCGGTTAAAACCGTAACCGAAACCGCGGTTATTGAAGCCAAAAACCGAACCCGAAACCGACCCATATATTTTCGGTTATCCGCTTTTTAATAATAGAATAGATTTTTTATAATGATTTTTTTCGCAATGTTTTTCGTTTTATACGTTTTTCGTTAAAAAAAATTTAATTATTATACCCTCCACTCTGGTGATAGAGGGTATATATAAGTTTGTCATTCCGTATGTAACACATTGAAATATTGGTTTAGGACCCCATAAAGTATATATATTCATGATCCTTGATCGATTTTAAGTCGATCTAGCGATGTCCGTCTGTCTGTCTGTCTGTCTGTCTGTCCGTCCGTCTGTCTGTCTGTCTGTTGAAATCACGTTTTTGGCAATACTCCGAAACCGATTTAAACGCATGGGGTACCAAAAGTTGCGTAATTTTCCCAGGCAAAAACTCCTGTATTTTTTTTTTAAATCGGTTAAGTATTTTAAAAGTTATGAGCGAATTACTAAAAAACACAATTTTTTTTTCAACATAACCCTAATTTAACTCATATTTTGTGTGATACATAAGAAAGAAAACGGAAATGAAAAAAAAAAAAATGAGAAAAAGGAAAAAAATCTTTACAAAAAAGCTTTAAAATATGTAAAACAAAATCTAAATTTAAATAAAAAAAAGTTCGTTAAGTAATAATAAAAAATTAATAGATATTTTTATATAGCATGTGTGTGTGTGTGTCCATTTTTTGCTTCGTCATATTAACGGGGTTGCCAGACTTTTTTTGGCTTTGTCGCCAAATCGGATGTAAAATATCGCCAAAATTCAATTTTGTTCAGATTTCTTAAAAAAAAAATATTTTCATTTAAAAAAATAAATTTTGTTAAAAAAACAAAGACAGAAATAAACTTTATGGCAAAAATCGCCCAAATCCGGAAAATTTATATATATAAAAGAGTAATATGACTGACTGACATACTCATTCATCATCGCCCAGCCCAAACCGCTGAAGTTAGAGACTTGAAATTTGGACTGTAGTTTGACCTTCCGGAATAAAGATCCACTAAGGCTGGATTTTTGCCAATGTTGATTCTAAGGGGGTAAAAAGGGTAAAAAACTGTACTTTTGGTACTTTTTATATCTCCCGATATAATGGTCATAGAGACTTGAAATTTGGAATGTATGTTACCCTCCCGCAATATAGATCCACTATGGCTGGAGTTTAGCCAATGGTAAGGGGCTAAAAATGGTAAAAAACTGTACTTTTGGTACTTTTTAAATCTTCTGATATAATGATCATAGAGACTTGAAATTTGGACTATATTTTCACCTCCCGGAATATAGATCCATTAAGGCTGGATTTTTGCCAGTGTTAATTCTAAGGGGGTCAAAAGGGTAAAAAACTGTACATTTGGTGCTTTTTATATCTCCTGAAATAATGGTCATAGAAACTTGAAATTGGGACAGTATGTTCACATCCTAGAATATAGATCCAGTACGGCTGGATTATTGCCAATGTTGATTCTAGGAGGGTAAAAAGGGAAAAAAATCTGTACTTTTGGCACCTTTTATATTTCCTTAAAAAATTGTCACATAGACTAGAAATTTGGACTGTATGTTCACCTCCCGAAATATAGATCCCCTAAGGCAGGGCTTTTGACAATGATTTTTCTAATAGGGTAAAAAGGGTAAAAATATGTACTTTTGTTATATTTTATATTTCCTTAAATAATGGTACATACTAGAAAATGGAAATTTGCAATGTCGGTTCACCTTCCGGAAAAAAGATTCACTAAGGCTCGGCTTTTGCCATTGTTGATTCTACTGAGGTAAAATGGGTAAAAAAGTACTTTTGGTACTTTTTTTTATTTACTGAAATTTTATTCAAACTTGAAATTTAAAATGTAGGATCCTTTAGTGAAATAAAACATTCTGGAACAAGTACTTTCCGAAATTTCTGTACCGTTTTCAAAAAGTACCTTTTATAAAAGGTTCCTTTATAAAAAGTACCTTTTTAAAAAATTACCTTTTATAAAAAGTACATTTTATAAAAAGCACCTTTTATAAAAAGTACCTTTCATAAAAAGTACCTTTTATAAAAAGTACCTTTTAAAAAAAGTACCTTTTATAAAAAGTACCTTTTATAAAAAGTACCTTTTATAAAAAGTACCTATTATAAAAAGTACCTTTTATAAAAAGTACCTTTTTTAAAAAGTACCTTTTATAAAAAGTACCTTTTATAAAAAGTACCTTTCATAAAAATTACCTTTTATAAAAAGTACCTTTTATAAAAAGTACCTTTAATAAAAAGTACCTTTTATTCAAAGTACCTTTTTATAAAAAGTACCTTTTATAAAAAGTACCTTTTATAAAAAAAAACTTTTATAAAAAATACCTTTTATAAAAAGTACCTTTTATAAAAAGTACCTTTTATAAAAAGTACCTTTTATAAAAAGTACCTTTTATAAAAAGTACCTTTTATAAAAAGTACCTTTTATAAGAAGTACCTTTTATAAAAAGTACCTTTTATAAAAAGTACCTTTTATAAAAAGTATCTTTTATAAAAAGTACCTTTTATAAAAAGTACCTTTTATAAAAAGTACCTTTTATAAAAAGTACCTTTTATAAAAAGTACCTTTTATAAAAAGTACCTTTTATAAAAACTACCTTTTATAAAAAGTACCTTTTATAAAAAGTACATTTTATAAAAAGTACCTTTTATAAAAAGTACCTTTTATAAAAAGTACCTTTTATAAAAAGTACCTTTTATAAAAAGTACCTTTTATAAAAAGTACCTTTTATAAAAAGTACCTTTTATAAAAAGTACCTTTTATAAAAAGTACCTTTTATAAAAAGTACCTTTTATAAAAAGTACCTTTTATAAAAAGTACCTTTTATAAAAAGTACCTTTATACAAGTACCTTTTATAAAAAGTACCCTTTATAAAAAGTACCTTTTATAACAAGTACCTTTTATAAAAAGTACCTTTTATAAAAAGTACCTTTTATAAAAAGTACCTTTTATAAAAAGTACCTTTTATAAAAAGTACCTTTTATAAAAAGTACCTTTTATAAAAAGTACCTTTTATAAAAAGTACCTTTTATAAAAAGTACCTTTTATAAAAAGTACCTTTTATAAAAAGTACCTTTTATAAAAAGTACCTTTTATAAAAAGTACCTTTTATAAAAAGTACCTTTTATAAAAAGTACCTTTTATAAAAAGTACCTTTTATAAAAAGTACCTTTTATAAAAAGTACCTTTTATAAAAAGTACCTTTTATAAAAAGTACCTTTTATAAAAAGTACATTTTATAAAAAGTACCTTTTATAAAAAGTACCTTTTATAAAAAGTACCTTTTATAAAAAGTACCTTTTATAAAAAGTACCTTTTATAAAAAGTACCTTTTATACAAGTACCTTTTATAAAAAGTACCCTTTATAAAAAGTACCTTTTATAACAAGTACCTTTTATAAAAAGTACCTTTTATAAAAAGTACCTTTTATAAAAAGTACCTTTTATAAAAAGTACCTTTTATAAAAAGTACCTTTTATAAAAAGTACCTTTTATAAAAAGTACCTTTTATAAAAAGGACCTTTGATAAAAAGTACCTTTTATAAAAAGTACCTTTTATAAAAAGTACCATATATAAAAAGTACCTTTTATAAAAAGTACCTTCTATAAAAAGTACCTTTTATTAAAAGTACGGAAAGTACACTTTTTGGTACTTTTTTATTTCCTGAGGTATAAATAAAACAAACTTTTTTGTTTTTTAAATCATCACATTGGTGGAGGGTATTTAAAGATTC
This sequence comes from Pegoplata infirma, assembly GCA_963921195.1. Taxonomy (NCBI): domain Eukaryota; kingdom Metazoa; phylum Arthropoda; class Insecta; order Diptera; family Anthomyiidae; genus Pegoplata; species Pegoplata infirma. Next base: position 65,080,966 of record OY992537.1, on the reverse strand, counting down.
GGCACAGCCGAATATAGCTTTCTTACTTGTTAACTTTTGTGATTGCATAAGCGAAATTTCACTGCTACGCAGTCACTTTAACATTTTATTGTTACAGTGACTGCACGATTCATATTGTAATCACATTTAGAATAACTGTTCAAAAAAACTAGTGGCTTTAATTAAGCAGCTAACATTTTGACTCGCAATTTTTTATTACGGAAAGTAAGGCACTCCTTTTATTTTTATAATAAAGAAATAAGTGACTTAAATCTAGTGTTAAGTTTTCCCTTTTAATCAAAATGAGTGTAAAAAAGATAATTGCCCGTTTTTTGTTATGAATGTAGCTTAAAGGGCCTTACACAAAATTTTTTTTTTTTCATGAACGATTTTCAAAGTATTTATGAACAAATTCATAAAATTTATTACTTCTTCATAATATTTATAAACTTTTTCATAGTATTTATGAAAAATGTTAAAAATTCTTAAATTTCACATATTATGATTTATTCATAAATACTATGAAAAAGTTTATAAATATTATGAAAAAGTAATAAATTGTATGAATTTGTTCATAAATACTTTGAAAATCGTTCATGGAAAAAAAAATTTTTGTGTGCTCTTAATTTTTTGAGATTCAAAATGGGAAAATTTTAGTATAACTATGAACTGTCAATGTCCATGTCCATGAATTCAACGACAACTTTTCCAATTTAAGTTTAGACTTATTTTTGGTTTTTGGTGAGAGTGTTAAATTTGGCTGTGACGAATCTATTATACCGTCCAAAATATAAAAAAAAATCAGGAGCATTTTTTTGGGGGAGGGGGCTGATGGGATCAGTGGAGGACGTTGCGAGCACCTTCCTATCGCGATTAATTTACCAAATGTTTCATTTATTAAGCAAAAATACAAAAAAAAAAAATCTAAAAAAAGTGTATTTTTTCAGAGGTTGGTTTAGTTCTTCAAGGGGGAACTTTTTCCCCTGGCCCAATTTTGACCTTTCACGAACTTAACCTGTCTATGCACAATAGACTCATTTTTGCCAAACTTCAGGAGTCTAGGTGTTTTATTTTGGACTGCATCGTGTTATCTACAAAGGGACGGACGGACGGACAGACAGACGGACATTCATAGAATGTCTTAGAATCGATTATGGACCAATAATATATATACTTTATGGGGTCCCCATAAAGTGGTCGGAGGGTATAAAAACACAACAAACTAATGAAGACAAATTTTAGAAATTTGAAGTTTCAGATAACTTATTGTTAGATTGTTCGTTTAAAAAAATACGGTTAATAATGGCAAAATTAAAATCTTTTTAATTTAAAATTTTTGCTTTACTATTGAGATAACTTAAGTGTTTATATCCAGTTGAAGAGTTATCCTAAAAATTTACTTATTTTTAGGCTTGTACAACCCACCCTCAACTCAAGAGTTATCCATTTCTGAAGTTAAGGATCTACTGGATCTTTGGATGATGAACCGAATTCTCTCTTTAAAAGACATAAGCGGAAGCTAAACCAAAATGGGAATTTAAACTGAATTCGATTCTAATAAAAAACTATTTTAAAATTAAGTTTTTCCACCAGAATAAAATTTTTACTGATAACCGAAAATAACCGAAACCGATCGGTTATTAAATTTTTTGTAACCGTAACCGCGGTTACTAAATTTATCGGTTAATCAGAAACTCTATAGTACACCCAAATCTTCCGCAAAACATTATCATGATTTAATGTTTTGGGCAAGAGTATAAAATTCGCAGTCATTTTTAAGAAAAAAATCTCAAAGCTTGAAAACTATTCTATACAGAAAAAGGTCGCAGAATTTTTCCTACTTATGTCTAGAATCATAAATTTTTCCATACGAAAAATTTCTCAGAATCTTGGATTTTTTTTTTTTGCAAAATTTTTTAGAATTTAAGAATTTTTTTATACGAAAGTGTCTATGACATCCCAAATTCTTATGTTATTCCAACATAAAAAAATTCAACAAAAATTATTTGTCTATAAAATTTTAATTATTTTAATTTTAAATATCGTACTTAAATAAAGTAAAGCACAGCTGTATTAGTTAACTCAAGCTAATAAAAATTAAAATGTCAAAGGTTATAAAATCTTTCTTATTAAAAAAATTATGTCCTTTTTAGGTAAAAAGAAATATTGACAAAGAAATTTGTACAAAGCAAAAGACATTTTTTTAAAGTATATTAAATTTACTCAAGCAAAGAAAGACCAGCAAAATAAACATAAAAAAAGAAAAATATAAGTGAGGTAGAAAAAAAGTAAAGTTAAAACCTAATTTAGCTAATGACAGATGAACAACAGTATGAATGAAATAAATGAATATAAAAGTTTTTTTATGAAAACCTAAACCAGAATTATAGAATACCATTTCCAATTGTATTTTTTTTTTTTTCAGATTTGTTGAAGTTTCTGAGGAATATTTCATCTATCTTAGTTTCTTGCAGTTGACCCTATTATAAAATAATCGAATTTTTGTCAGATTAAGTTTAAATGAAATATTGTCTCAAGCTCTATGAAAGGGTAAAGGGGAAAGAAATTTTGAGATTTTTTTAAAAATTTATAGAACGTAGGAAAAAACCGTAATTTTTAGCGAATTTCAAATAGCGATATTTCAAAAACCGTTCGACCGATTTTAAAAATTTGTTAATAAAATATGAGAGGCATATTTTTAAAATTTTTTTTTTTTTTAATTTTCAAAAAACCAAAAAATTTATGGAACGTAGGAAAAACCCGTAATTTTTAGCGAATTTCAAGTAGCGATATCTCAAAAACCGTTCGACCGATTTTAAAAATTTGTTAATAAAATATGAGAGGCATATTTTTTAAATTTTTTTTTTTTTTTAATTTTCAAAAAACCAAAATTTTGGTCGCCTGGCGCCACGGGTTAATTTAATCCGATTGGCCTCAAATTTGTACCACATATTTTTAAGGTCCACTAGAATAAAAATTTTCTCTGGAAAAGCAAAAGTTAAAAAAAAGTGCCACTATAATGTACAATAAATACCGATTCTAAAACAAATTTTTCCTCTTCAAAAATTTTCAAAATTAAAGCTTCTATAATTTGAATTGAAAATAGTGTAGAAATGCGAACAAAATACTCAAAGTCTTATAGCCCACCCAAAAAAAAAAAGAAAAATAAGAAAACAAAAATGAAATTAAACATAAAAACACCTGAGAACATTTAGAATAAAAAGGACTTTTACTTTTCGTTAGGTAAATAATTACTTCCAACAACAGAAAAGCATTCACCGGAAATGTTTGTAAAGTAGTGCTTCTAGTCGTTGTAGAAATAGTACTGGTGGCACAAGTAGAAAAGTAGCTTATGGACTAGTTAACTATTTAAGAACAAAACAACTAAAATAAAGCTACTTTTTGTTTTTGTTGAAACAACAAAAACCAAGCATAAAAACATCATAACCATACTTTGTTGGGAAGAGAACAAAAAAAGTTAGGTTAAATAGTATACACTTTGCACAGAAAAAAGAAATGGTCATAATGAGCCAATGATTTTTTCATAAGATTGATGATTCGGTTATAATGGCTATGATTTTTTCATAAAATTAATGAACAACTTTTTTTTTTTTTACTTTGAGCCAACACTCAGGGGATGTGTTGGTATTAGGAAAATAGGTTATGAGGAGACGGAAAGAGGGAGTAGTGTTTGTGGACATTTAATTTGAATTTTTCTAAATTATAGCTGACTGGGAAGACTTCTGCCGGGAGTTTATTCCACATACGGCTGGTTCGACCGAGAAACGAAATTTTCTCTGTAATGCGTTGTGCGAGACATTGGACAGTCAACAACGAACGGATGTGATCTGCTGGAAAGGCGAGTACTACGGGCATGCACCCGCGTCACAAGGATGAGTTCTCCCATTTCAGCTGAACACTTACCGTGGTAATATCGATAGAACAATGACGCACAACCCATATTCCGACGATGCTCCAATGAGTCAATAGAGCTGGATACCCTACTGTCATTGATGAGCTTCAACGAACTCCTTTGCACCCGATCCAGAAGCTTCAAGATAGACCTTGAAGCACCTGCCCAGATATGGGAGTTGTATTCCATTTTCGGCCGGATATAGGCGGTATAAATAGTGAGGAGATCAGACGGAGTGAAGTAATTCTTGTACCGTTTTAAGAAACCAAGACACTTGAATGCTTCTTTCGACACTTGAAAAACATGTTTGTTCCAACGAACATCACATTGGATTTTCATTCCTAGAACATCAAGAGTTTCTGATTCCTCAATAGCTATACCACCCATGGATACAGATGACGCTGATTCCACAGGTCGTCTGTGGGTCAACATACAACATTGGGTCTTACGAGCATTAAAATCGACCCTAATCGCAAGACCCCACTCGGAGATTGTCGTGAGGTCATGATTGAGTGTGTCATTCATGTTCCGCCTCATAGCTTCAACCTCAGTAAGGCTTGGTCTATGATTATAGGAAAATGAATGACAAATGTTGCTGTCATCTGCGAAAGAATAGATAGGATTGAAAGTTAGACCCAGGAGGTCGTTAAGAAAAATAAGAAAAAGTGTAGGAGAAAGAACAGAGCCTTGCGGTACCCTTGAATTTAAATGAAACTCATTTGATGAGAACCCATCTATAACAACACGTATAGAGCCGTCTCCGAGAAAGCTCGATATAAGTCGAGAGAAATCACTACCGACACCAAACGCAATAAGTTTTGAAACGAGTGCACCGTGCCACTCACGATCAACCGCTTTGGAAATATCTAGAGCAACCACTTTGCTTTCGCCAAATTTGTGAATAGAACGCCTCCAACGTTCCGAAAGAAACGCTACCAGGTCCCCCGTAGAACGACCTCTACGAAAGCCATACTGTCGATCACACAAGAGTGAATTGGACTCCAGATAATTTACCAAGTGGTGATTGATCATGCTCTCCATGACTTTCGAGAGCGTAGAGCAAATTGCTATTGGACGGTAGTTTTCAGGGTTTGTAGCCTCACCCTTTTTCGGGATTGGCTGCACAGAAAAATTTATTGTTCATAATAAGCCAATGATTTTTTCATAAGGTTGATGATTCGGTCATAATGGCTATGATTTTTTCATAAAATTAATGAACAACTTCATTTCATATATGAAAAAAATCATTTATTTTATGAATTTTCTTATATAAAACTTTTTTATTAAACGTATGAACATTTTAATTCTTGCAATGAAATGTTTCATCAAAAAATTAACGAAATTCTTTCAGAGTGATCTAAAATTATAACAAATTATGATTTTACATACACGTTTACGGTTATAAAAAATAACTCTATGATTAAAGACAAGGGGCTTAGCAGCCTTATTTATTAGATACGCCTTGTAAAATTAATTGACTATGCAACGCTATTTGATCTAAAAAATATCAATTCTACTAGTCATTAAAGGGGGACTGATCACAGAATTGGTACAATGAGATTTTTTTGTGTTTAAGAATGTGTAAATTATTCGAAAAGAACTGATATTGATTAGTTCTGTCACATTTCTCAATGTGTCAATTAACTTGTACTTAGGACATTGCTATGCTAAAGTGATAGGTCCTTTTCAAGTAAAAATACGAGTCTAGGACCAGCCCTAAACTGTCTCCTTTCCCCGTAGATTAAATATTTTTTAACCATAGTGTGTTTTCAGGTACTTCTGTTTGTATGTTTTAATGTTGTTGATAAAAACCACATACCAGACGCTCTAATATTTCTAGTTCTTATACCCTCCACTAAATGATAGAGGTATAAGTTTTTTATTCGATATGCAACACATCGATATATGTGTTGTAGATCCCATAGGTGTTAAGTGGATCTCGCGCTGTCCTTCTTTCAGTTAAAAGCAAGTTTTTAATAAGACTATAAGATCGTGGAAAACGACTTGAATAAATATAGTATTTTTTCTTTCATGTATGACACAAAAAAAAATCGCTGCTGCAAATCAAAATTTATCCGTGAAAACTTAAAATTCCTCTGTTAAAAAAAATTCATAATGTTCAGTTGTGCCGAATCTTAGGGTGTTCGCATATTAAATTTTTTAAAAATTTCAATATTAAAATAGCTAAAAATTGCAACACAAATAAATAATTTTGCATTGGCAGGGTTTCCATTGTTATCATTTAATTACACAGTGCAACAAGAAAAATTAGCCTAAGTGGCTACAATGCCAAATGAAAAGCTTTCGCAAAGTTATTGCGAATTAATATTTTATGGCCCACTAAAGTTTTTCATTTTTTTGTCAAAAACGTTTGGAGAACGGCAAAAGAAACTATAATAAATGCACATCCGAGATTAAAAATATGGTTGATTGTTGTCAATGAAATTGTATGGCGGTTCTTTTCCTAGAATATATTAACCCTCTAACTGACATTTTAAGGGGTCATGTTACAAATATTAAATTATTAAAAATATAAAGAAAAAACAATATTATGTTAAAAAAAATTAATGACCCCAAAACTTTTTGTGAAAAAAAATTTGTAAATAAAAGTTTTTGATGAATTTTTTTGATGAAAAGAAAAATATGAAAAAAAAACATTTTTTGTGAGAAAAAAATTGATAATAAAAAATTTGATAAAAAAAATTTATAAAAAAAACTGATGAAAAAAATATGATAAAAAAAAATTTATGAAAAAAAAATTTTGATGAAAAAAAAAATTTGATGAAAAAAAATTTATGAAAACAAAAAATTTATGAAAAAAAAAAATTTATGAAAAAAAAAATTTATGAAAAAAAAAATTTGATGAAAAAAAAATTTGATGAGAAAAAATTTATGAAAAAAAAAAAATTTAATAAAAAAAAAAATATTTTATAAAAAAACAAGCAAGAAGATTATCGTCGGTCAAGACCATATAATACCCTACACAAGAGTTTTGCGAAAATTGGCCCCGGAAAATGGGTCCTATGGACCGATTAGATATATATTTTGTCAAATCTTTAATAAGTGTAAAAAACACTCACAAATAAAATTTGAGTGAAATGGGCTTTTATTTGTTGACAATAAACCGCTTTAACTGAATATCGGGCGAAATTTTCAGAAGTTGCCTAAGTCCAAAACTGGTCCGATGACTATCAGATTTTATAAGGTTATTTAAATAAGCGATTGCCATACACAAACAAATTTTAATTAAATATTTTCTATTTTCATGAAATTTGAGAGATTTACTTATGTGAAAACTGGGAAGGTGGTTTGTACGGGGGCTACAAGAAGATCTGGTCCGATTTCTTTAAAATTCGGAATGATGATATGTGACGACAAAACAAGTTTAACAGCCAAGTTTCGAAAATATACCTATTATAATACGGTTATTAGAGTCATTTGAGTCAAAACTAAAGAGGACCTTTGTATGGGTGCTAGGTCTAAATATGAACCAATTTTTTCCAATTTCAATAGGCTTCGTCCTTGGCCCAAGAAAGGCTTAAGTTTCAAATTTCAAGTCAATTGAATAAAATTGCGTATCGTGTATCGTGTTTACACCGTTTACATGGACAGACGGACGGACGGACATCGCTAAATCGACTCAAAAAGTGATTCTGAGTCGATCGGTATACTTAAAGGTGAATCTAGGACCAATATTTCGGGTAGTTACAAACACCAGCACAAACTCATTATACCCTGTACCACAGTGTGGTGGAGGGCATAAAAATGATGAAAAAAAAGTTTTATGAAAAAAAAAAAATTGATGAAAAAAAAAGTTTAATGACAAAAAAGAAAAAAATTGATGAAAAAAAAATTTGATGGAAAAAAAAAATTTATGGAAAAAAAAATTGATGAAAAAAAATTTGATGAAAAAAAAAGTTTGATGAAAAAAAAACATTTGATGAAAAAAAAATTTTTTTTTTCTTGAAAAATAATTATGTTACTTTTTATTACCAGCTGGTGAAAAACGGTTTTATTCACAACGAGGTGAATTATTATCTAAGTTACAAACCCAAGTTATTAAAATTTTTGGTTTTAAGAAAATGAAAATAGTAATTCTTGTTTTCTTTTTCGTTAATTGTTAGCTTGTATAGTCAAACTGAGGTGGCGTCCTGAATTTTTTTTTAAATTAGACACCAGCCTTAAAAACATTATCATCCCAGGAAAATTTTTCAGAACCGGTTCTGACAACCCTTGTTCTACAACAGGTTCTTTGGTAACCATACACTATTAAACTATAATTATTCAGAACAAGTTAAGTGGAAATTATTGTGAAGCTTGTTCTCTGCAATCAATTTTTGGTTCTCAGGAATTAAAATAAATTATGTGTAAAAAAAATTAAAAAATAAATATCAATTTATTTTTGTTAACCAAGAAAAAACACGAACTTTTATTAAAATATTTAGCAAGATATAATCGTGGAAATTGTTGAAAAAAAGGTGAGTTAATTAAATTTTCATTGCCTGGGTCAGGTCCATAGATGGGAATTTTTCATTACCATTGAAATTTAATTACCATTGGTTGATATCAATGGTAATGAAAAAATTTTCATTACCATTTAATGGTAATTAAATTTTTTTAATTGAAAAAATAATTACTAATGGTAAACAAATGCACCAATTGTTGAAAAACACCAATTATAATTGGTTTCAAAACCATTGGTTTGCACATTTTTGTTTTTTTGAAAAGTTAAAAATTTAAACATCAAAGTATGTTTTTACAAAAAAATATGAAAATGTTAAAGACAAAAAACAAAACGCAAATAAAAATTTCAAATATTGTGTTATACAAAGGCAATCAACGTGTGTTTGGTTTATAAAATGTGAAAAACTAAAACACCATACAACAAAAAACAACAGATATTTCCAAATATAAACGATTTTGACAATTTTGTGACGACTTTTACTAATGGTAATTATTTTTTTTAAGTGATGCCATATCAATGGTAATTATTTTTTTTAATATTCAATAGTAATTAAATTGATAAGTAATTTAATTGGTACAATTGATACAACCAATGGTAATGAAAAAAATTTCATTACCATTGACATAAATTAAATGGTAATTAAACCATCAATTAATTGGTCCCTTTAATTAAATAGTCCCATCTATGGTCAGGTCAAATACTAATAACACTGTGCTACTGTGAAAAAATACTTCTGATGTGACATAGTATAGGTTGTTGGTTTTGTCGAGTAGATCACAAAAATACCCATTAAACTTGCGAGACACCCTCAAATTTTAGAGTTATTGTCAAAAAACGTTTTTTTGGGACTTGTCTTACTAAATCTTGTGTAATTTAGAAAATTGTCAACCGATTTAAAATTTTTTAACTGTTTTGGATAGAAGAAGGATAGGGCTTTCCACGTGTGTGAGTTAGTCTACATATATAAGAAAGATATCTATTGATTTTTTCTATAATATCTAATTTTTTTGTTATTTTTTTTTTGAAAGTTTTTCGAGTTTATCAATTTTTTTATGCTATAGTTCGTTTAACAACCTTTATATTTATAAACGCATTTTTAAAGAAATTTTAATTTTGAATACGATGAGCTTTATCCGGAAAAAATCGGATAACAATTGACAGAGTTGTGATAATTTTTCTTAAAAAAGAAAATTAAGATTTTGCAAGAAATCGCCGTACAGATTACCCAGGCAATAAAAATAAATTTATCATAAGAGGTCATGTAGAATATTTTTTAAGGTTTTCGGCGCGCTGAATCCGAATCTGACCTTTAAATTGCTCTATCGTGTCAGGTTTTTGAGAACAGTTAAAAAAATGAAAATCGGTTGAAAATTTTTTAAGTTACACGTTATAGCGAGAAATGTTCCAAAAAATCGTTTTTTGACAATAACTTTAAAATTTGAGGGTGTCTCGCAAGTTTGATGGGCATTTTTGTGATCTTTTCGACGAGACCTACAAACTTAACTACCTCATTTCAAAAGTATATTCGATTTTGTGATTTTTGTAGCACAGTGTAATATTATGTATGTTTTTTTTTTTTTTTTTGTTTGCAGAAAATCCATGTTCTGGTATGTCATTATTGTAAAGCCCAAAATGCTACTTTGGAGATGAAAAAGGATAAATGTGTTAAAAAATGTAAATATTCCATGTTATGTATGATTGTCTTTATCTTTGTTTAATAAATTAATGCAATTCAAAATATTTCATTAATTCTCATTTCTGTTCCAAATTTTAGTTCTAGAACCGATTACGAAGGACAAAAATATGTTCTAATTTTGCATACAAACACCTGTTGCTTTTGGGACAATCCTTTTGTAAAAAGAATCGGTGTTGCACAAAAATTAGAACAGGTTCTAGGGAAGTGTAAGTTGTTCCACAATCGGTTCTTGGATATCGAAAATTTTGCTGGGATGTTTAAAAATCGGAAAATTACAAAAAACAAAATTGATTATCTGTGAAAACCAAAAAAAAATCAAAGTGAAATTAAAAAAAAAAATAACAAAAATCATATTAATTTTGGAAAAATCAGATAAATGCCTAAAAGAATCAGATAAAATATAAAGATGAAAATTTCTAAAAAAAACAGACAAATTAAAATAAAAAACGTTTAAAAAAACAAATCTGAAAAGTTCTAAGGAATTAAGAAAGAATTGTAAAGGGTATTTTTCTTTCCACACAACCGACTATACATAGTATTTTAACTTGTCCTTTTTCTTTTCTTTTGAAAACAAAAACAGAAACAAAAAATAAAACAGAAAAACTATTATGTATAATTTGTCTAAAAATAAAAACATAAGTAGATTTTGTTAACAGTTGTTACCTTTTGTTTTAGACATTTTGTTCTTGACTACAACTATACCAAACTATTTATAGGATGTGATGATGTTAAAGATGCTTTTCTCTATAATTACAGGTCAACATTCTACATGCATAAAGTATCATCATGTTGTCTGGGTTGCGGTAAATATTATAAGCAAAAATTTCATTATGGTCAATATGTTCTAACCAACCAAACATTTTGGGTTATTAAACATATTAAGGAATAATGAAGAAATGAAAAAAAAAAATGACTGTAGAGAAGAAGAAAATGTTTTGAGTATGATTAAAGTTGGATATTTTTCAAATAAATACTTTGAGGCAAACATACACACAGAAAATAGATATGTAGAGAAATTTTTTGTATAGAAAAAATAAAGATTCTGTTCCATCTTTTGCCGGCAACAAATACAATAAGCTGTTATATAAGTGTGCCGTACCACGCAGGATCAAAATCGACATGCTGATTTCCAACTGAAAATAAATCGATCATGCCTAATTGCTTCAGAAAATTTGCATTTATCGTATATCAGATTTATGTTTTAAAAAATTTCATTTATTGGATATCAGAAGTAGAGTTTTAAACCGCCAAGTTTTACTCCATCTACAAAATTTTTTTAATTTAATTTATTGTATTATTTGCGACATATCGCGACCTTGGGACAACAAGGTTCTAACTGACATTTTTTTCAAAAATGAGTTATATATCGCATCGCACTAAAGCGACTACGCTCTTTCGATTGGCGTTCTCAGTTTTTGTCTATCTCTTACAGCTTCTGAGATATTCAATTCAACAAGATTCTATCTACGTGTTTTTGGTTTGAGATTCAGTTAACAAGGTTCTAACTGGCAGATAGAACCTTGTTTACCAAAAGAGTCCATATTGTTTTGCAGATAGAACCATGTGGACACTTTCATTGGTAACAGAACCATGTTGCACAGATTAAAAATTGCATATTGCACAAATACACTTAACAAAAAAACTTGTTAAATGATAAGAAAAGCTTGTAATTTTTTTTCTACCTCCTATTTTACGAGAATTCCTATTAAAAAATACAAAAAAATTTGTAATTTTCAAGCTTTTTACCAAAAAAATTGTAAATTTACAGCTTTTTTGACGCGGTAAAACTTAAAAGGAATTCTCGTGACTTAACTAGATTTTTTGCTACATCCTTTTTTACGAGAATTCCTTGTAAAAATTACAAGAATTATGTTTTTATTATAAAATTACTAGAATTCCTTGTGAACAATAATTTTTTCTTGTAAATTTAAAATTTTTTCGTAAATTTTGGCTGCGGATAACTAACGTTTTACCAATAATAATGTAAATTTATAAAAAAAATGTAAATTTCTATTACACAAAACACAAATTAAAACAGGATAACGAGACTTTTTCTAGTAATTTAACATGTTTGTTTTTTTTTTAAATCTTGTAAAGTTACCAAAAAATTCTCGTAAAATGATTGTTTGCTACGAGTACCTCCTATTTTAAGAGAGTTTCTAGTAAACATTACAATTTTATTGGTAATAAGCTTGTAAAATTACAAACAATTTGCAAGGTTTTCACCAATAAAATTGTAAATTTACAACTTTTCACGCGATAAAAATTACAAGGACTTCTCGTAGCTTAACTAAGTTTTTTCCACCTCCTATTTTACGAGAATTGGTAGTAAAAATAACAAGCTTTTTTGTAATTTTACAAGTTTTTTACCAATAAAATTGAAAACTTCCCAGTCAGAAATTGCCAACCGTACCAAAAATTTTGTGTTGGTACAATATCGGGCTAGCCAAAAATACAACATTGTATAATGTAAAACCGTTTTACTAAAAATATTGTGTTGGCACAACTTTGTGTTTACATAAAACACTACACTATAGATTATAATTTAAAAGTTTAACATTTTTATTTTTTAAAAAAAGTTTTTGATTTACATAGACCTCAACTCTTTAATATAAGTGAACACTCAAGTAGTTGTTTTTCAACCAATTTGTACAAAATGGTAACTAAAAAGCCCTACATCGAGATTTTCAATCCATCCCTAAGCAAAAGTTAAATCCAATGTCGTAAATTTGTAAAATCAATGTTAACCCAACGTCAAAACAAAAGTCGAGCGATCGTTGGCCACTGTTATCATTTCAACTTCGAAATGACGTCGTAGACTTAGAAACGGGTATGATATGCCAACGTTGGTACCGTCGCCGCCAACTTCATTCCAACGTTGGCCCGTTTGTATTTTTCTGACTGGGTTACTACTTTTTTGATGCGATAATGCTTACAAGGAATTTTCGTGCCTTAACTATTTTTTTTTGTAAAATTACCTTGGAAATTTGTACATTTACGAAAAAAAAATTTAAATATCGATAAAAACATTTTTTGTTAAAAAACAAGGAAAACTGTAAGATATTTGTAAAATGGGCTTACCGGACTTTTTCTAGTAATTTGACAAGGTTTTTTTGAGTTTAGAACCAACTGAAAAGAGAAATATGTGTTTAAAGTCACATGAGCACAGTATTGTCTTGAAACTTATTGAAAATAAAGAGTTTCCTCCCTAGTGGCTTAGCTTGGAGCTTTTGCGACAGTATTAACACACTCGAGAAGAAAAATAATGTAACTGGGGTAGCTAAAAAATGCGATTAAGAATTAAAATTCGCAAAACGAATTCCTGAAGCAAGGTTTTTAAAGTAAAAACACATGAAATAAAAGCAGCACTGGCGGAAGAAGTGTGAACGATATAGCATCAGCCTTCCAAAAAAACTGTCAAAAAAATAATCGAAGACAAGAATATCACAAAACTGTTAACATGGAGCGATTCTGGTGGTACTAAAAAGCAAAAATTCCATTATGGCCCTAGCAATGGAGTATTTTATTAAAACTCATGCCAATGATGAAAGCATTACAATGAAATACTCATTACCAGGACTTAAAACTGACCGTTCTCTTCCCCTTATGTACCCCCTTCCCCCCTGATATTGTGTGACATTATTTTTCCTGCTCTACAAAAAAATATTATGAAGATCCCAGGTCACTAGGGACAAATGTTGTATTATTATATTAAAATGTTGTATTATTATATTAAAATGTTGTATTATTATATTAAAATCCAAATAACACAAGGTTCTATCTGCAAAAAACTATTTCTAACAGAAACACAAGGTTCTATTTGGCAGTTAGAACCATGTTGCCCAAATTCATGTGCCTTATCGTTGAGCAACAGAGTTCTATCTGCTTTTTGAGACTCAAATTGTGCAAAAACTAATATAGTAGCGCGAATATTTTTTAATACAAAATAAAATTTAAGGACTAATTTCAAATAATTCAAAAACCGCTTCTTAATTTAGTCAAAACTGACTTAGTAAAGCGAATAACAATATTCAACCTTAGTTTTCTCAATAGTAGTGTTGGTGCAAATAGAACCTTGTTGTTCCAAGGTCGCGATATAACAAACATTTATCAATAACGACTATTACTTTCATAAAAAGCAGATGATGCCAAAAAATAAAAATAAAATCTACTAAGAGTTTGGGTTTGTTGGCCTCTAAATAACTTAAATGACATATCATAATGTCTTGCCATAATAGCCAGCATGGCCTATTGTGACATTTTTTGGCCTTTTTCATAAAAAAGCAAACAACACCATTTATATCAACATTAGAGAAGGGCGCGTGAGTAATTTTTGACTCCCGCTCACTTACGCTCTCACTTGGTTCAAGCGAATTTAACATAAAATATTTTTACGAAATTAAAAAAATAAAAAAAATAAAACACGATTTTGGTACACAGACTCTTACTTGCCAGCCCTGGTACTGGTTTAAAAAAAAAAACATTTCTAAATACATGGATGTATTCAGACTCATCTTGCCAGCCTTGTTCTGGTGGTAAAAGATCAAACTTAACTTAGTCAAGTTTAACTTTTTTACAGAGTTGTGTTTTTCTCATTGTTGCCAAACATTGGTAGGAGTTTTCAATTTTCATTATACTTCAAAAACTTCTTCCTAAACAATTTTCAATTTTTTTTTTGATAACCCATTTAAAAGATATCAAATTTCCAAACATTTAAAGCTTGTTCCTTCACTCAAAATTCTTTTTCTTATAACATCGTAAAAATTGTTCAATTAATTTTTTAATTTAATTTTTAATTTTGTGAAAAAAAATCCTGAAAAATTCTTAAAAGTGTTTTAATGTGCGATTTTGTAGTTTTAAATTTTAAATCTCAATTTTGAAAAATAGTTTTTTAACCCCAATTTTTTTTTAGTACATACTTACCCTATATCTTTAGGCGTTCCCCAAATTTAAATTTTTGAATTTGATCTCTTAATACCTGCCAAACGATGGCCACGTTAGACCTAGTTGTGAGAAAATTTATGAAAAAAATTGCAAGGTCATCTTCAGTCGGCGACCAGCGGTCAAAGTTAGAAAAATTTACGTATTTCGACCAAAATTCATGTCCAAATTGTTTGACCAAATCCGGCTCAAAAATTCGGAAAATTGGCGCACTTTAATGGAAAAAAATTTAAAAAATGGTTATTTTTTAATATAAAAATAAATTTTTTATCCAAATTGGTCTCAAAAGTTGGAAAATGTTAAGTGTGTTATCTAAAAAATATACAAAAATATAAAAACACGATTTTGGTCCGAAAATGCTGATCAGCATCTGTGTACCAAATCGCAGATCAGCATTTTTGGACCAAAATCGCGTTTTTATATATTTTTTTAATATTTTTTAGATAACACACTTAATATTTTCCAACTTTTGTTATCTAAAAAATATTTAAAAACAAAAACATTTTGGTTCGAAAATGCTGATCAGCGCCTGTGATCCAAAATCACAGATTAGAATTTTTGGACCAAAGTAGCGTTTTTGTATTTTGTTAATATTTTTTAGATAACACACTTCACATTTTCCAACTTTTGAGACCAATTTGGATAAAAAAATAATTTTTATGTTAAAAAATCAGCATATGTGAACCAAAATCGCCGTTTTGGATTTTTTTTAAATATTTTTCTAATAAAGTTCGCAAAATTTCCGAATTTTTGAGCCGGACTTGGTAAAAAAAATTCGGACATTAATTTTGGTCGAAATACGACATTTTTTCAACTTTGGCCGCTGGTTGCCGACTGAAGACGACCTTGCGAAATTTTTTCCTAAATTTTCTCACAATCAGGTCTAACGTTGCCATCATTTGACAGGTATTACGACATGAAATTCGAAAATTTTAATTTAACGGGACGCCGCGCCGTACCATACATGCTTTTAATTTTTTACAACTTTTTATACCCTCCACTCTAGAGGGCATATATAAGTAGGGTGATCAATTATTCGACTTTTTTCATAAACCGGTTTTCGAATTGTTCGAAAATCAGCATTTTTGAAAAAACCAGTTTCGGTTTTTTAAATTGACAAAAAACCGGTTGAACCGGTCACGTGAGTAAATTTAATACAAAATTACTTTTTTACTACTCGTAACCACTTATATATTATGTTCTAGTATGCTATATTTTATATTTGATACCTCCTATGCTTTGCTATAAATTTTATCAATTATTTTATACCTTACTGGTATTCTTTGTCATAATGTGGATGCATTACTTTGAGTCTCATCCCCTGTTAAAATCATCAATGCTGCAATGTATAAAATAAACCTTATTTGGTAATCTAAGTTTTTCTGGGTTTTTTCATTTGTAAACAAAAATAATATTAAAAAATTAATTAATAAAATTTTCATAGTCGACAAAAATGTTCACTAAATTTTTTTTATCCGTAAAAATTTTAAACTTCCCAGCAAAACTTTGGTAATGGGTAGTGATTATATAACACATTACCAGGTAATGCATATAACTTATTTGTAGCATTATTTTATGATGTCTTACCAAACATTTGTTCCACAACGTATTATTTTTAAGTGAAAAATAATGCATTACTAATAATTTGCTACGTAATGCATGATTATTGGCAAAAATGTATTTCATATTTGTTATTTCTAATCAATAAGTCATGGATGATCATGGACGTATACAGGGGGTGGGCACAGGGGGCACGTGCCCCCCCCCCCCCTTTTCGACTTGAAAATTTTGAAAATTTTATACACAGAAATGCATTATACAAAAAAAAAAAACAAAAATCACAAGTTTCTAAATATTTTGATTTTAAAAGAAAAGATTTTTTTTTTATAATAATTTCGTTTCTAAAAAGTCGTTTATACCTAAAAATCAGTAAAATATGATAAAAAATATATAACATTAGTTTTATCTACCCGGTGAAAAATGTTCATATATGCACAATGTGCATTGCACATACATGTTTCATATGTGATCACATATGAAAAATATATGAACATATATGCTCCATATGAATACATATATGAAGCAATATTTCTTGATTTTTTTTCATATATCGTGGGCCTATATTCAAAACCCTTTATCTTAAAAAACACAACTTTTCAGGAGAGCCAAAAAACTGTTTATTTCGCGTATTGTTAGAGTAATTAAAATTCGATATTCTACAATATTTTTTTTAATCAACTACTGAATCTCATATATGATTCGTTTTTAAAATTTTGCACAATTGGGGATTTTAGAGGATAGATAGAGGGGTTTGTTTCTAAAAAATATTAAGTACATGAATGAAAATGATCAGATAGAGGGTTTTGCATTTTAATAAAAATGAATTATTATGATTTCATTTACGACATCGGTAAATTTTTAACGTGATTTACTTATGACAACGACCGAAATCGCGGTTATGGTCCACAGGTGCTGATTTTTAAGACAAAAATTATTTTTTTACCGAATTCATCTCAAAAGTTGACAAAGTGTTGAGTATGTTATGTAAAAAATAGTAAAAAAAATTAAAAACGCGATTTTGGTCCACAGATGCTGATCAGCATCGCGATTTTTAAGATTAAAATTTTTGTTTCATAATGTACACAAGACATCTAAATTTTGAGCCATATTTTTCAAAAAAGTCAAACAAGAATTTTCAAAAAATTAGCATCAGTGGACCAAAATCGTGGTTCTGGAATTTTGTTGACAAATTCATATTCAGTATGCAAAATTTAGTATGAAAACATGTAATGCATGATGGAATTATTCAAAAAAGATAATTACAAATTAATTATTTGAAAAGATAGAGGGTTTTGCATTCAGAAAAATTAAGTGTGTAAAAGATAGAGAAAACCAAAAATGCAAATAAAATAGCAAAAAAAAATATTTTTGTTCTGAATTTTACACCATAGATGAGGGCCGTTTTACTGAATATTTTGCCATCAAAAAGTCATTTTCGTGAAAATGGAAGATAGAGGGTTTTGAATATAGGCCCTCGATATGCTGATGTATGAATACACATATGCACACATCTGCACATACTGGGACTTATAAAATTTTCAAAAAAAATTCCAAAAGCATTTGAACTGAAGTTTTGAACTGAAATTTTGAACTGAAATTTTTTACTCCAAAACGCAAAAAAAAAAATGCCAAGAAAAACTTTAAAAATTTTACAAAAAAATGTTCACATATGTACACATTTGTACATATATGACATGCACTTCCATATATGTCCAGATATATGATGTTTAAATTTTTCTCAGGACTTAGAAAATTATTCAAATTTTTTTTTTCTAAAAACATTTTTTAATTATTTTTTTGTTACAAACAGAAAAAAAGTTGCAAAAAAAAATTTGTGTCTGGGACTTTAAAAAAAAATTTGGATCTTTGAAAATTTAAAAAAAAAAAATCGAAAGCATTTCAAAATCAAAAAAAAATATAAAAAGTTTTTTCCGAACTTCAAAAAAAGGACTTCGAAAATTTTTCAAAAATTGTAAAATATTTTTTTTTAAAACAATTTTTATAAAATTCTTTACTCCAAAATGAAAAACGAAATTAAAAAAATATATGTTACATATGTGACCATATATGCCCATATATTTACATATGCCGCCAATTTTCGCATTTGCTTCATATATGTAATACATATGGGCGAGCATATATGAATAATATATGAATAACATCTGACATTTTTCACCGGGTAATAAAAATTATGCATCAGGATCATGAAAAACAATTTTCAGACAATAAGATAAGGGAAGTATCTTAACCCTTATTAACCGATTTCTCTGAAACTTCAAAGACGATTTTAAATTTACACATTTTCATGAAAAAAATATTTAACGAATCCAAATTATTACAAGGTTGTGCACCTGTTGGATAGGCATTAAAAACATTTATTCTCATATGGAAACATTATATCATATTGTTTCTTAGAAAGAAATGGCTGAAAAATCAAAGAATTTTAATTTTTTTACCCATTTCTTGAACCCCAAAATCCCCGATGTGCCCGATGAGCTGAGACACCACAACCTTAGAATTTCTTGTATATGAGGATTTCTTCGTCAACTCTTTAAACACAGGTTTTTGTGGTCGCTTAAGAAGAATCTGAAGTTGGAATTTTAAAATTCAAAATGGCGGTTCCAACATGGCGAAACTTTTTATACCCGAGCTTTTGGGGTCGCTAAATAAGAATCTAAAGATAGATTTTCGAATGCCAGATTCTAACTTAGCAACCCAACAAACCAGTGCGTAAAGAATTTTGAGTGAATCTGTTGTTTAAAAAAAAAACTATCGCCATGTTGGATCCGAAAGTTTGAATTTTAAAAATCGAAACATTAATATCTGAGAATTTGTCAGACATTATTTTCATCAAAAGTTTATAATTTTTTAAAAGATTAAAAAAGATAAAAATTTTAAGATTCTGAACATTTTTGCTGTACAAAGATTTCGAGATTTTATAAAAAAATCTGATATTTCAAGACATTTTTTATATAAATAAAGACGAAATCATGTTTGGGGGGGGGGGGATGGGGGTAGCTAAAAATAAATATTCATAGGCGACGACGAAAAAAATTTTGGGAATTGTGCCCCCCCGTTTTCAAATTCCTGGATACGTCGCTGTGGATGACTTATATTTGGTTACATTATGTATTATTTGAAAGTTTGAAATAATGTATTATTTATAATTGGATGCATAATGCATTACAATAACATAAAAAATAATTATTTTATAAAAAAATGCATAAGTTTAAACTAGAGATGGGCTCACGACAGGAAATTTCTAACGACACACAATCACGAGCATATTTTATCTACTTACAATCACGTGAGTAAATTTAATAAAAATTATTTTTCACTACTCGTAACACCTTATATATTATCTTCTTTCATTTCTCGTAACCTATAAAATATCATATATTTTACACATTACTCGTATTCTTCGTTATAAATTTATGTCTTATTTTATACCTTACTGGTATTCTTTGTGATAATGTGGATGCATTACTTTGAGTCTCATCGCCTGTTAAAATCATCAATGCTGCAATGTATAAAATAAGAGATCCTATACCTTATTTTATACCTTATTTGGTAATCTAAGTTTTGCTGGGAAGACAAAAATAATCACTCAAATTAAAAGTTATTGCAATGGGTATTTATGAATTCGTCAAAGTCGAAATTAATTATTTATTTACTTGTTTTGCATTTAGTTGGAATTTTTTTGAACATATTTTTTAGTAATCAAATTACACTTAAAAGAAATTATTAAGTTTAACTGCTTTTAAGAGGTTTACTTAAGAAACCGGGTTTCGACAGTCAAAAAACCGGTCTAACCGCTTTTCGAATAGTTAAGATTTTAAAAAAAACCGACTGTTGCAATCCACAAAAAACCGGTTTAAACCGGTTTTGTAAAACCGGCCTAATCACCCTATATATAAGGTTGTCATTCCGTTTGTAAAACCTCGAAATATTGGTCTAGGCTCCCATAAAGTATATATATTCATGACCCTCGATCGATTTTAAGACGATCTAGCGATGTCCGTCTGTATGTCTGTTAACAATACGCTCACTTTTTGAAAGACTTTATGGAGGATCCTGAAGTTTGGTGGTTTACATGGTCAGGTTGGTAATGCCATTCAGCAAACTCGGTCCATTGGTTCAAAAATTATAAGCAAAAGAGTGAATTTCGGCAAGGGTTTTTCGCGAATTTGCGAGATAAAAAACATGCTAACTTTCGAAAGACCATTCTGTGGATACTGAAGATTGGCATATATATCTGCCGTTCCTCTGGTCTACTTCATTTTGAATTTCAGCCAAATCGTTTAGGTGATTTAAAAGTAATTAGTAAAACCGTGAATTTCAGATTGATTTCACCTTTAATTCACGTGTTGAAAAAACCAAGCTTTAAAAACGAATAAAATATTTCTAGTCAAAATTGTTCATTTTTTTCACGTTAGAAAATCAACTATTCTTTAAAAAGGAAGTCGAATATAACTTTTCTCTTGTTTTTTGTACATTTGTTAAACAAATGGAACATTTTTGTGTCAGAATTTTACACTTGTGTAAAAATTGTTTTGGTGAAAAAAATAAGAAAAAGCAAGTAAGAAAATTATAGTCGGTCAAGACCGACCATATAATACCCTACACAAGAGTTTCCCGAAAAATGGGTCCCAAGTTCAAAAATGGGCCGATTAGATCTATATTTTGTCAAATATTTAATAAGTTTAAAAAAAACAATCACAAATCAAATTTGAGTGAAATAGGTTTCGATTTGTTGCCAATAAACAGCTTTAAGTGAATATCGGGCGAAATTTTCACATGGGGCCTAAGTCCAAAAATGGTCCGATGGTAATCAGATTTGATAAGGTTGTTAAAGTACGCGTTTAACATACACAAACAAAATGTTAATAAAACATTTTCTATTTTCATGTAATTTGAGAGATTTATGTGAAAATCGGGAATGTGGTTTGTATGGGAGCTACAAGAAGAACTGATCCGATTCCTTCAAAATTCTGAATAGTAAATTGTGAGGACAAAACATGTTTACCTGCTAAATTTCGAAACGAAACCTATTATAGTACGGTTATTAGAGTCATTTGATCCAAAATTAAAGAGGACCGTTGTATGGAGGCTAGGTCTTAATATGGACCGATTTTTTTCCAATTTCAATAGGCTTCGTCCTTAATCCAAAAAAGGCTTAAGTTTCAAATTTCAAGTCAATTGAAAATTACGACCTGTATCGTGTTTACACCGTTTACATGGACAGACAGACAGACATCGCTAAACCAACTCAGAAAGTAATTCTGAGTCGATCGGTATACTTAAAGGTGGGTCTAGGACCAATATTTCGGGTAGTTACAAACATCAGCACAAACTCATTATACCCTGTATCACAGTGTGGTGTAAAATATAATAAATATATTGATGAAATAAATAATTTCATGTTTGACAAAAAAAATTTTGATGAAAAAAAAATATTGAGGAAAAAAAATAATGGAATAAAAAAATATTGATAAAATAAAAAATTGATGAAAAAAATAAAATTTGTTAAAAAAAATTGAAAAAAAAAATTAATTTTTATTTAGTTCTGTTTGAGTCCATATTAATTATTTTTGAGAAATAATAATTGTTGTACAATGAGAAAATCTGGAAAAAATCAAGTGACAACACAGTCTAAGTGGAGATGTCGACAGCTTTCGGAAGATGCCACTCTTCGATTGCCACACTTAAGCACACTTAATGTGTGTCAGATTAAAATTAGCCATTTGGATGATACTTTTGAACAAATTGAATATCGGAATTACTTTTATGTTGAATAACCCGTATGCCCACCATCATTCGTGGTGTATTCACTGGCAGAAACTTAATCAATCTCACACTGAAAAAAAAAGACAACTAAAATTAAGGAAAAAATGTCTTTGAAAATTTTTCATGGATTTTCCTAAAATTTAGTTAAATTTAACTAAGAAATGAGAAATTTTCTTAACTATGAGGAAAAAAATTTAGTTCATTTACTTATAATTAGTTCATAGTTTTCTTTAAATTGAATTTTTTACTATTAGGAAAACAATTCTTACTGCCAAAGAAATTTTCCACAAATTTAAGAAACGTATCTTTTTTTAAGACATATTTCTTAAAAAAACAATTTTGTTCCAGTTTAGTTAAAACTTACTAAAAAAAAATCATCGTATTTCTCTTCTTTGAATTGGGGAAGTGTAGTTTTTAGAATTTAGTTAATAAATTTTAAGAATTTAGTAAATAACTTCTTATAATTTAGTTAAAAATTCAAAATGGCGATATCTCGAAAACTAAGCGAGATAGAGCAAAACGGACGAAATTTTCAAAAGAAAAACCACAAAGAAAAATATGGAATAGCCTAGCTCTGTCAGGGTCTCAAGACCCTACTTTTAGATCTAAAATTTGAAATTCCCGAGATTTCATATATCGTGAACCTATATTCAAAATATGCCAACTCAAATTTGACCGAAATGAGTTTCCGATGGAAAATAGCTCCCCTATGCAATACCCATCTGTGGTAAAAATTTCAGATCAAAAAAATAATTTTTTGTCGTTTTACATCCATTTTTGTTATTCTGCTAACTCAAAGTACATATTTTTTTGGTGAAAATAAATGCCAACTCCCATTGTAAATTTCCAAAAAATTTTCAAAAAATTTTTAAAAAAAAATTAGACCACATATCTTATTGCATTTGCCTTTCTGATCACGAATCTGGTAAAGATTTTGATATCTAATGCATAGTTTTCGAGATATTGCCATTTTGAAAATATCGGTAAATAGTGTTTGCAAAAAAAAAATTGCTTATATATATGTAACTTTCAAACTATTTATCAGATTGAAACATTATGAGTAGGGCAAATAAAGTCAATGATATAAGCTTTCAAAATAGCTAGTTTGGAGTGAGCCTTCTACAATAAAGCGTGAGTTACAGAGTGCCAAAGTTGACCACCCTGAAATTAAAACGCTTTCGGAGCTAGTAACTTTTAAAATATGCAAAGATTTTTAATTTTTTTTTAGTTTTTGCAATTACCGCACTAAGGAAAACAAAATCCAAAAAAAAAAAAAAATTATAAAAATTTTTCAAAAAAAAAAATTATTTTTAGTTTCCGACAAAATATGCCAACTCTAAAAAAATATTTGTTTTTTGATATAGTAATAAATGCCATCTCAAAAAAATACGCAAACCAGTGCAAAATATAAAATTTTTGGCATAGGTAAAAATTGTTTAGAATATTTAAACCATCTTATGGAAGGTACATTGTTTATTTTTGCAATAATATGCAAAATAACTAGTTTTTTAGCTCTCCTGAAAAGTAAGCTTTTTCGAGTTGGCATTTATTGAATATAGTTCGACGATATGCACATATCTCGGTAAATAATGCCAACACGAGAAAAAGTCCAACGGCATTTTTGTAGCTCTTGACTCGTATAACACTTCCGCAGAATACCCGAAAGACATACCCCAAAGACATAAATAGTTTTTGAGTTATCTAGATTTTAAGATTCTCAAGATCCTTAGATCAGACCCCTTATTACCGTATCTCAAAAACTATGGAAGATAGAGCGAAACGGACAAAAGTTTTGGATCAAAATCTATGGCGACCCTTAAAGGACCCAACGGGGTGTCGAACTAACATGGGTCCGAGCCCATGGGTTCAGGGTCTGGATCCAATCCAGTCCTAAAATGTGAATGAACTAAAGTGTAATATAATTTTTCCCATTTTCTAGTTAAAATTGGCTTAAAATTGAATAACTTTGTTTTCCCAATTTTTGGGAAAATTATGAACTAAACCCAAGAAAAAAAATTTTTGGAGCCAAATCATTCCCTCCTTTTCACAAAATTTAGTTAATTTTCCCAGATTTTTCACTTTCTTTTTGAGTGCAACTTTTTACAGAGTTGTTTTTTATACCCTCCACTCTAGTGATAGAGGGTATATATAAGTTTGTCATTCCGTTTGTAACACCTCGAAATATTGGTCTAGGACCCCATAAAGTATATATATTTATGATCCTCGATCGATTTTAAGTCGATCTAGCGATGTCCGTCCGTCCGTCCGTCCGTCCGTCGGTCCGTCCGTCTGTCTGTCTGTCTGTCTGTCTGTCTGTCTGTCTGTCTGTCTGTCTGTCTGTCTGTCTGTCCGTCCGTAGAAAACACGCTAACTTTTGAAAGACTTTACAGAGGCTACTGAAGTTTGGCATATATGTTTTTCATTTACCTGTCAGGTTGGTATTGCAATCCAGCCAAATCGGTACAGTGGTTCAAAAGTTATGAGCAAAAGAGTAAATTTCGGCAAGAGTATTTCGCGAATTTACGAGATAAAAAACACGATAACTTTCGAAAGACAATAATGAGACTACTGAAGCTTGGCACGTATCTTTGCCCCGGGGTCTGTTTAGTATTAAATTTCAGCTCAATCGGTCCAGTGGTTCAAAAGTTATAAGCAAAACCCTGAATCTCAGATTAGTTTCATCTAAAATGCCACGTGTTTTAACAAGTCTTAAAAGCATTGGTGGTAACTAAACAATGCTTTTCAAACTTGTTTAATTTTAAAGCAATGCTTTTTAAACTTGTTTAGTTTTAAAAGCATTGGTAACTTAAAAATTACACTCAAAAAAAATTTTACACTCAAAAAAAATTTTACACTCAAAAAAAAATTTACACAAAAAAAATTTAGTTTTTTTTTTTTACAAAATTACAATATTTTGTGCACATACGTACGTGCATTCACTCAGAAATATTTTTACAGTAAAAAAACATTACACTCGAAAAAAATTTTACACTCAAAAAAAAAAAATTGTCATTTTTCTTTTTTAAAAAAAAAATTAGAAAAAAAGAGTTTTTACTCAAAATAAAATATTTCTAATCAAAATTGTAAATTTTTTCACGTTAAAAAATGTACCACCCCAGGCAGAAAAATACGAACGGGAAAGCGCTGGCAAAGTACCTTTTATGGTCGCTTGTGTGCTGGGAAAGCATCACAGTTTAGTACTATCCCAGCGTCCAAAATGATAACCACGGTAAACGGTATTACGTTGCTATTTTAAAGCGCTTTGAAAGCGCTTTAAAAACAAAAAATATAGTGCTATTATAGCACTTTTAGAACAAAAAAATGAGAGTATCTAAATTGTAAAAGACACAACTTTTTTTGAGTTTATTTAAATAAAGAAATTTATTAAATTAGGATAAACAATTTATCGACTAATTTATTAGGATAAACAAATGTTGGACAAACTTAGAAATATTTTCTAAGTCCCGGAAAAAATTTGTTTGCAGTTTTCTTTGCGTTTTGAAATAAAAAATTTATTTAAAATGCTTTTAGGAAAAAGTTTGGAAAAGTCCCGAAAAAAAAGTGGTGTATTGAACCGAAACGGATAGTGTTCCAAAGGGATAGGCCCAGTGACATTTCACATGTGATGTATATTCAGTTTAAGACACTTCCTCTATAAAAGGTGTCAAGTTTGTAATATGTAGGTCATTGTGTCTAAGTGACATATCACGAGAACTATCAAGGACCGGCCACTTATCCTGCAGGGAAATAAAAAATATTCCAATTGTTATGAAAATTAATAAATTTTAATAAAACAATTATACTTTGAACGGATTTAAATAATAAAAACATTGGCAAAGCGCTTTCAAAGCACTTTTTCGAATTCATACTACCTTCTACACAAAAAATAAAGTGCTTTGCCGAGACTCTTTCTTTGGAACGGTTGGCAGTTTCTGCCTGGGACCCTTTAAAAAAATTCATTGTGGAGGGTATTCATAGATTCGGCAAAGTCGAATTTAACTTTTCTACTTGTTCTCATTGTAATTTTTGTTTTCCTTTTTGTTAATCGTAGCTTTTATGGTCAAACTGAGGTGGCGCCCTGCATCATTTTTAAAATTAGACACCAGCCTAAAAACATTATCATGTTAAAATAAATAAAAAATCTGGGCATTCTAGTATAAATGCTTTAAGAAAATGTTGTGGTTAAATAAATACTAGGTGCACCCTTGGGCCAGTTAGAGTAGGGGGACCAAATTTTATAAAAATAGCATTTTGTATGGTAGCCCCCTTAGGGAGTAGAGATAATGAGTAGGTTTGTTAAAAATTAATATTGGGGCGTAAAAATTAATGGGGGTCGGTCTTTCATTACCCTCTCAAGGAGTTACTTCGAGGTACTTAAACTGTAATCTAAAAAAATCAAAGTGCCCTTTTCATGGTGTTGGTCTTATGCCAAATGCTTTAAGTCACCTAAAATTTGTTAAACAGTCTAATAAAAGTTTAGTTCACATTCACGTGTGATTCAGCCAAATCACATCCTATCTCTAATCAACAACAAAAAAATATAGTAATATCAATTACTATCACATTTTCTTTTGCAAAGACAAATGATGAAACACTTATTTTAGATCTAAAAAATATATTTTTTTGGCAAACATCTGGCTTACAATAAATAGAAAAAGTGCTATTTTCTTTTTTTTAGCAAAATTTTAAATTGTAACAAACATTTTATTGTTGCTGTCATGTTTGAAATTGTAACAATACTACAATTTATGTTTATTTAGAAAATAAAATTAAATTTTTTTTCTTGTTTCTATTTTATACGCATTGGCAAAATGTCATCAACTTAAACTACTTGGCATATTGCCATTATTTGTAATAGCAACAAAAACCAATTTAAAATATATATTAAGAAGACATAAGAAAGTAGGCCTGACCCTATTTCTAATAAATGTTTGTTATAAGAAAATGAAAAACGTTTCTCATTGTTTTACTCCAAGATGTTGGAGTTTTGTCTTATAAAACTTACAAATAAATAATGTAAGATAAATAAATTTTATATTTTGTTGTCAAAGAATTTAATGAAAGCAACATTTGTTTCATATTACAATGTAGAGTAGAAATCTGTATATAGAAATAATGAATGATTGTTAAAATTAATGAAAATATTTAAGAATAAAAATATTTCAAAATGAGGGTGAGATACATTCAATAAGATAACATTCCTTTAGTTTAAAAATATTTTGGAATTAATTTAATTTTAAAGTAGACTTGTTATTGATGACGTATGATTGATATGTATTTGGAATTTAATATTAATCATACGCCGGCGTTTCATTTTTATATTGATTAAATGTTCTTGAGCAACTCCATTTAATATCAGCGTTTAATTTATTGGTGTATTTAGAATTTAAAAACATTTTCAGGTAACAGAAAAATTATATTTTACTTAAAAATGTGGCAACCCTGTAGTTTTGAGTTTCTGCTAATTCGGGGCTTGGGACTTCACTTAAATGTGTAAAATATATCGACAAATCTTTTTTTCATAGTAACGGCTATGTTTCAGGGTATATATGAGGCATTCCATTCCAAATTTGTACTCATTAATATTGTTTTTGCAATTTTTTTGTGGAAAACTTCCATTGATTCTGCAATGTTTTTTTTGCTTAGTAAGATCGTGGGATTATTTATTACTATTTTTCGATTTTTTAAAAATTTTTATTACTGCTTTCTAATCTTAAAATTACTTCTACTGCCCTAATGGTATGTTCTAGAGGGGTCAGTGCCAAAAACGACTATTATTCATTTTTACTTTTAAATCTTTTTTCCGAACAAACTAACACTCTGTCTCCAATTCCTAGGAATGCTCCCATAAAATAACAATTTTTTAAAATTTGCCCCTAGGGGGGGGGGGGGCAAAATGTTTTACCGACCCAAAATATTTTTTAAATTTTTTTAGGACATCCCAACACTCTATTTTCAATCCTTAAGGCGGTACCATACAATTTTTTTTAATTTTTATAAATTTGTTTCAATTAATAAGTTTTTACCGCTCCAACACGCAGAGGTAAAATCCGGCCAAAACCTTAAAAAAAATATATATTTTTGTTATTTTTTTTTTTTTTTGTAATTGATACCAAAGGCGAGCTAACAGTTTAAAACATGCGACTACCAAGATACCGACATCCTTTTTGCCATACCAGGAAAGAATATGTGAATGATGTTCTTTGAAAACTTTATCAAAATATTTTGTTAAAAATTTTAAATAATATTTAAGAATAAAGTTTTGAAAGGACATTACAAAATAATAAAATGGGAAAATTAGTGGAGACCTTTTTCATTCATTTGCCATTACTAGTGACTTCCTTGTACAAGTACAAATATTTAAAAAATTTAAATTTTCAGAAAAAATTAGCATCAGTGGACTAAAATGGTTCTGGAATTTTGTTGACAAATTCATGTGCAGCATGCAAAAATTAGTATGTAAACATGTAATGCATAATGAAATTATTCAACAAAAATATTTATAAATTAATTATTTGAAAAGATAGAGGGTTTTGCATTCAGAAAAATTAATTGTGTAAGAGATAGAGAAAAAAAATATTTTTGTTCTGAATTTTACACCATAGATGAGGGCCGGTTTACTGAATATTTTGCCATCAAAAAGTAATTTTCGTGAAAATGGAAGATAGAGGGTTTTTAATATAGGCCCTCGATATCCAAATTTCATGAAGATCGGAGCGTGACACCAGGGAGACTCTCCTTGTTAGAAAATTTCCCCAAAAATGTCTGATTTTGTTTTATTTTTAAATTACACAGTGGTATAAAATTGAACTTTCCGAATCTTAACAGGATTAAACCAAAAGCAAATGAAAGTTGACATTTTCCACAACAAACCCTTTCCATGACAACCCCCTCAAAGGGTCATGGTGGTGCCCATATTGGGCATGTGGATCCAGCGTCCAAACTTAAGCTCGAAAGTACGTTAGCTATTACTGGTATGAATTTCGCTGCAATCGGTCCATCACTTACAGAATGGCCGAATAAAAATAAACTACTGTGCACCTATGCGTATGATTGTTATTTAAATGCAATCCCGAGTAAAAATAAACATATATAACCATATATAACCTGATGCAAACATAATAAATCATATATGATTATACATCGCGTGAGATATTTTCTAAATTTGTTATATGCAGTCATATGTGGTTATATATAATTTAATCATGATTCGGATTAAAGGTGTCAGGTAGATATAATTATATAAAATTATATGAGGGTCAATACAAAATTTGGTTTTCTGTATAATTTAACATAAAAATATATATAGCTTATTCTGTTCCATATAAAACTATATATGTTTCCAATTAAACAAAAATTTTCTAAGTTTTTTAGGCAAAGTATAAGAAACTTTTTAAAATGTTCCTAAACATTTCCTTGTTAGGGTTATGTATATCACCTATCTGGTTCGAAGCGTACCTAAACATTTTTTTGTTTTAGAAAATTATAAATATGTTTGGTGAATGTATAGTTGACCTGTGGTGTATTTCAACCCAAAAAAAAACACCAGGATTTTATATGTTTTTATGCAATTAGATCTAATTAGATCCACCATTACATGGCAATGTCTGGTCAAAACTCGAATGAAATCAAATCATATTTTATACAAGTTGATCTTTTTAAATGCAAAAACATCCACCATTATTCGGATCAAATTGCGTATAAATATATATTGTGTTACATATCATTATACTTTGCATCGTATAAAATTTTTTACTCGGGATTACAAAATTAACTATACGCCTCTTATACAGTTTTCAAGTAATTATAATAATAGTTCACCAACTATAAATACATGCAAAAAAATCTGGAACTAAATTAAAAAATGCCTGCGAATTTAGTACTCTTGCCCAAAACATTTAATCATGATAATGTTTTGCGGGAGATTTGGGTGTACTTGCTAAAGCAAAGTTTTTTTTTAGAAAAAATAATGTTATGTTACTTTTCCAATTCCTATTTTGTTATTCCATGCAAAACAAATTGAAATATCAGTCAAGGACCCCATTAAAAAACCAAAAGAGCTGTACATTTCGTAAGTGAGTGCAAAAATAAGTGCAAGAAAGTGTTTTTACATTTTGGAGAGTATAAAAGATTCAACACCAAAGAATTTAACTTGTTTTATGTACATTTGATAAACAAATGGAAAATTTTTATGCGAAAAGCTTAGTGCCAGTTTTTGTTGTTGTTACAATAACAAAACACATGCAAAATTTTCGTTCGTGTGTATCGTTCGCCTTCTGTAAACTGGCACTTAGACTTGGTGAACAAGTAGTTTTGGTAAAAAAAATGATTTTTTTTCACGAAAAACCAAATTATGATAAAAAAAATTTAATGAACCCAAAATTTTTAGTGAAAAAAAAATTTAATGAAAAAAGTCTTTGATGAAAAAAAAATATTTTTGATGTAAAAAATATTGATGAAAAAAAAATATGAAAAAAAAAATGTTGGTGAGAAAAAATTTGATGAAAAAAATTTATGAAAAAAATTTATGAAAAAAAATTTTATGAAAAAAAAAATATGATGAAAAAAAAAATTTGATGAAAAAAATAAATTGATGAAAAAAAATTTGATGAAAAAAAAATTGACAAAAAAAAATTTGATAAAAAAAATTTGATAAAAAAAATGATAAAAAAAAGTTTGATAAAAAAAAATTTGATGAAAAAAAAAATTGATGAAAAAAAAATTGATGAAAATATATAGTTTTGAATTGAGAAAAGTGTGAAAGAAAAATTTTAATTTTTTTAAAAATTTTAATTTTTCTAAAAATTTTAAGACATCCTGGTTTGTTTCTTACTAGTTTCTCCAGTTATAATAATCTTCAGAAAACCTTTTAATCTCAAATTAATTCAGTTAATAGTCAATAGAACTCTATATGTGAAAATTATTAACAGATCGCAGCCGACAAGGATTGAACCCATCATCTGTAATACTTTGCTATTAACTGCCTGTAACGTACCGTATCACTCTAGACCGATACGCCAAGTAGGCTGTTAAGCAAGTATCAACTAAATCATGATTTTTTTCAATTCGAGTTTGGTTGTTGCTGTTGTTTTTTCTAACAGAAGAGTTGTTATTGTAATTTGTGTAAACAAATTCTATTTTTAGTAATCATTATTCTTCTTCCTCTCCTTCATCAATTCTGATCTGAAGTACTTATTTTGCAAACATTGCCAGACATGGTCTATATTTTAGACACAAATGTTAGGTGTTGCTATATTTCCAAAGATACTGCACTCAGAAAAAAAACTAACTAAAAAATGGGAAAATTAACTAAATCCAAGGAAAATTGATAATGATTTAGCTCCATTGCCATGTATTCCTACTTTTTAGACCATATTTTTCTTTAAAAGTGGGACCAATTTGAACTAGAAAATAGGAAAAAATTTCCCATTTTTTAGTTAAAAAAAACATTTCTGATAAGGAAATTTTTCCTAAAAATTATTTCATTTTATATTTTTTAATGGTTTATTAATAGAATAGCATGTGAATACACACATAATTCTCCTTGGGTACATATTTTATTTTAAATATAAAGAAACGTTTGTTTCTTATAGTCAAGTAATAAATTTCATTAGTTTTTTTAGTTAAATTACAACAAAAATTTTGTATTTGACGTTTGTTCCCAGACTATGGGAAACACGCCAAAGCCAAGGTCTTTGTTGTGATTAAAATATTATTTTTTTTTCTAACACATACATGTGTAGAAAAAAAAATGTAAATATTAAATTTATTACTTGTTATACAAGATCAAACCTTTTGTATTCATGTACTACAAATAATAAACAAAATGTGAACTACAAGCACGCATGAAAAAAAAACAAGTAGGAAAGTTAAATTCGACTTTGCCGAATCTATGAATACCCTCCACAATGCATTTTTTTAAAGGGTAGTACATTTTTTAACGTGAAAAATTTAACAATTTTGATTAGAAATATTTTATTTTGAGTAAAAAACTCTTTTTTTGTCATTTAAAAAAAAAAAATACTATTTTTTTGAGTGTAAAATTTTTTTCGAGTGTAATGTTTTTTTACTGTAAAAATATTTCTGAGTGAACGTATGTACACAAAATATTGTAATTTTTGTAAAAAAAAAAACTTATTTTTTTTTGTGTACATTTTTTTTTTTCAGTGTAAAATTTTTTTTGAGTGTAAAATTTTTTTTGAGTGAAAAATTTTTTTCGAGTGTGGTTTTTAAGTTACCAATGCTTTTAAAACTAAACAAGTTTAAAAAGATTGCTTAAAATTTAAACAAGTTTGAAAAGCATTGTTTAGTTACCACCAATGCTTTTAAAACTTGTTAAAACACGTGGCATTTTAGATGAAACTAATTTGAAATTCAGGGTTTTGCTTATAACTTTTGAACCACCAGACCGATTGAGCTGAAATTTAAAACCAAACAGACCCGGGGAACGGCAAAGATACATGCCAAGCTTTAGTAGTCTCATTATTGTCTTTAGAAAGTTATCGTGTTTTTTATCTCGTAAATTCGCGAAACACCCTTGCCGAAATTTACTCTTTTGCTCATAACTTTTGAACCACTGGACCGATTTGGCTGTATTGCAATACCAACCTGACCAGGTAAATGATAAACATATATGCCAAACTTCAGTAGCCTCTGTAAAGTCTTTCAAAAGTTAGCGTGTTTTCTACGGACGGACAGACAGACAGACAGACAGACGGACGGACGGACGGACGGACGGACGGACATCGCTAGATCGACTTAAAATCGATCGAGGATCATAAATATATATACTTTATGGGGTCCTAGACCAATATTTCGAGGTGTTACAAACGGAATGACAAACTTATATATACCCTCTATCACTAGAGTGGAGGGTATAAAAAATAAATCAACAAAACAATTTCAAGTTATGAAAAATTTACTAAACTTGTGGAAAAAACTTCCTAAAATTAAAGAAGATAAATATGATGAACTAATTGGTAGGAAATTACGTCCTAAAACTGAATTTTTTTGAACTAAATTTTGTTTAAAGAAATATGTCTTAAAAATAAAGATTTTTTTTCAATTATTTAGGGAAAATTTCTTTGGCTATAAGAATTTCTTTCATGTATTAGGGAATTCCATTTAAGGAAAATTATCGCCTATTTAACAGTCCATGAACTAAAATATTTTCCTAAAACGTAGGAAAATTTCCCAAATTTTAGTTAAATTTAACTTAATTGTGGGAAAATTTATAAACTATTTTGAAGAAAAATTTTCCAAAGTTTAAGTTAATTCTTTTTTTTTTTTTGAGTGTGATTATTCCCACATAGGGCGACTTATAGTCGTTATTTTTAAATTATTGTTTCTGTAAAGACAGTCGAGCTCAGGCTCTAATTATAATTATGTATTGTAATTTTTTGATTTGTTATATATTGTTTTGAATTGAGAAAAGTGTGAAAGAAAAATTTTAATTTTTCTAAAAATTTTAAGAAATCCTGGTTTGTTTCTTACTAGTTTCATATTATCCAGTTTTAATGATAAAAACATTATCATGTTAAAACAAAACTTGAAGGTATTATTATGGAGAATGACAATTTATATTTGCTTTCGATTTCATCCCATTCCGATTTTGATTGTTGCACTGTGCTATTTTTACTCCATACCGAAAAAATATTCTAGACAATTTTGAAATTTTTTTCGGAAATTTTTGATATGTCCTATTGTTTTGGTCACGGTGTAAGTAGTTTTAAGAGGGTTAAGTGATAAGTCAAATTTTCACCTGTCATGTGATAGACACTTTACTAGGGTTGCCAGATACTAGAAGTCAAATAACTGGATAATGGAAAATTTTTAGCTGGATTTTGAAAAAGTAACCCACACATATTTTTTTTTTAATAATTTGAAAAAAAAAAATCAACTTTGGACTAAATGGCGGTCTCTATATGCCATGGCAAAAAGTGCCTTTTTAAAGCATTTCTATTACTTTTTCGCCATCGTCCTGAGGATTGTTACAGTATATTTTTCATTTTAAATAACCCCACAAAATTAAGTCTAAAGTAGTAAAATGTGGAAATCTTGGAGGACACACAGAAAAAAATAAAAAAAATATTTGAGTAAATTTTGAATACTATTGAGTAAAAAATTACTCAATTTTGCACCAGTAAACGATTTAATATTGAGTAAATTTTTAATAAAAATTTATTAAATGTTTGAAAAAAAAATTGAGTAAATTTTTAATTGACATAATTAAAAATTTACTCAAAATGTATCTATTTTTTTTAAAAAAGGTTTAAATCTTTTTACAAAAAAAAAACAAAACACTTGTTTTTTCAAACTTTATCAAACATATTTATGTCTCAAAAACATAGGAAAATTTTATAAACTTTCATATACTACACTCTAATTAAAATGATTTCAGTTTCCTACTAAAAATGAGGAGGTACATAACAAAACGCACCAATTCCACTTTAACAGTTTTTTAGATAAACGCATAAATGTAAACAAAGTCAGTACTGACAATGAGTGTAAGTACTGAGGTTCGGGATGTTACATAATTAAAGTCAGTAGTAAATTGATGTATAAATATTGAGATTTGTGATGTTTTTTAGTAATGGTTACATAGATTTTAATGTGTACAATAGTATTCAGTCAAAAAAACAAAAAAATCAAAAAGTGGAATTGGCGCGTTTTGTTATGGAACTCCTCAAATAGGGTAAATTTACACTAAATGTGTAGTTTTACCAAAAAATTATTGGAAATTAACACATTTGTAGTAGTATATTATTTGAATTTGTTGAAATTTACCCAATTTATAGTAGGAAACTGAAGTGTACACAAAAAACTATAAACTAAACGAGAATTCAAAAAACTATGAGAGTTTAAAAAAATTTAAAAAAACTATTAAATTCTTATTAAATTATTTACTTAAATTGTTTTTATAATTTTTAAGTAAATTTTTAATTGCGTCAATTAAAAAATTACTCAACTTTTGTTTTTAAATTTAAATTTTTTTCTGTGCAGTTAAAATTTCCGGGACGTGCGAAGTCAAAAAAGAGCGACAACAACTGACCACCATTTGCAGATTTGACTCATCCAGACATATTTTTGTGGGGTTATATTAAAAGCAAAATGTACGCCAAGAATCCTTTAATCATCGACGAGCTCAAGGAAAACATTCGTGCCGAAATCATCGCTAGACTGGCCGAAATGCTCGAAAAAAATGTAAAAAAAACTGTGAAAATGCAGTAAAAAGAGCACATTTTCCGTATACAAAAGAGGCATTTATGTTATATTTATGATTACTGTTTTATTCAAAGTAGTCCCAAAAAATTATAAAAAATAGTAGTATTTAATAAAAAAAAAATAATTGTTAAAATAAAAGAAATCC
Source organism: Pegoplata infirma (assembly GCA_963921195.1). NCBI lineage: Eukaryota > Metazoa > Arthropoda > Insecta > Diptera > Anthomyiidae > Pegoplata > Pegoplata infirma. Next base: position 65,045,256 of record OY992537.1, on the reverse strand, counting down.
TTTTTCAACTGGATAAATTATTTTTAAACTGGAAACTGGACTAGACCTCTAATAACTGGAAAATCCAGGCCATTCCAGGCTGTCTGGCAACCCTACATTTTACTGATATGTTCCGTTTTCAGCAGTTACGGTATAGATAATTTCGGATCGAGAGACACACTTTTTCTGCAGGGAAGATAGTAAATTTACAATTGTGATTTTAGGAAATTTTTTTGCCTCCAATTTTATGAGAATTCCTCGTTAAGGTTACGAGATTTTTTGTGAATTCCCTAGATTTTTTTTTAGTATTGAAAAATTCCTTTGCCTATAACAAGGTTTTCATTCCACTTTCCAATATTTTTTTCATTTATTATTATTTATTTACAATTATAACAATTCGAATTCACCATGACAATAATAAGTTTTTACCGTCTAAATGCCTTTAATAAAAAGAAACAGTAACTCCTACACCATCATTGGAAACACTTTATAACATTAATAATTTTTAAATCATATCCTTTTTAAATATCCTTTTTTTAAAAATTAAAAATAATGGATCTTTCAACCAATCCCTTTAAAAGGCCCATGAATGCTTTACAAAAGCAATGGTATCGCATATTAATAGCACGTAAAGTGGGCTTCAATTCGCCACGTCAGAATATTGAAGAACCAAAGGATTCATAGTAAGTGTGTGCGAAGAAACTAGAAACTAACACTAAAAATCTTTTTTTGCCTAAAATAAAATTGTATTTATATAAATTATTGAATTTCCTTTTGCAATTTTCTTTTAACGTTTCTCTCATTGTGTGAAATTGTTTTTCACTTCTGGTTAAATTTCCTGTATTATCAGTACATTTTCTTTGTTTGTCTTTGCAGTCAAACTAAATGCCAAAAGCGTTATAAACAAGCATTTCATTGTTACAATCAACAATTCCGTAAGGAAATTAAACAACTGGAGGCAATGCAACCAAGTGCTATTGATGCTATGCGGGTACATAGGTAAGTGTAGAAATGAATAGATATGGAACACTGGGTGACAATGATTAAGAAACTATTTTTAAGAAAAAAATTAAAATACTTTTGAAAATTACTACTTATTTGAATCTTGGAAAATATTTTTGACTTGTAGATTTACAAAATATTTAAAAATCTGGAATCCTCTGAGACCAATTGTTTCCTCAATGCAAGTACCATGCTACCAACTTTCTAAATACTTGGGACAAATTTTAAAAAACTTAATTTCGGTTAGCTACAATATAAAAAATTCATCACAATTAAAATCACAGTTAAAAAGCGTAAACATCTGCCCCGGGGAAATTTTGGTATCTTTTGATGTCATATCACTGTTCACAAACATCCCAGTTCATACCGCGATAAAGAACATAATGGCAAAATGGAACGTTTTAAAAGATTTTACCAGAATTCCCAGTTCTAAATTTTTAAATATACTCAAATTCTGTCTTACAGACAATAATTATTTTATATACGATAAAAAAATTTTTAATCAAATATTCGGTATGCCGATGGGTAATCCCCTTTCACCAACCATCGCTGATATAGTCTTAGATACTCTACTTGACGAAGCAATTAAGGAATTGGAAACTAAAAACATTCACATAAAATACATAGCAAAATATGTAGATGATATTTTAGCCATAATAAAATTTGACGATAAAGATGAAATCCTGAAGACTTTAAACAAATATCATAGCAAAATCCAGTTCACAATCGAAATACAAACTAACACAGGTATTGCATACCTTGATACGAAACTACGTATTAGTGGAAATAAAATAGATTTCGACTGGTATACAAAAGAAACTTCATCGGGAAGGATCATGAATTTTAATGCAACACAACCACGGAGCCAAATAATTAATACTGCCAGAAATTTTATTGACAGAGTACTCAACATTAGTGACACACAATATCACTCTAAAAACATAGAAACGATATCCAAAATTTTAGCAAATAATAGCTTTCCAAAAAATCTTATAAAAACTTTAATAACAAATGCAGTGAAGAAAATAGAAAACAAAACATCTGGCCACCCTAATATCGACAAGGAGAAAAAACATTTTTACAGTGTAAAATACATCCCTGGCCTTACTGACAAACAGAACATCAAAGAAACAATAGAGGAGAAAAACATATGTTTTGCCTACAAGCCTAATAAAACTTTAAGCTCTATATTTACAAACATAAAAACACCAATAAACAAACAACAACAAAGCAACGTTGTTTATGAAATACCATGTAAGGGAAAAAACGATCAAAGCTGCGATTTGGTTTATATTGGTACTACAAAACGAACGTTAGAAACAAGAATAACAGAACATAAAATGGACATAAACAAATCAAAGGAAAGTACTGCATTAGCACAACACATAAAAAATACAAATCATACGGCAGATTTTGACAAAATACGAATATTAGATCGAGAAAAAATAGAAAAGAAAAGATTCACAATAGAGACGTTAAGGATACAACAGAAAATAAAAAAGACGATGAACTTAAAAGAAGACACACAAAACATTAATGCCAGTTACTGTGTTGCAATATTATAATTAAACTGTGATATAATTTTTAAGTTTGTGTTTAATATAAATTTTCATGTTTACTGTTTTATGTTTGTCTACAACAAATTATTGTTCAATGTAATAAAAATATTTTTTCTTACTGTAAGTCATAATTGTTTGTGGTAAAAGTTTTTGCAATATTGTTAAATATATTTTTCTTTAATTCAAATAGACGAATCCCTTGATAAAGTGAACATAACATTCACGAAACGTTGGGAAAATATGGATTAAATGCATTTTTAATTTCATAAAGAACTTTAGGCCCTATTAGCTAAAATAAATATAAATATAATAAACAACTACATTGGCCAAACAACAAAAATATAGATAGATAATATCGGATAGCTCGCCGAAATTGAAATTTATTTAATTAAATTTAATTATTTTAACAACATAATCAACAACATCATAAAAAAGCAAAAACATGAAGGGATTTTTTAAACATATAGCTTTCAAATATGACAACGAAACATCCAGGACAATGAAAGAATACTGCAATGAAGTCAAGAAACTAGCAAACCAACAACAAAGGCTAAAGTTTTTATTGTCATGCAGAAGTTATGGTATCATACCAAATCACACAAAAAATACTACAACACAGGTAACACATCTTTTTCAATGTCAAACTATAAAGGGACAATTAGGCAAAATTCAATATAATTTTCACAAAAAAATCTTGAATTTGGAAATCTCACAAACAAATAATAATATTAAAATTATTAAAAGAAAACTTTTTCATCTTGAAACTGGGGTTAAGAACATGGTAACAGCTGATGATTTTAATAATTTTATTATGAAACAGACAGATAGAGCAAAACAAATAACTACGAATACAAAGGAACGGCAAATAAAGAAACTAAATACACTGAAAGAAAAACACTTTAAAATTCAAGGCCTTAATTTTAATGATCATTGGTTTGAAAACAAAACTAACTTAGTAATACCAATGGAATGTAAATGGATGTTATCATTAGGGAAAAAATTTGCCCTACCGATAGACAGAACTAATTTCTCGTCTTTACACATAATTGCAGACGTAGAACAGTGTATCCAAGCAATAGAGGACAATACAGACAGAGAAAAAGACGTTGTCAGAACTAAGTTAGCGAATAAAATTTCAGAATTTAACAGAAAGATAAAAAACACACCTAGAGAAAAACTGATTCTTACAGTTTTTGAGAAGACGAGAAAATTTCTTAAAAGGCATAGTGACATTATGGTAATACAAGCAGATAAGGGAAATAAAACGGTTGCGATGTATAAAACTGATTACGAAAATAAGATGAAAACATTATTAGATGACAATAACACATATCGCGCATTAAGAATCGACCCAACATCAAAACTACAAAGGGACAACAATAATATCATAACGGACCTGCACAAAAATGAATATATAGATTCATGGCAAAAACGTCGTCTCCTTTGTTCAGCGGCAACAGCCCCAAGAATCTACGGATTACCGAAAATCCATAAAACTGGAATCCCTCTGAGACCAATTGTTTCCTCAATGCAAGTACCATGCTACCAACTTTCTAAATACTTGGGACAAATTTTAAAAAACTTAATTTCGGTTAGCTACAATATAAAAAATTCATCACAATTAAAATCACAGTTAAAAAGCGTAAACATCTGCCCCGGGGAAATTTTGGTATCTTTCGATGTCATATCACTGTTCACAAACATCCCAGTTCATACCGCGATAAAGAACATAATGGCAAAATGGAACGTTTTAAAAGATTTTACCAGAATTCCCAGTTCTAAATTTTTAAATATACTCAAATTCTGTCTTACAGACAATAATTATTTTATATACGATAAAAAAATTTTTAATCAAATATTCGGTATGCCGATGGGTAATCCCCTTTCACCAACCATCGCTGATATAGTCTTAGATACTCTACTTGACGAAGCAATTAAGGAATTGGAAACTAAAAACATTCACATAAAATACATAGCAAAATATGTAGATGATATTTTAGCCATAATAAAATTTGACGATAAAGATGAAATCCTGAAGACTTTAAACAAATATCATAGCAAAATCCAGTTCACAATCGAAATACAAACTAACACAGGTATTGCATACCTTGATACGAAACTACGTATTAGTGGAAATAAAATAGATTTCGACTGGTATACAAAAGAAACTTCATCGGGAAGGATCATGAATTTTAATGCAACACAACCACGGAGCCAAATAATTAATACTGCCAGAAATTTTATTGACAGAGTACTCAACATTAGTGACACACAATATCACTCTAAAAACATAGAAACGATATCCAAAATTTTAGCAAATAATAGCTTTCCAAAAAATCTTATAAAAACTTTAATAACAAATGCAGTGAAGAAAATAGAAAACAAAACATCTGGCCACCCTAATATCGACAAGGAGAAAAAACATTTTTACAGTGTAAAATACATCCCTGGCCTTACTGACAAACAGAACATCAAAGAAACAATAGAGGAGAAAAACATATGTTTTGCCTACAAGCCTAATAAAACTTTAAGCTCTATATTTACAAACATAAAAACACCAATAAACAAACAACAACAAAGCAACGTTGTTTATGAAATACCATGTAAGGGAAAAAACGATCAAAGCTGCGATTTGGTTTATATTGGTACTACAAAACGAACGTTAGAAACAAGAATAACAGAACATAAAATGGACATAAACAAATCAAAGGAAAGTACTGCATTAGCACAACACATAAAAAATACAAATCATACGGCAGATTTTGACAAAATACGAATATTAGATCGAGAAAAAATAGAAAAGAAAAGATTCACAATAGAGACGTTAAGGATACAACAGAAAATAAAAAAGACGATGAACTTAAAAGAAGACACACAAAACATTAATGCCAGTTACTGTGTTGCAATATTATAATTAAACTGTGATATAATTTTTAAGTTTGTGTTTAATATAAATTTTCATGTTTACTGTTTTATGTTTGTCTACAACAAATTATTGTTCAATGTAATAAAAATATTTTTTCTTACTGTAAGTCATAATTGTTTGTGGTAAAAGTTTTTGCAATATTGTTAAATATATTTTTCTTTAATTCAAATAGACGAATCCCTTGATAAAGTGAACATAACATTCACGAAACGTTGGGAAAATATGGATTAAATGCATTTTTAATTTCATAAAGAACTTTAGGCCCTATTAGCTAAAATAAATATAAATATAATAAACAACTACATTGGCCAAACAACAAAAATATAGAATCTTTAATTTAGTTATTAAAATTTAATGTTAATTTAAATCCATCACAAAATATTATTACTGACCTTATTTTTTTATTGTCGCTATAAATAATTTTTTTTTAATCTAATTTTCTTTCATTGCCTTTTCTATCTGATTTTAGAACCTTTGCCATTACAACACTTTGGCTTCCTTTGCACTCGAAACGTGAGATCAACTTGACACTAGAACAACTGGAAAATGTTTTAAGTGTTAAGGAAAGACGACGCTTACAGCATATTTTAAAATATGGTATTGGTGAAAAATGAGTGAGTGAATGAGTGTTGAACAAAGTGCAAAATTACAAACAAACAACGATTTTTTTCCGCTAGCTCTAGTTGTTTCATCTGAAGTGGTGTAGTGTAGTCTAGTGTAATAAGAAGCCCAAAATACAAAAAAAGCACCTCATCGTCAGCAGTAGCAACATCATCAAACAACAAAGTAACAACATCGCGAAAAAGTGTTTCATACTTTGTATTTTTTTTTACAATTTGTAAATAAGTTTAAGTGGAAATATGAAACAGTTTATCAAGTACGACATAACTTGGATTGTAGCAAAAATTAAAAGAATTTTAAGTTGTTTTGCTTACAAAAGAATTAAATGAATTCAGAGAAAAATATATAAAAACGTAATCAAAATAGAGTTAATATTTAGTAAACAATTTAAAATCTGATTTCTTTTAAGATTAAAAACTTATATTTCAAATTAAACTATACCAATATAGCCAGCCACGGAGGAAAATATATGACGGATAAAAGTGTAACTACACCGAAAGAAATAGTTTTCCTACGCAATTAATTCAATTTTTAATACAAATAACCATTTAATTAAGATTTAGTCTACATTAAACAAGTAGGAAAGTTAATTTCGACTTTGCCGAATCTATGAATACCCTCTACAGTGCCTTTTTTTAAAAGATAGTACATTTTTTAACGTGAAAAAAATTAACGATTTTGATTAGAAATATTTTATTTTGAGTAAGAAACTCTTTTTTGACATTTATAAAAAAAAGAAAACCTACTATTTTTTTTTTTATTGTAAATTTTTTTTCGAGTGTAATGTTTTTTACTGTAAAAATATTTCTGAGTGAATGCACGTACGTATGTACACAAAATATTGTTATTTTTGTAAAAAAAACTAAATTTTTTTGAATGTAAATTTTTTTTTGAGTTTAAAATTTTTTTCGAGAGTAATTTTTAAATTACCAATGCTTTTAAAACTAAACAAGTTTAAAACGCATTGCTCCAAAACTAAACAAGTTTGAAAAGCATTGTTAAGTTACCACCAATGCTTTTAAAACTTGGTTAACACGTGGCATTTTAGATGAAACCAATCTGAAATTCAGGGTTTTGCTTATAACTTTTGAACCACTGCACTGTGGCCGAAATCACTGATCTAGCGGCGCTTATGTCAAAATTAAAATTAATTAAGATCGATAAATGATTTTGCACTGCATCGTTTACCTATACTTTACAGAAAAAAATTACGTTTTTACTTTTGTTTTGCTTTCAATATTCGCACAGCTGTAAGCTGTCAAATATACATTTTCTGCAGCAAGTGTATTAAAGGAATTTGGGGCCTAATTACTCAGTGAGATTTTCTTTACACTTTTAAGTCAATTGTTTATACATTTTGAGCCAAAAAGTTTTAATCAAGGTTGGCAATCGAAACGAATAACGGTATCGATATCGGTATTGGTATCGTTTTTTTATTTATTTCGGTATCGGTATCGGTTACGGTATTTGAGTTGATTCGGTTACGGTATTACCGATACCGAAACGTCGATACCGGTACGTACCGGTATTATCGAAAAAAATGTTAAAAATATAAAAAACGCATAAAAGCTTCAATTTTTTTCAATTTTAATACTAAAACACGTATTTACGTATTTATTTTTAGCATTTTTGCTAAAATGCGCTTTAAAATGTGAAAAAAATTTAAATTGCTTTTTCTTAGGGGGTCGGCGGGGACGTTGCCGGACCACACCTACAAAAGGGGGCGGACCGAGAAAACTGTAATTTTCTTATCCCCTTGATCAAAGTGCAGGACTTTGAAGTTATTCTGACATAAAAAGGTTTCATTTGTTGCAGAAAGTAAAAAAAATATGTAAAAAAGTAGAAGAGTTAAATTCGACTTACAAGGAAGGTCTCCCTGGTGTCACCCGCCGATCTTTATGGAATTGGTTTTATTTTGTAAAGTATAAAAAATAAGGGGACACGTATTTTTTTTAGTGGCCCAAATTCATATTTAGGGGGCGAAAATGAGGGGGAAGAAACGGAAATTTTCCAGTTTTTTTGCGTTTATCTCATATATTATACAAATAAACCTAGTCATGTTGCATACCAAATGAAAGGTCTTTGGAAAACCTATCTCCATGTGCAACGAACGGTCCAAACATGCACAACTTTTCGTCATATTGAGTAAAATGACAAAATTGTTGGACATTTTTGTTAATAAGTCGAAAAATATTTACTTTTTTACACGTTATTAGCATCACAAGATGGGTATTTTAATTACCTTTAATCTAATACCAAATACGCCTATATTAGTTTTGAGAAAATAGACGTAAATCGTAAAAAACTGAAAAAGGTCAATTTCCCTCCATGCAAATCGAACCTCCTAAAAATGAGTTTGGGCCGCTAAAAAAAATAAGTGTCGAATTAATTTTCGTTCTGAACAACATATCCAAATGTCATGAAGATCGGAGGGTGACACCAGGGAGACTCTCCTTGTTAGCCGAATCCATGAATATCCACGGTGCCCTTTTAAAGTGATAGTTAGTTTTCTAACTTAAAAAAAAAAAAATTAACAATTTTGATTAGAAATATTTTATTTTGAGTAAAAAACTTTTTTTAGTAATTTTTGAAAAAAAAAAATACAAACATTTTTTTTTTGAGTGTAAAATTTTTTTCGAGTCTAAGTTTTTTTTTGCTTAATTGTAAAAATATTTTTGAGTGACAAAAATACTTTGTTAAATATTTTTCTATGACTCTTCCATGTTTTTAAAGCTGGTTTAACGGGTTTTTCAACCGTGAATTTCAAATTGGTTTCACCAATTTGAAATTCACGGTTTTGTAATAATTTTTGAACCACGAAGTCCTATAAATATCAAAAAAAATCCTTGGGCACCCAAATCGCGTATTAAATAAAAATCCCCAAAAAACTTAACTATACTTAGGGTTGCGGAAAGTTTCTATTGAGAGTCTAAGTGCCAGTTTACAGAAGGCGAACGATACACACGAACGAAAATTCTACATGTATTTTGTTGTTGTTACAATAACAAAACACATGCAAAATTTTCGTTCGTGTGTATCTTTCGCCTTCTGTAAACTGGCACTAAATCATTTCAAAAAAATTTCGTGAAAATCAATAATTTTCTTCTGCTCCCGCATAGCGGTTGAAGTATGATTTTTTTTTTGGAAATTTTTACTTAATCCACGATGTGGGTGCCCAAAGATTTTTTTGATTTTTATGAGACTTCGGGGAGGCATTTGGAGTACGATTTTTCATTTACAAAAACCAAAAAAAAATACAAATTTTCTATTATTTTTTTTTGTAAAAAAAACATGTTTTTAAGGAAAAACCGTTTTAATACCGTTTCAATACCGGTACGTACCGGTATCGAAGGAAAAGGTTTTTGGATACCGTTATCCGATACCAAAACTAAGTTTCGGTATTGGTATTGGTACCGGTATTCAATTTAAAGGGTTTTGAAACGGATAACGGTATTGAAAAGGTATCGATTGCCAACATTGGTTTTAATTGAAAGTAAAAGGTATGTTTTAACTAAAAAATAAATGTTTGTGGCCTGTGTGTATCTAGTTTATTATTAGTGCATTATAGAAGTTGACATTTGTGATATAAACTATAGTTTCATAGAATGCAACTTTTGAAATTCGATCGTATTCGGTCCAATTCCTGTTTTGTTTATTATTTTGGGTTATTTTTGTTGTGACGTTTCAGTATGGCGTGCTAGTTCGCGCAAGTTGTTCGGTTTTTTAGGGTCCATCTGCCGTCCAAATAAACAGTATAAACGCGATACAGACCACAAATTTCAATCGATTTGGCTAAAATTTGAAATTTAAGATTTTTAATCAAAATAACAAAACCTATTAAATTTTTGACAAAATCGGTCCATGTTATCCCATAGCCCCTATGTTAATTTCCCCTTCCAGTTTTACTTAATAAGCCCTAAAAACAGTATTTTAAAAAATATCCTCTTGAAATTCGACTGTTAAATGTTTTTTGTAGCCATAAATAATCAATCTAAATTTTAACGGAATCGGAACATTTTAACTACTAGTCCTCATACAGACCACCCTTCCGATATTCACATAAATTTTCCAAAATACATAAAAACACTGAAAGAAATAAATATGGTTAAAAATTAAATTCTTTTTAAGTTTTACAATCACAAATATGCATTGGGCTTTATTATCTAACATTTCCGAATTAAGCGCCGCTAGATTGGGTGTTTCGGCCACTGTGCGTGCACTGGACCAATAGAGCTGAAATTCAATACCAAACAGCCCCAGGTCTACAAAAATACATGTAAAGCTTTAGCAATCTCATTATTGTCATTCGAAAGTTATCGTGTTTTTATCTCGTAAATTCGCGAAAACCCCTTGCCGAAATTTTTGTCTTTTGCTTATAACTATTGAACCACTAGACCGATTTGGCTGGATAGCAATACCAACCTGACCAGGTAAATAACCAACATATATGCCAAACTTCAGGAGCCTCTGTAAAGTCTTTCTAAAGTTAGCGTGTTTTCTACGGACGGGTAGACAGACAGACAGACGGACGGACATCGCTAGATCGTCTTAAAATTGATCGATGATCATGATTATATATACTTTATGGAGTCCTAGACCAATATTTTGATGCAGGGTTTGTTTTGCTACTGGCAGTAGTCAAAAATTGCATTGAATATAATAATTTTCTAGTATTACTACAGAAAATATTAGAATACTAAAGCAATTTTTTTAAATTGCTAATTTATAAATTCAAACTTGAACATATTTTCAAAATGAATATATTCAAATTTTAAAATTTCTGAAGAAAATATTTTAGCAAATTTGAAAATTTGAAAATGAAAAAAAAACTGGTGACAGCAAATTTAAAAATTTTAAAATTAAAAAAAAAACTGGCCACAGCAAATTTTAAAATTTTAAAATTGCAATTTTAGCAAATTTCAAAACATTTAAAATGCTAAAAATGTAAATTTCAAATTCCGAAAATTGCAATTTGGTAAATTTGAAAATATTTAACATGCTTGTTTAGAAAACTGAAAAACTGAATATATTACAATTTGAAAACAATACAAATTGAATACACATACATACGTTTGTGTGTATGGAAAAAAATGATAAACGATATTTATTAAACGAATACATAAATATTAAAAGATAAAAATGTTACACGGTTTTTGTGCAGACTTCTAGAATACATTTTCTAAAGTATTTTTGCCTCCTAAACATAAATCTGTCATCAGAAAAAGTTGTATCGCCTTCTCGAGATATAGGCATTTTAGTTTTTTGTGGACCAATACCTCAAAACCAACAATTCTTTTAGTATTGGAAAAATGTATGTTAAATTTTTATATGAGGGTTTCTGCGTCAACCGAGCCACCCCTCTCTCCAAAATTGGTATGAGTTTAAAATTTTTTTAAAAAATTTTGAAATTACTTAAAAATATTTACTTTTGAATGCCGAGAGACGCCTTTTAAATTTCTATTGGCTGATCCAATGTGGCGCCCAATTTGTAAAAAATATTACAGATTCGCTTAAAACTCTTTATATATGGGTTCTTGTGGTCGCTTAAAAAGAACTTGCAGTTGGATTTTTAAAATTCAAAATGGCGGACCCAACATGGCGACCAATATTTTTAAAAATAAACCGATTTGTTTGAAACTTTATATGCTCGGGGTTTTGGGGTCGCTAAAGAAGAATCTGAAGTTAGATTTTCTAAGTTCAAGATGGTGGATCCAACATGGCGATAAATGATCCGACCCAGTGGCGTATAAAGGGGGGGGGGCCGCGGGCCCGGGAAATAGGAATAATGTCTTAAAATATTAGCCTTTTTCTCAGAATCTAAGACTTTTTCTATAGGAAAATTTTCTCAGAATCCGAGAGTTTTTCTTTAGGAAAAATATTTTAGAATCTAAGACTTTTTGTATACTGTTTTCTTTTTTAAAAGGTCTCAGAATCTGAATAATTTTTCTTAAAGAAAAGGCGAAGATTTTCTCAGAATCTAAAACTTTTTGTGTAGAATGTTTCAGAATCTAAGAAAATGTGCTAGACTAGAAATATCTCAGATTCTGGGAAAATGTCTTACAATCGGAATCTTTTCTTTTAGAAAAGTATTTTATGAATATATTTATAGAATCATTTTCTAAAGTGACTTTTTCCCGAGAAACGTTTCTCATTGGAAATATGATTTAGAGTCTTTCACTTTTTCTATAACAAAAACTGTCTTAACTGGAAATTGTCATAGAATCTTAGACTTTTCTTTGAAAAAAAATTCAGATTCTGATAATATTGGAAAAATTTATCAGCATCTGATACAATTCACACATTAAAAAAAGACTTAAGTCTCTCAAAAAAATTTTAAAATATTAAAAAATTTTAATTTTTTCCCCAACAGTTTTAAACTTACAAAAAAATTAAGAATCTGATTGTGTTACATTCAGTCATAGAGTAAAGAAAGGAACAGAGGTACGATTAGCGAAAACTTCGTGGAACCCAAATTGAGAACTACGATTATCTCAAGGCGGCCTCTTTTAGATAATAGAATAGATAAATTGTTTTGTTTTCTTTTCATTTTCCTTTTAAATGCATTCGTTTTTTTTCTTTATTTCCTTTTGAAATGTATTTAGGGTTTCACTTTTTTCTTCGATTTCCTTTTGAAAGGTATTTGGGGTTTCTCTTTTTTTCAATTTCCTTTTGTAAGTATTCTGGGTTCTAGCCCGAGATAATCGAAGTTCACGGCTAAAAAAATTAACAAAAGAAGTGCGGTTTCATCCGTAATATCTCTTATTCTTCTTTACTTTGTGATTCAGTTCAAGGAAAAGATCGAGACAAATTCTAAAACATGTGCTGTTATAAAAATTTATTGTGAAAAATTGACAACAAATTTTGGGCCCCCACCGAAATAAAATCCTGGATACGCCCCTGATCCGACCTAATATTCGGTTCGGCTAAAAAGCCGAGGCGAATATTCTGCCACATTTTTGGCCGAATAAAGAATAATTATAAGATATTGTAGTCACGTGTTGAAAAATGCACCAAACTCGTTTATGAAAAATTTCAAGCAAATCAGGTTACATAAAAAAAAATGGTCGCCATGTTGGATCCGTCATTTTAAATTTGGGAAATTCTACTTCAGATTCTAATTTAGCAACCCAAAATGCGTAAAAAGTTTTAAGTCAATTATTTTTAAAAAGTATCGCCATATTGGATCCGCCATTTTGAACTTAGAAAATCAAACTTCAGACCCAAAAAACCAGTGCATACAATATTTCAAGCAAATCGGTTTATTTTTAAAAATATTGGTCGCCATGTTGGGTCTGCCATTTTGAATTTTAAAAATCCAACTGCAAGTTCTTTTTAAGCGACCACAAGAACCCATATATAAAGAGTTTTAAGCGAATCTGTAATATTTTTTACAAATTGGGCGCCACATTGGATCAGCCAATAGAAATTTAAAAGGCGTCTCTCGGCATTCAAAAGTAAATATTTTTAAGTAATTTCAAAATTTTTTAAAAAAATTTTAAACTCATACCAATTTTGGAGAGAGGGGTGGCTCGGTTGACGCAGAAACCCTCATATAAAAATTTAACATACATTTTTCCAATACTAAAAGAATTGTTGGTTTTGAGGTATTGGTCCACAAAAAACTAAAATGCCTATATCTCGAGAAGGCGATACAACTTTTTCTGATGACAGATTTATGTTTAGGAGGCAAAAATACTTTAGAAAATGTATTCTAGAAGTCTGCACAAAAACCGTGTAACATTTTTATCTTTTAATATTTATGTATTCGTTTAATAAATATCGTTTATCATTTTTTTCCATACACACAAACGTATGTATGTGTATTCAATTTGTATTGTTTTCAAATTGTAATATATTCAGTTTTTCAGTTTTCTAAACAAGCATGTTAAATATTTTCAAATTTACCAAATTGCAATTTTCGGAATTTGAAATTTAGATTTTTAGCATTTTAAATGTTTTGAAATTTGCTAAAATTGCAATTTTAAAATTTTAAAATTTGCTGTGGCCAGTTTTTTTTTTTTAATTTTAAAATTTTTAAATTTGCTGTCACCAGTTTTTTTTTCATTTTCAAATTTGCTAAAATATTTTCTTCAGAAATTTTAAAATTTGAATATATTTATTTTGAAAATATGTTCAAGTTTGAATTTATAAATTAGCAATTTAAAAAATTGCTTTAGTATTCTAATTTTTAAATTAGCAATAAAGAAAAATATTGAAGGCGTGAAATATTTGTAGTATTATATTGTTTAAAAATTTTTTTCTGTATGCTAATTGTAAACCCTGTTTTGATGTGTTACAAACGGAATGACAAACTTATATATACCCTCTATCACTAGAGTGGAGGGTATAAAAAAGTATACTAACTTTAAAGCAAGTTGACCTTAATTTAAAAAAAGTCGGGCTTCCAAGTACATTATTTATTACAAAATAGTTAAGCATTTTTGTAATTCTTAAAAGTAAGTAAAATTTCTTAATAGTAAGTAAAATTTTATTTTATGTGCACTCATAGAAAAATGCTTCATCATATTGATGATACGGTTTTAGCACTTTCAACATTTCATTATATTGATGAAGCTTTTCTACAATATAATAAAACATGCCATCAAAATTGAAGAAAAAAGTGATGAATTTAATTGAGACATGATAAAATTATCAAATTAAGTAGTTTTTCCTAAAACAGTCTAAATCTGAGAATTTTTCAATAGAGGAAATTCTTCCTACATAGAAAATATAAGATTTTAAAACATTTTTCGTAAAGAAAAGATTTTTTTATAGAAAAAATGTTTCAGAATCTAAGACCTCTTCTTTATGAAAAATGTCTTAGAATCTGAAACTTTTTTCGTATAAAAAAATTTTCAGATTCTTAGAACTTTTTCCCACCGAAAAAGTCTCAGAAAAAGTCCCAAACCGTTTACTATAGAAAAAGTCTCTTTGAGACCTTTCATATTCTGAGATCTGTTTCCTATAGAAAAAGTGTCAGATTCTGAGACCTTTCTCCTGTAGAAAAAGTGTCGGATTTAGATACCTTTTTCCTATAGAAAACTTTTTCTATAGGAGACTTTTAGAATTTGGGAATTCTTATACAAAAATCCAAAAAAGAAAAGGTGTTAGGATGTGAAAAATCTTAAAG
>OY992537.1:64667539-65025039 GCA_963921195.1 Pegoplata infirma | reverse complement strand
TACTATTATAAATTGGGTAAATTTTTGTTGAATAGCACGCATTATGTGTTAATATAAACACTAAATGCGTATAATAATTTCAAACCAATTAAACACAGCAAATTAAAAATATCATCCGTTAATTCAAATATTTTACACACACACGTTAAATAACTAAAACGCCAAATAAAAGTATAAGCTTTCGTAGCGTAGTGGTTAGACACATTTAGTGATGTGTCTATAAAACAAAAACTGTCGTTGCAAATATTCGGTTCTAGAACGCAACATATTACCGTGCAACCGATTCTACTTAATATTCCACACTCAATAAAAAAACTGTAAAGTTAGCAAAAAATTTAGTTAAATTTAACTAAAAAAGCACATGATTTTGGGCTTACTAAATTTCTAGTTAATTTAACTAAAAATATTTAGCTAACTTTTCGTATAATGAATGTAGCTAAAAAACCGTAACTTTAACTAAAAATTTAGCTGAAAATTTCGTAACATTTTTATGTACATATTTACAAAAAAATTAGTTGAATTCAGCTAAAATTTTTGTTACTTTTCGTAAACTGCAAATTTTTTTTTTACATTTTCAGGTTGACATTTTTTTTTTATTTCACAGAACACTTTAAACACTAACACTTCACTTATTTTTTCAATTTTTTCACAGCATTAAGTTCAGCTTAAGTAGAACTTATGAGATTTGCATAGGAGGCTACACAAGAAATTTCTAAAATAGTAATCACTCTTTTCACTTAACAAATACGTTGCGAAAAATCAGCAAATTAATTAGTAAAAATTCGTTAACTCAGTTTTGAAATCAACAAAAAAAATTAATTCAAAATTTGTTTAAAACTAGTATTTTCGTAAATTGAACTTAACTAAAAAAGTAGTAGCCAGTTAAGTCAACTTAACTAAAAAAATAATTGTTAACTTTACAGTTTTATTTTTTTGAGTGCAGAATCGATGATTAAATATTCCTGGGCGCAAAAAAAAATTTTATAAAAATATTTTATTTGGATTAAAAACTTTTTTTAATCATTTTTGTAAAATAAATTTTGAGTGAATTTTTTTGAGTTTATAAAAAATTAATGGCAAACTTATTTACATATTCTCTCCCATCAAAATTTTCCGTTTAAAGTAATTACACTCAAAAAAATAAAACTGTAAAGTTAACAACATTTTTTTTGTTAACTCGAGTTTACTAGCTTTTTAGCAAATTTTTAGTTAAAATCAGCTTTTTAACTACTTTTTCTAGTTAAGTTCAATTTACGAGAATACTAGTTTTGTACAAATTTTGAATCAATTTTTTTTGTTGACTTTAAAACTGAGTTTACGAATTTTTACTAATTAATTTGCTGATTTTTTGTAACATTTTTGTCAAGTGAAAAATTTTAAACATTTCTTGTGTAGCCTCCTATGCAAATCTCATAAGTCCTACTTAAGCTGAACTTAATGCTGTAAAAAAAAAGAAAAAATAAGTGAAGTGTTAGTGTTTAAAACAAATATTTAACAAACTTAAAATTTTTTACAAAAAGTTTAGCTAAATTCAACTTATAAAAAATGTTACGAAATTTTCAGCTGAATTTTTAGTTAAAATTACGTTTTTTTTGCTACATTCATTCTACGAAAAGTTAACTAAATATTTTTTGTTAAATTAACTAGAAATTTAGTAGGTTCAAAATCAGGTGTTTTTTTAGTTAAATTTAACTAAATTTTTTGCTAACTTTACAGTTTTATTTTTTTGAGTGTAGTTCCAGAACCCTTCGTTCCAGAATCAATGATTTTTTAAATTTTCCCAAAAGCAATCGTTTTGTAACGCAAGAAGTTTTCTGAAAAATTATTTTACATTAAAAATTTAATTGTGAACAGCTTGAATAGGCAATTCAGAGACATTTTTTTTGTTAATTTGTAAAATGTATCAAAATAGGAAAACTTTAATATGGGAAAAAAGTGATAAAAATTAAACAAAAAGTGCAATTTATATGAAAATATGCATTTATACCAATATATGCAAAAATATGCAACTACAAATCGATGCCATTTTATTGCAAATTTCTTGATTCGGATAGATATTTAGTTTGTTGTATGTTAAACGTCCCGAGTAAAAACATGCATTTTCATGAAAGTACTTGCCCTATTGATCAGTGATCGATTCTAAGACATTCTAGCGATTTCCGCCCATCTGTATAGGGCACGATTCAGTCTAAACTAAAAGAGCTAGACTTCCGAAGTTTGACACGAATATATCCTATAGTCATAGGCTGCTTAAGTTTGGAAATGGGCCAAATCCCAACATGGGAAACTAAACCAACCTCAGAAAAACAGAATTTTTTCAGGGTTTTTTGTACTATTGTTAAGGAAATGCAACATTTTTATTTCAGAAGATTTTCAAAATCCTGCGTGTGGAACCAGCGGATAATAAAAAATAAAAATAAATATTGAGACGCCCCCATTTGTGGGCGTGGATATAAAAAATGTATTTAAGTAATGATTAATTGGATTAATTAATTGTAAGTATCATAACAACGTCACCCAACGACCCGCCAACAAAAAGACCCTAGAAAGCAATTGAAAGTTGACTTTTTACATAACAAAACCCTCAAGGCTTTTTTAGTTCAAGGCTTTTTTAGTTTTTTTTTAGCCCTAGATTTTTTTACACGTAGTTAAAGTCGGTGATTTTAAAGTTTTTGAGTACTAAACATGTCCTACTTAAGGGCCCCTGCTGGTGTCCCTATTGGCCAGATGAGGTCCAACGTCCAAACTTAAGGTTAAAATTACGTTAGCTATAACCGGTATTAATTTTGCTGCAATCGGTCCATTACCTATTTACTGAATAGCCAAATTATTAAAATAAAAGCACTGTACACTGTTGCGGGTGATTGTTATTTAAAGGCTTTAACAAAATTAAGTATACGCCACTTATACAGTTTTCAAGCAACCATTTTTCAACCATTTCTTAAAAAGTTATGAAAGAAAATGTAAAAACACCTCGAAAATATTGGTATATTCCATATAACCTTATGAGCTGCTAGCCATATGAGCACAGAATGGTATACCGAGTGGTATTCAAAGAAGCAAAAACATATTTAAAAAAAAAAAATCCAGATTTTTTTATCAACATTTTTTTTTTTTTTTTTCCTCTGAATTTTTATTTTATTCCAATCTAATTTCTTTAACAAATTTTTTAATATTTTCTCTACAGAAAAAGTCTCAGATTCTGAGATTATTAGAAATTTTTTCTATAGAAAAAGTCTAGATTTTGAGACTGTTTTTCTATAGGAAAAGTATCAGATTTTGAGACATTTTTCCATACAAAAAGTCTGAGATTCTGTGACTTTTATTCTATAGGTTCTGAGACATTTTTTCTATAGAAAAATTCTCAAATTCTGAGATATTTTTTCTATAGAAAAATTCATAGATTTTGAAACATTTTTTCTATAGAAAAATTCTCAGATTCTGAGACATTTTTTTCTATAAAAAATTTCTCATATTCTGAGACATTTTTTCTAAATATAAATTCTCAGATTCTGAGCCATTTTTTCTGCAGAAAAATTCTCAGATTCTGAAACATTTTTTCTATAGAAAAACTCACAGATTCTGAGATATTTTTTCTGTAGAAAAAATCTTAGATTCTAAGACATTTTTTCTAAAGAAAAAAACTGCGATTCTGATACATTTTTTCTATAAAAATAAATCTCAGATTCTGAGACATTTTTTCTATAGAAAAATACTCAGATTCTGAGACATTTTTTCTATAGAAAAATTCTCTGATTCTGAGACATTTTTTCTATAAAAAAATTCTCAGATTCTGAGACATTTTTTCTATAGAAAAATTCTCAGATTCTGAGACATTTTTTCTATAGAAAAATTCTCAGATTCTGAGACATTTTTTCTATAGAATAATAAAGTTTCTCAGACTCTGAAACATTTTTTCTATAGAAAATTCTCAGATTCTAAAACATTTTTTCTATAGAAAAATTCTCAGATTCTGAGACAATTTTTCTATAGAAATATTCTTAAATTCTGAGACATTTGTTCTATAGAAAAATTCTCATATTCTGATAAATTTTTTGTTAAGAAAAATTCTCAGATTCTGAGACATTTTTCTGTAGAATTATAAAGTTTTTCAGATTCAGAGGTATTTTTACTATAGAAAAATTCTTATATTTTGAAAATTCTCATACGACATTTTTTCTATAGAAAAAATTTATCAGAATCTGAGAATTTTCCTAAGGAAAAAATTTCTCAGAACCTAAAAAAAAATTCTATAGAAAAAATTTTTCAGTATCTGAGAATTTTTCTATAAAAATTGTCTAAGAATTTAAGAATTTTTCAGTAGAAAAAATGTCTCAGAATTTTTCTATACAAAAAATGACGCAGAATACGATAATTTTTAAAATATGAGAATTTTTCTATAGTAAAAATATCTCAGAATCTGAAAAACTTTAATATTCTACAGAAAAATGTCTCAGAATCTGAGAATTTTTTTTATTAAAAAAATGTCTCAGAATCTGAGAATTTTTCTTAAGAAAAACTGTCTTAGAATCTGAGAATTTTTCTATAGAAAAAATGTTTCAGAATTTGAGAATTTTTCTACAGAAAAATTGTTTTAGAATCTGAGACATTTTTTCTACAGAAAAATTCTTAAATTCTAAAACAATTTTTATAGAAAAATTCTCAGATACTGAAAAATTTTTTCTTTAAAAATTCTCAGATTCTGAGAAATTTTTTCTATAGAAAAATTTTCAGATTCTGAGACATTTTTTCTAAAGAAAAATTCTTAGATTCTGAGACATTTTTCTTTAAAAAAATTTTCAGATTGTGAGAAATTTTTTCTATAGAAAATTCTTAGATTTTGAGATATTTTTTCTATAGAAAAAATCTTAGATTCTAAGACATTTTTTCTATAGAAAAATTCTCAGATTCTGAAACATTTTTTCTTTAGAAAAATTCTCAGATTCTGAAACATTCTTTCTATGGAAATTTCTTAGATTCTGAGACATTTTTTCTATAGAAAAATTCTCGGGTTCAGAGACATTTTTTCTGTAAAAAACTTCTCAGTTTCTGAGACATTTTTTGTATTAAAAAAATTTCAGATTCTGAGACATTTTTTATAGAAAATTAAGTTTCTAAGATTCTAAGGCATTTTTTCTATTGAAAACTTCTCAGATTCTGAGATATTTTTTCTATGGAATAATGAAGTTTCTCAGATTCTGATATATTTTTTATATAGAAAAGTTCTTATATTTTGATAAAAAATTTTCTATAGAAAAATTCTCAGCTTCAGAGATATTTTTTCTGTAGAAAAATTCTCAGATTCTGAAACATTTTTTTTATAGTAAAATTCTCAGATTATGAGAAATTTTTTTTCGGAAGGCATTTTTCTCACAAAATTTCTCAGATTCTGAGATATTTTTTCTATAGAAAAATTCTCAGACTCTGAGATATTTTTTCTATAGAAAAATTCTCAGACTCTGAGACATTTTTTCTTTAGAAAAATTCTGAGATTCTGAGACATTTTTTCTTTAGAAAATTTCTCAGATTCTGAGATATTTTTTCTATAAAAAATTTACAGATTCTTAGACATTTTTTCTAAAGAAAAATTTTCAGATTCTAAGGCATTTTTTCTGTAAAAAAATTTTCAGATTCTGAGACATTTTTTCTACATTTTTCCTCATTTTTTTCTATAGAATAAAAAGTTTCTCAGATTCTGAGATGTTTTTACTATAGAAAAATTCTCATAATTTTGAAAATTCTCATATTCTGCGATATTTTTTCTATTGAAAAATTTTCAGATTCTGAGATGTTTTTTTATAGAAAACTTCTCAGATTCTGAGACATTTTTTCGATATAAAAATTCTCCGAATCGGAGATATTTTTTCTAGAGAAAAATTCTCAGATTCAGAGACATTTTTTCTATAGAAAACTTCTCAGTTTTTGAGACACTTTATTTATAAAAAAAAAAATCTCAGATTCTGAGACATTTTTTATAGAAAATTAAGTTTCTTAAATTCTAAAACACTGCTTTGTATAGAAAACTTTTCATGAACTATTTTTTGTTTAAGAAAAACTTCAATCCAGAATTTTTTATAAGAAGTGTTCAGTTCTAACTGTTGGTAAATAGCAAAAATACGTCTAATATGTTGCCACCCTTATAATTTTACATTTATTTATACACCTTGAAAGATGCGTACCTTTAATGCTATTTCTTCCTGCCAACCATTTAAAAGATTCATTCATTAAGCTTAACAAACATTCATTTTAAGACTGTGAAAAGATATTTACGCTTGAAACAAATAAAAAAAAAAAAACAATATTTTACAACATGTAAAATCATCATCATAAAAACAGAAGTTGTATACTTAAGAAAAATACAACCTTTTTATATTTATTTTTGTTGCAACATTTAGAGGGGCTGTTTTAATCTAAAAACAAGTTAGAAAGCTAAATTCGACGGTGCTGAAATTTAAATACCCTCTACAATACTTACGAATTTTTCAAATTTTTTGGAAAATTTTTGTTAATTTTAAAACGTTTTTCTTAATTTTGTTAAGGTTTCCCGAATTTCTTTCGATTTTTATTTACTTTTTCGTTCGTTCTGATTTTTCTGAAATTTTTTTGACATTTTTTAATTTTTTTGGAATTTTAAAATCTTTCTAAAATTTTTTAACTTTTTCAAAATTTTTCAGTAAAAAATTGTTTGTTTTTTATATAAAATTTATGTTTTCAATTATTTGATCTACTTGACTAATCCTAGAAATAAAATTTAATTTTTTGATTTCGATTTATTTTTTAATTTGTTCTGATTTTTCTTAAATTCCCTGATTTTTTTTTTTTAATTTTTTTTCGAATTTTTTTTACGAATTTTTAAATTTTTTCAAAATTTTTGAATTTTTTCAAAATTTTTGAATTTTTTCAAAATTTTTGAATTTTTTCAAAATTTTTGAATTTTTTTAAAAATTCTCGGTAAAAAACTGTTTTTTTATATAAAATTTATGTTTTCAATTATAAATTTTGATCAACTTGACTAATTTTTGCCCAAATCTACACATTATTATCCTAAAAATAAAATTTTGACAGAACAGATCTACTCAAGGTCGATTGAAGACTAAGAATGAACGCACACACTTTATGGAATTAAATTTCTAAATTTCAATGTGTTTCATACGGTATGACAAATTTATATAATTTTTTTTTCACTTGCAATAAGTGTAGGGTACAAAAACAAGTAAAAGAAGCGACTGACTATTGTCTTAAAGAAATTGAGGCCATGTTGTTTGTGGCATAAATGAACAGTATGGTTTTAAAGGATGGTACGGTTGGGCTGTTGTTCTTTTGTTTTGTAAATTGCGAGTAAACTTTAGAAAGTGAAATTAAAAATAAAAATGCAATGTTTTCTTGTTTGTAGACATGTTAACAACCAACGTTATGTTTTTTTTTTAACGATTTGTATACTTTTAATTTTAACCACTTAAGGAAAAAGTCTATTTTGAAAATTGGATGTTTAGAAATTGAAAAAAAAACAACAGCCTTGAATATGATTAAACAGACATTTAAAGGGAGATGTTTTTTAATATTTTATTTATGAATAGTTTAAATAAAAGAATTAAAAAGTTAAATTCGACTTGGATGAAACCACGAAAACCTAACGATAAATGCCTCAGAATTTTTTATATACCGAAAATGTCTCAGAATTTTTCAATACGAAAAATATTTCCGAATATGAGAATTTTTCTATACGAAAAATGTGAAAGAACCTGAGAATTTTTCCATACGAAACATGTATCCGAATCTGAAAATTTTTCTCTACGAAAAATGTCTCAGAATAGAACATTTTTCTATACAAAAAATTTCTCATAATCAGAGAATCTCGAGTAGAAAAATGTTTGAGAATCTACGAATTTTTCTATACGAAAAATCCCCCAGAATTTAAGAATTTTTCCATACGAAAAATTACTCAGAATTTAATAAATTTTTTATACGATAAAATTTCCTAGAGTCTGAAATTTTTTTTAGATGAAAAATGTGTCTGAGAGTTTTGTATATGAAAATTTTCTATTCTACCCGGCTAAAAATGAATTGCATATGGGTATATATGAACACGTCTGACCATACATGATTTTATTTATTTTTATTTTTTTTTTATGGAGTCATATACGATCATATATGAATATATATTAAAATTGGCGCTTATTAGATATATGACCGTATATGGTTGAACATATGATAATATGCGATCATATATTGGTCCAACCTTAACATAAATTATCATATATGATCGTACATGTGTTTTTATACTTTATTTTTAGTTGGGTAAGACATTTTTTGTATAGAAAAATTCTCCGATTCTGAGACATTTTTCGTTTAAAAAAACTCACAGAATTTAAGAACTTTTCTGTACGATAAAAATTCAGAATCGGTGAATTTTTTATTCGAAAAATGTCTCAGAATCAAAGAATTTTTCTATATGAAAAATATCTTAGAATCTGAGAATTTTTCTATATGAAAAATATCTTAGAATATATAATTATTCTATACAAAAAATTTCTCAGAATCTAAGAATTTTTTGTCCGAAAAATTTCTCATTGTCAGATTCAGACACATTTTTCGTATAGAAATATTCTTAAATTCTGAAACATTTTTTGTATAGAAAAGATCTCAGATTCTGAGAAATTTTATCGTATAAAAAAATTCTCGGAATCTGAGAAATTTTTCGTTTAAAAAAATCTCAGATTCTGGCAGGTTTTTCTTATAAAAAGATTCGAGAGATTTTTCGTATACAAAAATTCTCAGAAACTGAGACACTTTTTTTATAGAAAAATTGTTAGATTCTGAGAAATTTTTTATGTAGAAAAATTCTTAGAGACAGTTTTCGTTAAAAAAATGTTTTAGAATCTGTAAATTTTTCTTTATGAAAAACGTCTCAGAATCTGAGAATTTTTCTATACGAAAAATGTGTCTGAGAGTTTGTCGTATAGAACATTTTTCTTTAGTTAAGACCTTTTTCGAATAGAAAAACTATTATCAATTCTGAGAGCTTTTTCGTTTAAAAAAAATCTCAAATTCTAAGACATTTTTCGTAAGGAAAAATTCTCAAACTCTGAGACATTTTTCGTATAGAAAAATTCTCAGATTTTGAGACATTTTTCGTGCAGAAATATTCTCAGATTCCGAGACATTTTTCTTATAGAAAAATTCTTAGATTCTGAGAAATTTTTCATATAGAAAAATTCAAATATTCTGAGACATTTTTGTATAGAAAAATTCTTGGTTTAAAAAAATTCTCAGATTCTGAGACATTTTCCGTATAGAAAAATTCTCAGATTCTCAGACATTTTTCGTTTTCTGAGACATTTTAGGTATAGAAAAATTCTCAGATTCTGAGACATTTTTCCCATAGAAAACTTCTCCGATTCTGAGACTTTTTTCGTATCGAAAATATCCCAGATTCTCAGTCATTTTTCGTATAGAAAATTTCTCAGATTCTATGACATTTTTCTTATAGAATAATTCTTAAATTTTGAAACATTTTTCGTATACAAAACATCACAGATTTTTTGTCATTTTTCGTCATTTCTCAGATTCTGAGACATTTTGCGTATAGAAAACTTTTCAGATTCTGAGAAATATTTCGTATAGGAAAATTCTCAGATTTTACGATATTTTTCGTACAAAAAAATTTTCAAATTCTGAGACATTTTTCGTATAGGAAAATTACCAGATTCTGAGACATTTTTCGGGCAGAAAACTTTTCAGAATCTGAGACATCATATGTACAGAAAACTTCTTAGTTACTGAGACTCTTGTCGTAAAGAAAAATTCTCAGATTCTGAAACATTTTTCGTATAGAAAAATTCTTAGAGTGTGAAACATTTTCCGTATAGAATAATTCTCAGATTCTTAGACATTTTTCGTATAGCAAAATTCTCAGATTCTAAGACAGGTTTTGTATAGAAAAATTCTCAGATTCTGAGACATCTTTCGTACCAAAATTTCCAAATTTTTCCTAAAGGAATTTTTCTATAAGAAAAATATCTTCGAATTTAAGACATTATTTCTCTAAACAAATTACAAAAATTTGGTAGTTTTTCTATAAGAAAAATGTCTAAGAATCTGAGAATTTTTCTATACGAAAAATGTCTTACAAGGGAAGTCTCCCTGGTGTCACCTTCCGATCTTCATGAAATTTGGATATGTTGTTAAGAACGAAAATTAATTCGACACGTATTTTATTTTTTAGCGGCCCAAACTCATTTTTAGGGGGGGTCGATTTGTATGGGGTCAGTTTTTTACGATTTACACCCATTTAAACAAAGTCAATATATTCATGTGTGGTATCAGATAAAAGGTATTAAAAATACATATCTCGTGGTGCAAACAACGGAAGTTAATATTTTTCGACTTATTAACAAAAATGTCCTAAAATTTTGGTATTTTACTTAATATGACGAAAAGTTGTGCATGTTTGGACACGTTCTTAGCACACGTAGATAGGTTTTCCAAAGACCTTTTATTTGGTATGTAACATGACTAGGCTTTTATGCATAATATAGGAGATAAACGAAAAAAAACTGAAAAATGACCTTGTCTTTCCCCCTCCTTTTTAAATTTGGGCCTCTAAAAAAATACGTGTCCCTTTATTTTTTCTGATCTACAAAATAAAACCAATTCCATAAAGATCAGCGGGTGACACTAGGGAGACTTCCCTTGTTAGAATCTGTAAAGTTTTCTATAAGAAAAATCTCTCAGTATCTGATAATTTTTCTATACAAAAAATATCTCAGAATCTAAGAAATTTTCTTAACGAAAAATGGCTCAGAATTTGAACATTTTTCCATTCGAAAAATGTCTCAAAATCTGAGAATTTTTCTTTATGAAAAATTTTCAGGGGATCTGATTTTTTTTTTTTTTAATGTTCTATTACACCGTCCGACAGCCAATATTAAACATAAACCGGATGATATACATCTCAAAGTAGAGATTAAATGGATTAAAACTGCATTTACAGTTGTTCATTTCGTGCTCTTGGTTGCTTTTAAAATGACTTCAAAATTTTAATGGATACATTTTGTAAAATATTTTTGAAATATTTGTTCTTGGAGGATCTGCCTTATTTGTTACATTTTTTATTTTGCCATATCAGGATAAAAGGATGTGAATAAAATCATTTGAAAACTTTATCAAAATATTTTGTTAAATATTTTGAATGACATTGAAGAATAAATTTTTGAAAGGACGTAACTTACCTCCTTTTCATGTTATGTAAAAATAATAAAATTGGAAAATTAGGGGGGATCCTCCTCAATCATTTACTTTCTCTAGTGATATCCTAGGACAAGTACAAATATTAAAAAAATATTTTATAAAATTTAATCCTCTAAGACCATTTAAAAGGAAACAGGATCACGAAAAGAAAAACTGTAAATGCAGTTTTACTACATTTAGTCTCTTGGTTCAAGCGTATATTATCCCGTTCGTATTTAACGACTTTTTTTCATTTTTGTAGGACGGTGTTATCTTATAACTGGAAATTTCCTGTGAATTCTTTTTTTTTTTAGAGAAAAATTTAAAAAGTTTTTACTCAAAACAAAAACCCAAGCAAATATTTTAATTTTACATGATGATTAAACATTTTCATAAAAACTTTTTTATTATGTAATAGTATATTTCATTACTCCAAACCAAAAAAATTTTAATATTTTTCGCTTAAAAATTCTAGTTACTTTCTAGCATATACCTGTAAAACCATTAAATTAAACTTTATCTTTTTATTTTTTCTGGCATTAAAAAAATACTTACACAGAGAATATTTACATAATATTACACTTTTTTTCACCTTTACACTCTCAAGTTGTTTTACAACCCATCATTGAAAATGAAAAACTCTATGAAGAAAAAATAAATAAAAACTGTGAAAAACAAGTAGATGCCTTTACAAAGAACGCATATTAATATTGTTAAGTTAAAGGTTTCTTTAGTTTTGTTTTTATATTTTTTTGCAGGTTGAAGTGAAAAAAATAAACATTTTACTGAAAAGCTGGACGCAGGTGTTTTCTACGTGGTTTGGTTTTTTTATGCTACAAACATTAAGTTAATATACAACAACGCCAATAACATTACAGACTACAGCTATAACAACATCCTTAGTATAAGGATAACAAACACAACAGCAGTCCAACAACATTTCACATACATAATCTAGATTTTAGAACATTAACAAATATGAGAGAATTTTTTTACACTAAAAAAATAAAAAAAAAAAAAATTGACTTAACAATCATTTTTTATAAATTTATTTTCTTATGTATGTATGTGTTGCACACATACACCCACAACATAAGTAACAGTTTTTTTTATTGAAGCCTCACACATTGAAAAATATAAAAAAAGTAAAATCGACTTGCTTAAATCCATGAATACCCTTCACAAGGACTAAAATAATTATTTTGACCAGAATATTTTAATACTGACTAAAATAGTAATTATTTAAAAAAAAAAAAAAAAAAAAACAAATCTAGTGTATTTTTTTGAGTGACAAAAACACCGTGTAAAATATTTTTACAAAAGCTCTCGTGTTTTCAACAGACAGGCAAACGGTCATCGCTATATCGTCTTAAAATCGATCTAGGATCATGAATATATCGAAAACTTATATTTAAAACATACTACTGTCAAATAAAAATGCTTCATCATATTGATGAAACGGTTTCATCAATTGCTGTCATCAATTTTGATAACAAATTTTATCATATTGATAAAGCTTTTCTTCAATATGATGAAACATGTCATCAAAATTGAAGAAACAAGTGATGACACATTTCATCATCTCATCAAAAATGGCATTAAGATGATTTTTTTTAATAATTAAAAAAATATCAAAATAATTTAAACAGTTGAATAAATATATTAAAGAAATGTAAACAAATAAATAAAAAAAAATGTTGCCCTGGCGGTACTTAAACACATGGTCTACCAGTTGTAGTAATGCAATTTTACCAATATTTAACAGTTATCCTTTTTTTAACAAAAAAGTTTCGATTGAAGTTTAAATTTTTTCTAATTTTACAATTTTTTCTGTAAATGTCCAAATTTTCAAGGTAATTTTACAAAAAAAAAGTCTAGTTAAGTCACGAGAATTCCTTATAAGTACAATCGTATCAAAAAAGTTGTAAATTTACAATTTTATTGGTCAAAAACTTGTAAAATTACAAATAAGCTTGTAATTTTTATTAGAAATTCTCGTAAAATAGGAGGAAGCACAAAATCTAGTAAAGTCACAAGAAGTCCTTGTAGTTTTTACGCGTCAGAAAAGTTGTAAATTTACAATTTTATTGGTAAAAAGATAGTAAATTGTTTGTTATTTTACAAGCTTTTTACAAATAAAATTTTAATTTTTACTAGAAACTCTCTTAAAATATGAGGTAGCGAAAAATTAGTTTATGAGGCTTTATTGGTAATTTTATACAAAACATGTAAGAGTGTTAAATTCGGCTGTGCTGAATCTTTTATACCCTCCAACATGCAAATAAATTAAAAAAAAAATTGCAGGGGCGTCTTCTTTTTTTTTGGGGGTCGGTAGTGGTAATTGGGGGGGCACATTTCCTCTCGAATAAGTGTTAAAAAAAATTAATTCTTATGCTTTTTGCACTAAAGAAATACAAATTTATCATTATTTAAAAAAAAAAAAAATTATTCCACGCCCATAAAAGGGGGGCGGACCGAAAAACGATATTTTCTAATTCTGTGGGTCCAAATGCAGGACTTTGAACTTCTTGTAGCATAAAAATGTTGGATATGTTAAACAAAAACACAAAAAATCATGTAAAAATATGGTATTTTTCAGAGGTTGGTTTAGTTCTTCAAGGGAGAACTTTTTTCCCCTGGTCCCTGCTCATTTTCAAACTTAACCTGCCTAGGAACATACGATATATTCATGCCAAATGTCGGGAGTCTAGCTCTTTTATTTTGGACTGCATCGTGTAAACTACAGACGGACAGACGGACGGACAGACGGACGGACGGACATCGCTAGAATGTCTTAGAATCGATCACTGATGATAAATATATATACTTTATGGGGTCCTAGACCAATATTTTGATGCGTTACACACGGAATGACAAAGTGAGTATACCCCATATCCCCGTAGTAGGAGGGTATAAAAACGCGTGAGTGTAGTTGAGCCAACATTTTCCGGAAAATGGGTCCCAAGTCCTAATTTAGATCATTTGGATATATCATTTGTTCGATCTTTAATTAGTGTAGAAAACACACACAGACCAAAATTTAGTGGAATTGGCTTAGTTTTGTTGTCAATAAGCCGATATAACTGAATATCTGTCAATATTTTTATATGGGGGACAAAGTCCAAAAATTATTTGAATACATTTAAATAAAATAAGTTACCAAAGTACACCTTTAACACCTACAAACTAAATTTAAATCACATATTTCCAACTTTCATAAATTTTAAGAGATTTATGTAAATATCGGGAGGGTGGTTTGTATGGGGACTACAAGAAAAACTAACGTTTAAATAGACAGAAAGACGGACTCACATCGCTAAATCGACTCAAAAATATATTCTGAGTTATTGTGAGGTGGACCTAGGACCAATGTTCAGAACGATATTCAGTTAAATCGGTGTATTGGGAACAAAAATAACCCAATTCCACTAAAATTTGGTCTTATGAGTTTTCTTTTTTAGCTTTTAACTTGGCAATTTTTGAAAATTCTTAACCAACTCTGGTAAACATTACTTACACTGCGAATCACATCAATAAGGAATCGAGTTTTTCACTTTTTAATCGAATATATCTTTGTAACGAATAAGCAGAAAAATATAAAAAAAATGCATTGCTAGAGACCATTATCTAGCTAATAACGTCAAATAATAACATTAATCAAAAGACTGAAAGAAGTCCTTTAAAAAAATATTTTTCGGCAACTTGTTAAAAAATTACTAGTTTTTTATGAATTACTTGAATAAGGAATTTTTTAATACAGACCAAGTAGGACATGATTCCAATTTGTTATGGATAGCAATTCCTTAAACAATAAAAACAAAACAGTTTTTTTTCGAATTTCAATAAAAATGAGACTCACAACAGCTCTTAGATCTTCCGAAAAGAAAAAAGTACTGTATTTAAAGTCCAAAGTGTTAAGGCCGTTGAAATTGCGAAAATAATAGAGTGGGGCAAACCTATTGAAGGCAATTATTTAAATAACATTAAGAACTATGAAAAAAAAAACACGAATGGGCGAACTAAAATGGCAACAACAGAACGAAATCGACAAGAATTTTAAGAATTCCCTCGAATTCCACGTTGACAGGTTGCAAAATTTCCAAAGAAAGTGGTGATTTAATGGGTATTTTGACAGTCCATCACGATTAAAAATTAAATGAGTTCATGGTCTGTTGCAAATTGCAAAAAAAAAAAGCCACCCCTTAGTTCCAAACTTAAGAAGCATCGATGTTAACGTAACCATAACATACCCCAGCAGAAATAAATCGAGATTTTGGCTACACAGCATCTGTTTATAGCATACCGTAGCGCATCCAAAGAGCGCTCTTAGGGATGCAGTAAAAGGAAGGGGAAAAAATTTTAATTTTTTTTTACGATTTTTTATATAAAACTTATAATGTGTAATTATTTTTTGATAAAATTTCACACTTGCTTTCCTTTTTAATATTTTTAACACTTTTTGAATAAAAAAACATGAGTTTTAGACAAAGACACATGATTTGACTGCATCATTATTGCGCATTAATCAGCGCTGCAAAGAGCGCTTCAATCATAAGTAGCATCTTTGACCGCTGTTCCCAAAAAAAATCCCATAAAAAATGTGAAAATGAAAATTTCCGATATTTTTTTGATATTCACTTCCGATTTTTTTTTTTTTCATTTTGTTTCACATAAATAAAGTTTTGTAAAGTAAAACGAATGAATTTTTTTGTTATATTTTTTTAAATTTTAGTTATTTGATTTCAACTTTGAATTTACAGCATCTTTATTCTGCTTAAATCAGCTCTACAAAGATACATGAATTCACTGCATCTTTAATCTGCTTAAATCAGCGCTAAAAAGATACATGAATTTACAGCATCTTTATTCTGCTTAAATCAGCGCTCTAAAGACACGTGATTTCAGTGCATCTAAAGAGCGCTGTTTCTGTGTATCCAACTAGCGCTCTAAAGTGGGACATCGCCTTAGGGAATCATGCATGAATTCAGCGCAATTGGATGCGCTCCTTTACTCAAGTTCCCCTTCCAAAAGCTGCTGAACGTTCAGCAAAATTTCTGCTGGACCATACCATAACAACACCTTCAATGATCTGTCTGCTATGCAAAAACGGTTTTTATTGTCTTAAATCACCGAAAACCATTGTATCCGTCTAATGCAACGGTATTTTTTTTTTTTTTTTCGTCGGAATAAATTACTTTGAAAAATCTCTCAGACCGTGTCATTGTATTCCTGCAGTGATTAAGGCGCTGCTTACTACGTCCACAAACGTCCACAAACGTCCACAAACACTACTCCCTCTTTCCTTCTCCTCATAGCCTATTTTCCTAATACCAACACAATGCATTGCATCAGTAGGGGGCATCCCCTGAGTGTTGGCTCAAAGTAAAAAAAAAAAAATTTTGAAAGATGTCGGCGTAGAATTTGGGGGAATTCTTAAAATTTTTGTCGATCTCGTTCAGTTGTTGCCATTTGAGTTCGCCCATTCATGTTTTTTCCATAGTTCTGAATGTTATTTAGATAATTGCATACAGCAGTTTTTTTCCTCTCTGTTATTTCCGCGATTCCAACGACCTTTAACACTTTGAACTTCAAAGTCAGCACTTTTTCCTTATCGGAAGAGCTAAGAGCTTTGGGAGTCCCATTTTTATTGAAACCCAAAACAAAACTGTTTTGTTTTTGTTGTTTGAGGGATTGCTATTCATTACAAATTGGATTCAGGTCCTACTTGGTCTGTATTACAAAATTCCTTATTCAAGTGATTCATTAAAAACCGGTAATTTTTTAACAAGTTGCCGAAAAACATTTTTTTAAAGGACTTCTTTCAGTCTTTTGATTATTGTTATTATTTGATATTATTAGCTAGATAATGGTCTTTATCAGTGTATTTTGTTATATTTTTCCGCTTATTCGTTACAAAGATATATTCGATTAAAAAGTGAAAAACTCGATTCCTTATTGATGTGATTCGCAGTGTACGTAAGTGAAAAATAGTATTTTTACATTGAAAGATTCGGCACAGAAGAACAGAAGAATTGTTAAACAAATTGAACATTTTTATGGCAGACAAAATTTTGATGAAAAAAAAATTTTTGTTGAATAAAAAAAATGTTTGTGAAACAAAATTGATGAAGAAAATAAATTTGATAAAAAAAAAATGTTGATGAAAAAAAATTTTTTTGTTGATGAAAAATTATATTTTTTGAAAAAAAAAATTTTTTGATGAATAGAAAATGTTTGTTGAAAAATAATTATGTTACTTTTTATTCACCAGCAGATGAATTATGATCCTAGTATTGAAAAAGGGCATAGAAAATTAGCTATCAACTAAAAATGACATTGTGGAGGTTATTCATGGATTCGGCCAAGTATAATTTAACTTGTCTACTTGTTTTATTTCAACTGTTATGTTTAGTTGATTTTACAAACATTATTAGTTGAGTGTAGAGGTGCTTTAAACACTATGTGTTTTGAAGTCAAGATTTTTATACCTTTAAAATTTATTTTTTCTTTCATTTTTGGCACATTCGAAAATTTATTGTATGCACTTTAAGCACAAGTTGTACATAATTGGCAACACACTGGTGCGTAGAGTAGGAATATTTATTTCTAGACGCACATACATACATATATATACTCACCCCAACACACACATACACATATTTAAGGATTCAATCATATATGTATACAAATACTAAGGAGAGTATTCATTTAGTAAGCAAATATACTCAAGAGGGTTGTACTTATATTGCACGTTCATTCAAAATTCCTTTACCTTTTTTTCCACAAAAGGCGTTAAGGTGCAAATTTATTTTTACTCACATTTAGCAGCTACTGCTGCTTCTGGATCCTTTTTTTGCCTTTAACATTTATTATAAAGTACCCAGGTATTAACAACATAAACAGCAGCAACAACACTGTAATAGTAACAATAACTAAAGTACAGCATTTCAAAATTGTTGGCAACAAAAAAAAAGTTTACAGGAGAATGAATGAGCAACAAAAAAAAAACTGAAAATAAAATGGAAATCCTTTTTAATGAGCACTTTCTGCTGAAAAAAAACCCATATATCTTGATGTTGACATGTGGGTGAGAAATACATTTTTTTTTGCTGCATACGGAAACAGTGAAATCTTTTAAGAGAGAAAGGATAATAGAAATGGTTGTTGCAGATAAGAGGGGTTTCCAAATACTTAAGTTTCTATATATTTTAATTCACAGTCGACAAAAAAATTACCCATGTCATACTTCTGAATCTACCTTTATGAAATAGCTGAGTCAACAGTTGGTCGGCAGTGCCCGCCAGCATCTGTCGCCACCATCAATGATTGTAGACAACGCTGACCCACAGCTGACTTGACCTTAGGAACATTTGGAAAAATTGTATTAAGATTCAGAAATTTTATAAAGGGGAGGGTTAGAAGTATGTCAGCGGTTATTTGTTTGCCGACTCGCACTATGTTTACATTACTGCGAAATCATTTTGATATATGAAGATGAAGAAGTTATTCGTTATCTAGAACTTTCACTGTTCATATATGGAAAACAGCAACTGTTGTATAGATGATTTAAAGGTTCATCCAGTATAAATATATTTTGTGTGCTTGTAGGAGTGTTCAGGTGTTCAATGCTTTTTATGCATCCTTACCTTAAGTATGTTTATGGGCCATTATTTATATTGTTTCTTTGCTTTTTTGCCAAAAGGTACTCAGTTTTACACTTTTGATTTAATTGTTAAGTATGCTTAAGCCTGATTTAGAACTTTTTGTAAGTTATGGCAAATACTTTGTTTGAAAAAGTCTCTAACGAAGCAACAAAATTAAGCAGTTTATTTTAATGGAAATATATATTTTAATATGGTATTTATTAAAATTTTAATAAAAACAAGAAGGGCTTCCAACCGGGATTCCGTAAAAAATTTTAGAAGTTACTTGCAGTTGAACATAAATGCATCAATTCAGTTTTATACAAAATCAG
Organism: Pegoplata infirma; assembly: GCA_963921195.1. Taxonomy (NCBI): domain Eukaryota; kingdom Metazoa; phylum Arthropoda; class Insecta; order Diptera; family Anthomyiidae; genus Pegoplata; species Pegoplata infirma. Next base: position 65,005,835 of record OY992537.1, on the reverse strand, counting down.
TTGTATTTGTTACGTTCAGCACACCCGAAACAAAACTGAGTTTATTCATTTTTGTTGAAATGCATGTAACTTCTACAATTTTTGATGAATATTAATAAAAACAAGAAAATTCGGCTGTGCCGAATCTTTTATACCCTCCAATATGCAAATAAATAAAAAAAAAATCCAGGGGCGTTTTCTTTTTTTTTTATTGCGGGGTAATTGGGGGGGGGGCACTTTCATTCTCGAATATGTGTTTAAAAATTCAATCTAATGCTTTTTTCACTAAAGAAATACAACTTTATCATTATTAAAAAAAAAAATATTCCACGCCCATGAAAGGGGAATGAACGGAAAAACGACATTTTCTAATTCTGTGGGTCCAAATGCATGACCTTGAACTTCTTTTAGCATAAAAATTTTGCATTTGTTAAACAAAAACACAAAAAATTATGTAAAAATATGGTATTTTTCAGAGGTTGGTTTAGTTCTTCAAGAGGGAATTTTTTGCCCCTGGTCCGATTTTGCTCCTTTACGAACTTAACCTGCATAGGAACATAAGACATATTCGTGCCAAATGTCGGGAGCCTAGCTCTTTTATTTTGGACTGCATCGTGTTAACTACAGACGGACAGACGGACGGACGGACGAACGGACTGACGGACATCGCTAGAATGTCTTAGAATATATCAGTGATCATAAACAGGGTTTGAAAAAAAAACTCTAACGTATGGTACGTTAGTGTTCTGTACGGAACTATGGAGCGACCGTACGTTATCGAACGTACCGATCCAAAAACACATTCACTAAAAAGTTTTTTTAGTGGTTTTGAAGGTGTTCGCAAACAGAATTCCGAACGTTATGACTGCGAGTTTAAGAACAGAAACATTACGATAACGTACCGAACTAGGTAAGAAACAAAATAAAGTTCATTTAGTGTTCTGTTTGCGAACTTTTAAGACATTTTTTAAATTTAAAATGGCGATATCTTGAAAACTAAGCAAGATAGAGACAAGATCCACTAACAAGATCCACAAAAATGCTTTTAGACTTTTCATCGTGTCGGCAGTATTTAGCGAGATATGTGCATTTTTAAATTTCTCCGTTTTGCTCTATCTTGCTTAGTTTTCGAGATATCGCCATTTTAAATTTAAAAAAAAAAATTCTCAAAAGTTCGCAAACAGAACACTAAAAGAACTTTATTTTGTTTCTAACCTAGTTCGGTACGTTATCGTAAAGTTTCTGTTCTTCAACTCGCAGGCATAACGTTCGGAATTCTGTTTGCGAACACCTTTACAACCACTAAAAAACTTTTTAGTGAATGTGTTCTTGGAACGGAACGTTAAATAACGTACTGTTTTTTTTCGAACATTCATAAATATATGGGGCATTCCATGCCAAATCACTCACTTTTAGGCCCGACCCCCTTCGATTAATTTTATTTTTGGATATGTTTTAGTACGTATTAAATGCAACTTGCAGCCAAATTTTCAGCCTTTTATACCAAGGTGGTGTTGAGTAATCAATTTTTCAAAATGGCGATTTTTTTCAAAAAATGAAAAAATTTAAATTTTCAATCAATTTTGACCAGTAAAAAATATAGATATTTTAAAAAAAGTTGGACAACGTTTTGTTGGTATTTAAATGTAGTTTTAGAAAAAAAATGTGAAAAAATTATTCGAAGTAATTATCACTTGTTTTTTATCGTATAAAAATTAAAATCGACTTTTTGAAAAAGTCCGAAACCTTCGATTTTTTTTTAAAAATGTCAAAAAATTCTACTCTAAATTACGCAACTTTTAAGTCATAATTCGAGATGTGATCGTAATTCGTTCTATTTTTATTCAAATTTTGAAAATTGCACTTTTTTTTTTTTTGACTCTGGTTTATTTTATATGGTGCTCCAAAAAAAATAATTTGGTAAATATTGACCGTAACTTCCCCAAGATATATTAACTTGGGTGTAAAAATACGTCTCAGAAAATTTTAGGATGATCGGAAATGGGTAAGGCGTGCCGCATCGGCTTTGAAGTTTGAAAATCGGATTACAAGGGAAAATATGCATTTTTTTCTGTTTTCTTAATTTTTTTGGTATTTTAAGTTAATTTTGAATTCAAATGGTTACAGAATTGAAATGTAGAGTAAAATGTCTCTCTATTAAGGTCATAAAAACCGAAATCGGTTTAAAATCAGCCAAGTTATTACAACTTCCCCAGGCATCTAAAGTGTGGCAGACAACTTGATTAATCAATACAATCCGATTTTTGAAATTCATTGAAATTTTCTACTGTAATAACATTTTTTTATTCTTCAAGTTCAAATGTTATTAGATGACAAGTATTTTTCATATTGTGTTTTGCTAACATTTTTTAAATTAGTGCTAAAAATGCCTGCATTTTCCACACCCTTTTGAAATCTCTATTTAAAAAAAAAAAATATTTTTTTTGTTTTAAAATTTGGAAAAGTCAAAAAAATATTACACTGAAACATGAATAATGAAAAAATGTTATTACAGTAGAAAATTTCAATAAATTTAAAAAAAGGGCCTCGTATTTTTTAATCAAGTTGTATGGCACACGCTAGATGCCTGGGGAAGTTGTAATAACTTGGCTGATTTTCAACCGATTTTAGTTTTTAGTACCTTATTAGAAAGGCATTTTACCCCACATCATAATTCTGTAATCACTTGAATTAAAACTTAACTTAAAATACTAAAGAAATTGCGAAAACAGAAAAAAATTCATATTTTTCCTTGTAATCCGTTTTTTAAACTTCAAGAACCATGCTAAGCGCCTTACACATGTCCGATCGTCCCAAATTTTTGTGAGACGTATATTTACCTCCAAATGAATATATTTAGGGTAAGTTAGGGTCAGTATCTACCATTTTTTTTTTTTGGAGCTCCATATAAAATAAATCAGAGCCAAAACATAAAAGGTGCATTTTTAAAAATTAAAAAAAAAATAGAAAGAATTGTGATCACATCTCGAGTTATGGCTTAAAAGTTGCATAATTTAGAGTAGAATTCTTATAGTTTTTTACAAAAAAATCGAAGGTTTCGGACTTTTTCAAAAAGTCGATTTTAATTTTTAAACGTCAAAAAATAAGTGATAATTACTTCGAATAATTTTTTCACATTTTTTTTCTAAAACTACATTTAAATACCAACAAAACGTTGTCCAACTTTTTTTAAAATATCTATATTTTTTACTGGTCAAAATTGATTGAAAATTTAAATTTTTTCATTTTTTGAAAAAAATCGCCATTTTGAAAAATTGATTACTCAACACCACCTTGGTATAAAAGGCTGAAAATTTGGCTGGAAGTTGCATTTAATACGTACTAAAACATATCCAAAAATAAAATTAATCGAAGGGGGTCGGGCCTAAAAGTGAGTGATTTGGCATGGAATGCCCCATATATACTTTATGGTGCCCTAGATCGATTTTGATGCGTTACACACGGAATGACAAAGTGAGTATACCCCCATACTGTAGTTGAAGGGTATAAAAATTCACAGGGGCGTTTTGGGGGGGGGGCAAGGGAAAGGTGAGCGGGGGGACACCCTGGGTCCAAGAGTAGGGCTTTAAACTTCTGCGAACATAAAAATGTTTCATTTGTTTCACAAAAAATGTTAAAAAAATAAGCATTTTTGAGAGGTTGGTTTAGTTCTTCAAAAGGGAACTTTTTTCCCCCTGGTCCGATTTGGCCAATTTCCGAACTTAACCTGCCTAGGATCATAACACATATTTCCGCCAAACTTCACTTATTTTGGCCTGCATCGTGTTAACTACAGACGGACAGACAAACGGACGGATGGACATCGGTTGAATGTCTTAGAATCGATCACTAATCAATAATATATATACTGTATGAGGTCCCCGACCGATATTTCGATGAGTTACACACGGAATGACAAAGTGAGTATACCCCCATACTGTAGTTGGAGGGTATAAAAAACCCTTATTTTCTTCGTTATAAATCGGACTTGATCTTTACACACAGAAATAAAATTTAAAAATTTGTGAACTTGGTGAAATTTTCAAATTAGATGGGTTTATTTTGCGGACTATCCTTGTAAATTGCAGGAAAACCCCAACGATAGAATTCAATTTTGATGGCGGAATTTAATTAAAACAAGTAAGAAAGTTATAATCGGTCTAGACCGACCAGTGTTTTCCGGAAAATGGGTCCCAAGTCCAAACATGGACCGGTTGTATCTGACTTTTGTTGGATCTTTATTTAGTGTAGAAAACACACACAAAACAAATTTTAGTGGAATTGGTTTATTTTTTTGTCAATAGACCAATTTATCTGAATATCGTTCGAAATTTGTATATAAGGGACTAAGGGCAAAAATGGTCCAAATATTCGGATTTGATAAGGTTAGTAAAGTTCACGTTTAACACCTTAAAATAACATTTTTATCAAATATTTCCATTTTTATGAATTTTGAGGGAACTATATGAATATCGGGAATGTGGTTTGTATGGGGACTACCAGAAGGACTAAACCGATTCCTTTGAAATTTGGAACCGTGATTTGTGCATACAAAATTTGATTACCTGCTGAATTTCAAAGCGATAACTATTATAATAACCCAAAGGGGCGTTTGTATGGGGGCTAGGTCTTTATATGGACCGATTTTCTCCAATTTCAATAGGCTTCGTCCTCAGGCCAAAAGATGCTTAAGTTTCAAATTTCAAGTCAATTGATTGCAAATTGCGACCTGTATCGTGCTTAAACCAATAGATGGACAGACGGACGGATGGACGGACATCGCTTAATCGACTCAAAAAGTAATTCTGAATCGATCGGTATACATGAACGTAGGTCTAGGACCAATATTTCGGGTAGTTACAAACATCATCACAAACTCATTATATCCTGGTGTAGGGTATAAATACATAAGGGTTAGTGGAACTAGTTTCTGGGTCAGAACCTTTTTATATATTTGTGGGGCTGTGTTGTCAGTATTTTTTGGCAAATCAACGCGTTCGTAAAGATTAGCGAAGTTCTGTTGAAGTTGTGAAATTCAAAAAGGGTAGATTTTCCTCCTGTAAAGGATGTCCGTACACACAAAAAATTATTGGCTAAATATTTTCAATTAAATCTATTGATCAACAAAATTTAAATGAGTCAATCAATGTTTTGATTAAAATTTTTGTTATTTTCTTTAACTGTCGAATTACAAATTTTCATTTTTTCGCTTTAATTTATTTGAATACATTAGAGGTATTCAGAGTCTTGTTTACCAGCCCTGGCACTGGTGGTAAAAGAGCACATTTCAAAATTACTTTTCAAAATACATGTATTTTTTGATAGAAGTACTCTTTTGCTACATTGCCAGGGGTGGCAACAAGACTCTGAATACCTCTATTAATTCAAAAATATACAAAATAATCGGATTCTACTTTTTATACCCTCCACTCTAGTGATAGAGGGTATATATAAGTTTGTCATTCCGTTGTAACACACCGAAATATTGGTCTAGGACCCCATAAAGTATATATATTCGTGATCCTCGATCAATTTTAAGTCGATCTAGCGATGTCCGTCCATCCGTCCGTCTGTCTGTCTGTCCGTAAAAAACTTTTGAAAGACTTTACAGAGGCTACTGAATTTATGCATATATGTTGGTCATTTACCTGGTCAGGTTGGTATTGCAATCCAGCCAAATCGGTCCAGTGGTTCAAAAGTTATGAGCAAAAGAGTAAATTTCGGCAAGGGTGTTTCGCGAATTTACGAGATAAAAAACACGATAACTTTCGAAAGACAATTATAAGACTGCTGAAGCTTGATATGTATCTTTACCGTTCCCCAGGTCTGCTTGGTATTAAATTTCAGCTCAATCGGTCCAGTGGTTCAAAAGTTATAAGCAAAACCCTGAATTTCAGATAAGTCGCATCTTAAATGCCACGTGTTTAACAAGTTTTAAAAGCATTGGTGGTATCTTAACAATGCTTTTCAAACTTGTTAAGTTTTAAAGCAATGCTTTTTAAACTTGTTTAGTTTAAAAAGCATTGGTAACTTAAAAATTACACTCGAAAAAAATTTTAATCTCAAAAATTATTTTACACTCAAAAAAATTTTTACACTCAAAAAAATATGTAGTTTTTTTTACAAAAATGACAATATTTTGTGTACATACGTACGTGCATTCACTCAGAAATATTTTTACAGTAAAAAAAACATTACACTCGAAAAAAATTTTACACTAAAAAAATAGTGTTTTTTTTTTTTTTTTTAATGACAAAAAAAGAGTTTTTTACTCAAAATAAAATATTTCTAATGAAAATTGCTAATTTTTTCCCGTTAAGAAATGTACTATCCTTCAAAAAATGCATTGTGGAGGGTATTCATAGATTCGGCAAAGTCGAATTTAACTTTTCTACTTGTTTTTATATAAAATTTTATATGAGTACATATAATTTTATCTAATTTTATGGAATTTTATCCAATATATATAATTATATATAATTTTATGAAATTATACACTCAAAAAAAAAACTTTTAAAACAACAAGAAAATCTCGTTATTTTCAATTTTTCCTACCTCCTATTTGACAAGAATTCCTTGTAATTTAACAAGCTTTTTACCAATAATTTTTTAGTTTTACAAGATTTTTACCAATAAAGTTTTAAGTTTTCTATTTTTTGGACGCGATAAAACTTACACAATGGTTTCGTAACTTTACTAGAATTTTTGCCACCTCCTATTTTACGAGAATTCGTAGTAATAATAACGACCTTTTTTGTAATTTTACAAGATTTTTACCAATAAAATTGAAAATTTGGCGCAATAAAACTTATAAGGAATTCTCGTAAATTTACTAGATTTTTTTTAAAAAATCCTGGGAAATTCGTTAAATTAAAAAAAAAATGTAAAATTACAAAAAAAAAAAATTTACCCCCAATTTCTGTAACACGAACGTCATTCGTTCGTGACGAATTTGTGTGTATTTTGTTATTGTAACAAAAACAAAATACATGCAAATTCGTATTACAGAAACTGGCGTTCGTATTACAGAAACTGGGGGTTAAATTTCGATCAAAATTATTTTGTTTAAAAACAAGAGAGACTTTTTTTAGTAATTTGACAAGATTTTTTTGTGCATATATAATTATATATAAATTTTTATACTCGCGAATTAAATTATTGGGAAAGTGGAGTCCCAAAACTGGCTGAATAATTTTTTGGACTTTTAAAAACGCGTTAGGAAAATTTTTAATCAAAGGGGGATCAAGTGGTTCTAATTTAAAATTTGTCAAAAAAAAAAATTACTTAATAAAACTTTATTTTTGACAAAAAAAATATTTAAAGTCATAGCATAAAACAAATTCTATAAAACAAACACTTTTCAGCTCATTAAATAGTGATAAAATTTAACATTTCAAAGTCTGAAAAGTTTTCCTTTTTTTATATATTTACCTAAACATAAACAACACAAACTAACTTATATTTACTACCATAAGAAAGCGAAAAATCAAAACCAAAAAACATCAAAGTTAAAGTTAAAAAATACAAACAAAAAAACTAAAAATTAATTTAACAAGTCTTTGAAACTAAAAAAAAACAGCTTCAAAAAACTGTTTTGCCAAAATCCACAAAAAAAAATCCAAATTAAATTTTTGGTGGTTATTGTACATGATACGCATACAAAGTTATTTTTTTTTTTTTTTTTCAACGAAACAAAAAGTTTTATTTTGTTTGAGTTTCCTTGAAAAAAAGAACTGCAATTGATACACCATAGAATCAACATCAATGATGATGGTATCATTTTACCAAAAAATTTTCCACTTATTTTAAAGTACATCATGTAAATGCATACAATCAACAAAACTGAACTGATGAAAAAAAAACAACCAACACAGAGAAATTGGAAAATAATAAAAATGAAAACAAAATTGAATGTCTATTACAATACAAGTACATGAGCAAAGTAGGGTGGTTATAATTTGCAACAAGCAAAAAGTTTTGAAAGAACAAGGTTTAAAAATTGAATCTGTAATGTCGAATTTACAATTTGACTTAAATTCGAAGATTCTGTTGGAAATTTCAACATTAAATTTGAGTTTCGAAAACTCCATCTCAAATTTAAAGAAATCATTTTACATTCGGAAAAGATCAATTGAAACTCAAACAAGTAGAAAAGTTAAATTCGACTTTGCCGATTCTATGAATACCCTCCTCAATGCATTTTTTTTAAAGAATAGTACATTTATTAATGTGAAAAAAATTAACAATTTTGATTAGAAATATTCTATTTTGAGTAAAAAACTCTTTTTGTGTCATTTTCAAAAAAAAAAAAACAATTTTTTTTGAGTGTAAAATTTTTTCGAGTGTAATGTTCTTTTTACTGTAAAAATATTTATGAGTGAATGCACGTACGTATGTACACAAAATATTGTATTTTTTGTAAAAAAAAACTAAATATTTTTTTGAGTGTAAAATTTTGTTTGAGTGTAAAATTTTTTTCGAGTGTAATATTTAAGTTACCAATGCTTTTAAAACTAAACAAGTTTAAAAAGCATTGCTTTAAAACTAATCAAGTTTGAAAATCATTGTTAAGTTACCACCAATGCTTTTAAAACTTGTTTAACACGTGGCATTTAAGATGAAACCAATCCGAAATTCAGGATTTTGCTTATAACTTTTGAACCACTGGACCGATTAAGCTGAAATTCAATTCCAAACAGACCTAAAGAACGGCAAAGATATATGCCAAGCTAAAGAAGTCTCATTATTGTCTTTCGAAAGATAGCGTGTTTTTTATCTCGTAAATTCGTGAAAACCCCTTGCCGAAATTTACTCTTTTACTCATAACATTTGAACCACTGCACCGATTTGGCTGGATTGCAATACCAACCTGACCAGGTAAATGACCAACATATTTGCCAAACTTCAGTAGCCTCTGTAAAGTCTTTCAAAAGTTTGCGGGTTTTCTACGGACAGACAGACAGACAGACAGACGGACGGACGGACGGACATCGCTAGATCGACTAAAAATCGATCGAGGATCATGAATATATATACTTTATGGGGTCCTAGACCAATATTTCGATGTGTTACAAATGGAATGACAAGCTTATATATACCCTCTATCACTAGAGCGGAGGGTATAAAAAGAACAAGTAAGAATGTAAAATTTGGCTTTACCCTTTGTACCCCTCAAAATGTAAATAAAGTAAAACAAATGAGAGTGTTAAATTCGGCTGTGCCAAATCTCTGAAACCCTCCAGCATGTTAAAATACATTAAAAAAAAATTCAGAGGCGTTTTTGGGGAGAGGGCTCTGTGAGGGTGCTGGAGGATACCTTCCCCAACGCGATAAATGTTCACTAAATTATTTATTATGCTTTTTGAACTTTAGTTATACCATTTTCTCATAATTTTTATGTTTTTTTTTAATCCACGCCCACAAAAGGGGGCGGGGCAAAAAAAAACAATATTTTGTAGCCCCCCGGAGTCTAGCTCTATTATTTTGGACTGAATCGTGCTTTATACAGACGGACGGATGGACGGACATTCATAGAATGTCTTAGAATCGATCATGGACAGACGGACATTCTATGAATGTCCGTCTGTCCGTCCGTCTGTCTGTACATAACACAATGCAGTCCGAAATAAAACAGCTAGACTCCTGAAGTTTGGCACAAATATGTCTTATGTTAAAGGCAGATTTAGTTCGTGAATGGGCAAAATCGGGCCAGGGGGAAAAAAGTTCCCCCTTAAAGAACTGAACCAACCTCTAAAAAAGTACACTTTTTTCCGTGTTTTTTTTGTATTTTTGTAAAATAAATGAAACATTTGGTATATTTATCGCGATGGGAAGGTGCTCTCAACGTCCCCACCGACCCCATCAACCTCCTCCCCCACCCCCCTGAAATTTTTTTTTAGTTTTTTTTTATATTTTCGAGGGTGTAAAAAATTCGGCCCAGCCGAATTTAACACTCTCACTTGTTATACCCTACACCACTATGTGGGTATATTGAGTTTGTGCTGATGTTTGTAACTACCCGAAATATTGGTCCTAGACATACCTTCAAGTATACTCAGAATTACTTTTTGAGTCGATTTAGCGATGTCCGACCGTCCGTCCGTCTGTCCATCTGTCGGTTTTAACACGATACAGGTCGAAATTTTGAATCAATTGGCTTTAAATTTGAAACTTAACGATCTTTTGGCCCAAGAACGAAGCCTATTGAAGTTTGAGAACATCAGTCCATGTTAAGACCTAGCTCCCATACAAGCCCTTTTTGGATTCGGCTTAATGACTCTAATGACCGTATTATAATAGACATCGCTTTGAAATTTAGCAGTTAATCAAATTTTGTATGCATGAATCATCATACCAAATTTCAAAGGAATCGGATCAGTCCTTCTGGTAGTCCCCATACAAGCCACCCTCCCGATATTCACATAATTCCCTCAAAATTCATAAAAATGAAAATATTTGATAAAAATTTTATTATATATATGTGTTCCTCTAACTCCCATTGGAGCATAGGGCGCCAATAACAGCTGATCGCCAGTGGATCCGATTTTGTGCAGTTGATCTTAACTCGTTCCAAGATAGGCCAAGACTGTTCATCTCAGTTTCGGTGGAACGCCGCCACGTTGTACGTGGTCTGCCAGGTTGCCGGCCAGATTGTTGAAATGGGTTCCATCGAAGTGCCTGTTTGGCCACGTTGTCGTCGTTTCGTCGTAGTGTATGACCAATCCATTGCCACTTACGCTTCCGTATTTCAATTTCTATCGGAATCTTTCTTGACTGCACTAACAGGTCGGCATTAGAGACTGTCCGAGGCCAGAAAATGCGAAGAATTCTTCTGAGACAGCGGTTGACAAATGTTTGTAGGCGGTGGGTAATAATATTCGTAACTTTCCAGGTTGTGCATCCGTAGAGAAGTACCGATTTGACATTTGCTTCGAAAATTCTAAGCTTAGTGCGAAGACTTATTTTGTTGTTTTGCCATATTGGGGCTAATATGCCAAAAGATGATCTTGCCTTGTTTATTCTACTCTCTACATCTAAATCGGCACCTCCATTTTCGTCAATCTCACAACCCAGGTAGCAGAAGTTGGACGTGTAGTCGTAAATTTGGTCGCCTATATTTAGTGTTGATGGAGAGTCAACTCCTACACTCAGTGCCTTTGTTTTTCCGGTATTTATTTTAAGACCTGTACAGCGCAGTTTGTCTTGCAAATTTAGTGTTGTCTGTTTTAGATCACAAAGTCTGTGCCAAAGTAAGCATATGTCATCTGCGTATGCCAAGTAGTTAAGGTATCTGTTGTTGATTTGCCACTGGATACCATGGCTGCTATTTTCTATGGAACTTAGAACATCTTCTATCACGACAAGGAATAACAAAGGAGACAATATACGTCCCTGGCGAACTCCACTTTGTACCATAAATGGGTCAGATAGCTTCCCCTTGTGAAGAACGAAACATCTGGCTTGGTTATAACTTTCCTTGATCAGCGATATAAGTTTTTCCGGTATACCTCTTCTTTGCAAAGCTAACCATATGAACTCCCGGTTAATACTATCGAAAGCTTTTTCAAAATCAATAAAAAGAAGATGGAGCTTGGAGTTGAATTCCACACACTGCACAAAAAATTTTATTGTTAGGTATTAAACGTGTACTTTGTTACCTAATCAAATCGGAATATAATTGGACCATTTTTGGACTAAGTCCCCCTCATAAAAATTTCGACCGATATTCAGTTAATTCGGTTTATTAACAAAAAAATAAACCAATTCCACTAAAATTTGATCTGTGTGTGTTTTCTACACTAAATAAAGATCTAACAAAAGACAGATCCAATCGGTCCATGTTTGGACTTGGGACCCATTTTCCGGAAAACACTGGTGTAGGGTATCATATGGTCGGGCTTGACCGACTATAACTTTCTTACTTGTTTTTTTTTTTAATTTTTGTTAAACAAATGAAATATTTTTGTGTAAAAAGACGTTTTAAGCTATGCACAGAACAAAATGAAAAAAATGTTTGAGTAAATTTTTAATACTATTGAATAAAAAATTACTCAATTTTGCACCAGTAAACGATTTAATAGTATTGAGTAAACTTTTAAAAAAAAAAATTTAAATGCTTGCTAAAAAATTTGAGAAAATTTTTAATTGGCACAATTTAAACTTTAATTAAAATTTTTCAATTTTTTAAGTAACTTTTTAATTGTATCAAGTAAAAATATAATCAAAATTTAAAAAAGTTTCACATTTTTTTTTTTAATGTTTTTTCAAACATTACCAAATATATTTAAATTAAAAAATTACTAATTTTTATACCCTCCAACCACAGTATGGGGGTATACTCACTTTGTCATTTCGTGTGTAACATATCGAAATATCGGTTGGGGACCCCACAAAGTATATATAATATTGATCCATGATAGAATCTAAGACATTCTAGCGATGTCCGTCCGTCCGTCTGTAGAAATAACGATGCAGTCCAAACCAAAAGAGCTAGACCCCTAAAACTGGGCAAGAATATCTCTTATGTTACTGGTAAGGTCAAGTTCGAAGATGGGCAAAATCGGACCAGGGGGAAAAAATTTCCCCCTTAAAGAACTAAAACCACCCCTGAAAAATACGATATTTTTACGATTTTTTTTTAATTTTTGCTCAACAAATATAACATTTGTATGCCATATTATCTTCATAGACCTGCGCTTGGACCAATGCGGTACGGAAATTCGATTTTTTTCAGGCCGCCCCCCTTTGGGGGCGTGGTTACAGAAATTAATTAAAATTTTATTTATTATTAAAGCGTAAATATCATAAACAAATAATTTGTTAACATAGAACGCGGGGGTACAGGTGTCCCCCAACAACTCCAGCGACCCCCCCCCCCTCCCCCCAAAAAAAAAAAAAGACGGCCCTGCGTTTTTTTTTTTTAATTTTAAACATGTTGGAGGGTATAAAAGATTCGGCACAGCCGAATTTAACACTCTTACTTGTTGTTTTTTAAATTTAAACAAGCGATTACGAATTACAATTGGAAATTTCAAATTACAAATGGAAAGCTTGAATTACAAGTGTCATCTTCGAATTACAAATGGAATCTTTGAATTACAATTTATATTGAATGCGATAGAATGTCTAAAGGATTTTTAAAACATACGTACCTCCCTATTAAACAACGAACAACAAGTTTGCTGTTTTCTTATTTCTCCCAGAAAAAAAAAAAATTTAACATGATTAGACAAGTTGAGCATCAATATTATAAAATCGTTGTAACGATATGAACAAAAATACATGCCAACAAACCAAACCAAAAAATGGAGAACAAATAGCAAATCACAGCACAAAATCATGGTCGTCATCGTTGTCTTCATCTTCAGCATCGTCATCATCATCGTCGTCGATAGACGTGGTTTGGTTGTTACCGCCTAAACTGACATCATATACAACTTTGAAAAAATTTTCGTGTGTGTGAATTGAATTTTTAAATGGGATTTTCATTTTAGCATCTACAAAAAAAAACGGCAAAAAAAAGTCCATTCTTTTACTCAAACCAAATACAAGTACGTGCATGTTCTTGTTCAACAACCAAAAAAAAAAAAATCACTTCATTGGAAATCTATAGCCAGTTTTGGAAAACAAAACAAATACCTACAATATTTTAGAACAAAAAAAAATGTTTATGGATTCTGTGTTCAATGAAATATTTGGTGAGTGAAAAAGGCCTTCGTTTTAGAAGTTTTAAATTAACAGTGGTTTAAATGTTAAAGAGAGACGTTCAAAATGATCGATTTATGTCGCTTCAGTTACAAAATAGATTAACCAAGGGCGAAATCTACGATTTTCACATATTTTTAGCTGTTGAAATTTATTCGGTCAAAGAAGGAATTCTTTTTATATTGTGTTGTACGGTCCGTTTCTCCATTAAATACAAACGGATGAGTTTTGCTGTAGAGGCGCGTATTACGACCAAACACACATACCTCCGAAATGAGATTACTTTTTTCAGCAGAGCACTTTCCGTAAAAATAACGACAGAACAAGGACACACAACTCACATTACGATTATGCTCTAAGGAATTAATGGAATCGGATATACTATCAGACCCAATTATCATCAACGCCCTCCTCTGTACGCTGTCAAGTAACTCCAATGATGATATTAAAGCACCTGCCCATACATGGGAATTGTATTCCATTTTAGGACGAATAAAGGTAGTACAAACTTTTAGGAGATCAGATGGAGTGAAGTAGGTTCTGCAGCGTTTCAAAAAGCCCAAGCACTTGAATTTTTCAGGACAGCGCATTGGGTCTAACGTTCATTAAAATTTACCCTATTCTCGAGACCCCACGTAGAGATTTTCAATAGGTCAAGGTTAAGAGTGCTATCCATATGTCTCCTCATGACCCGAGCCTCTGAATGGCTTGGTCTATGGTCGAAGGAGTAAGAATGGCAGATGTTGCTGTCTTCCGCAAAAGAATAAATCTACGACAACACGAATGGTACGACTACGTCAAATGTTCGTACCTTGGAGATGAGTGCACGGTGCCAAACACGATCGAAAGCCTCAGATATATCCAGAGTAACAACCCAACTTTCGCCAAGACGATGAATGGTTTTACTCCACCATTCCGAAAGAAACGCCGTTAAGTCTCAAGTTGAACCTTACGGAAAACATATTGTCGATCATTTAGCAGCCCATTAAACTACAAATAATTGGCAAGATGGAAGTTCACCATACTCTCCATAACCTTTGAGAGCGCAAAGCAAGTGGCTATCGGGCAATAATTGTCGGGGTTCGAGGCGTTACCTTTTTTCGGGATTGGCTAGACATTTGCTAATTTCCAGCATTAAGGAAAAATACATGCAAGATATTAAATGCTAAAAAGGTTCGGCAGTGGAAGAACAAGTGTCTAAGAGCACTTTTTTAAAACAAGTGATGAAATACTATCTGGTCCTGGAGATTTATTACCGTTAAGTCCGACAAGAACCTTATTAGCCGTTCGTGAGGCTGCCCCAAGGGGCTATCCTTTCTCCGCTGCTGTTCTGTTTTATGGTTGACTCACTTTTTGAGGAAATACAGATTCTGAACACTTTCACGTAAATGCTTATACGGACGACGTTAGTGCATTAGTTTCCGGAAAGTCTCTTGAAATGGTCTGCAATAATATGCAGACTGTTATAGACTTGAGAGACGACTGGTGCAACAGGCATGGGTTGTCTGCGAATATAGTTCAGAACGAAAATTACTTCGACACGTATTTTTTTAGCGGCCCAAACTCATTTTTAGGGAGGTCGATTTGTATGGGGGAAGTTGGAAGTTTTTCAGTTTTTACGATTTACGTCTATTTACTCAAAATTAATATAGGCATATTTAGCATAAGATATTTAAAGTACCTACCTCGTGATTTTTTTTTTTTTTTTTTTTTTTTTTTTTTTATTTTATTAGTATTAAAAATACTTTAAATATTCCAAAATATTACATAAATTCATATTACATTAGTTATAAGTTCTATATAAATAAATTGTATCTTACTACATTTGTACATTTTTTTCTAAATACATTGTAATTTCTTTCAAGTTTCATGTTGTTTGGTAAATCATTGAACAATTTAAAGCCTTTATAAAAAAGGGATCTCTGCATATGTGTTGTCATGACTCTTTGGATTCGAAAATCTTCAGTATTTCTTAGTGCGTACGGTTGTACTTCTCCAACATATTTAATTTGATCGCATAGATATTCTGGAGCATCACCTTGTTTCATTTTTTTAATAAAAATTAAAGTGTTGAATTTCAGTCTTTGATTTATATTTAACCATTTTAGTTCTCCAAGCATTTCGTTGATGTGTTTATATCGATTGCATTTTAGTATAACCCTCATTGCTTTGTTTTGTAGTTTTTGCATTCTTTCTACCTGACTATCATTACAGCAAGTATATATTATTGTCGATCCGTATTCAAAATGTGGTTTAATTATTGTGTTATAAATATTTATTGCAGTTGTTTTTGATATTTTATTTCGTATTCTTTTAAAAAATCCGATTTTTTTCCCTATTTTTTTACAAGTATAGTCTATATGTTCTTTAAATTTTAAGTCTTTATCTATTATAAATCCGAGATATTTTATGTGTTCAACTTTTTCTATTATTTTATCGTTAATTTTAAATATTGCTTCAGTGTTCATATTTATTTCAATTATTTTTGTTTTATTTTCGTTAAGTTTTAATTTATTCATTTTTAACCATGTATTAATTTTATTGATGTCATGGTACATATTTGCTCTGCAACTTTCATCATCATCTCCTTCCGTGTATATTAATGTATCATCTGCGTAAAGGACCATTTCACTTCTATCTAATACCTTTGGCATGTCATTAATATATATAATAAATAAAAGAGCTCCCAAAATTGAGCCTTGTGGTACACCGAAATCATTTTCAATTTCATTTGACAAAACATTATTAACTTTAGTTATTTGCTTCCTATTTTTTAAATACGACTCGAACCAATTTAATTCCGTACCTTGTATTCCATACATATAGAGTTTTTTCACCATAATTTGTCTGTCGATTGTTTCAAAGGCTCGTTTAAAATCTAAGAAAATTGCCATCACTTTTTTTGTTTTTTCTATATTTTTCCATTTACTTATTACATAATTTACAGTCGTTTCACATGAGTATTTTTTACGAAATCCTGATTGGTACTTTGACAATATAGAGTTTTCTTCAATATATTTTTCTAATTGTTCTTTGACAACTTTTTCCAAAATTTTTTCACAGGTTTTTAATGTGTTTATTGGCCGGTATTCTTCGCATTTATTTGTTTTTGTCACTTTTTCAATTGGTGTTATCATAGTTACTTTCCAATTTTCAGGGAATTCACCTGTATCTAACGATTTATTTATAATTTTTAATATTGATTCTCCTGTTACGTTCCAGTTATCAAGAATGATTTTATTAGATATTTTATCACAGTCGGTTTTATTTTTCATATGTATAATTATATTCTTAAGTTCTAAAATGTTTATTGCACGGAATTTGAATTGTTGGTTTATCACAGTTATTTGGTTTTCATATTGCTCATATTCTATGGAGTCTCTTATTGCTTTAATACTATCTACAAAATAATTATTGAATTGACTAGCAATTTCTATATTATCCTTATATTCTACTTGGTTAAATATCACAGTTTTTATCACATTATTGTTTTTTTTGATTACTAGATCTTTGATCTCTCTCCACATTTGTTTTTGATCACACGCATTGTTAATTTTATTATTAATGTATTTATTTTTTTCGTTTTCGATTTTCACTTTATATAAATTTCTTATTCTTTTGTAATTGGCCCATGCCTGATATGTATTTTCCAATTTTGCTGTTTGGTATTTAATTATTTTATCATTTTTCATTAAACGTAATTCACTATTAAACCACCGATTTATATTGCTTTTTTCCCGTATAATTCTTTTATTAGTAAATTTTTGTATAGTTTCTTTAAAGCAATTATCAAATAAGGTTACATTTTCATTAATGTTTTTATTTTCATTGTATACCATATTTTTACTTAACTCTGTGTTAAATGTCTCTTTATTGTACTTAAAAATTTCTAGTTCTTGGTTGTCTATGTTGGTATAATAATTTTTTTCAGTTTTAATTAAAATATTTATCATTTCATGATCTGCTATTTTATCTGTAGTGCTGTTGTTTACTGATATATTACAATTATTTGTTATAACAAAGTCAATTATTGTTCTAGAATTTTTTGCTACTCTAGTATATTCACTAACTAATTGTCTAAGACCATTATCATTTAGTATACATTCAAGTTGATTTTTATGTGCCGAATTTTTAGACCAATCAATATTAAAATCTCCTGTTATTAAAATATCACAGTTATAATCACTTATTTCATCTAAAACTTCTTCAAAACTTTTACAAAACTCCGACTCTCCATAACTAGGCGATCTGTATATTGCAGCAATTATTATTTGATTGTCTTCACATGTGGCTTTACATACTAAAATCCAGTATTTAACACCTTCTATCTTTTCAATAATTTTAGTTAGTTTCCATATCTTTTTAAAATAAATAATGACTCCACCAGTTCTTGAAGAAGTAGAAAGCGACATAACATGATCATACCCTTGTAATATAATTTCATTTTCTTCTACGTCTTTTGTAATGTGGGTCTCCGAAAGTATAAATAAGTCCGGGTTTTCTTTCGATGCAATGACTTCCACTTGATTATAATTATTTACCAATCCTTGTACATTTGTGTATAGAGCACGTATATTCTTTGATTGTTAAACTGATAAGCCAATCCTTCTCATTTTTAAATTCAATTTATTCTGATAAACGGGGCATTCTCTACTGTTTGTAAAATGGTTTTCATCTAAATCCATATTTAGTTTATTGTTCATTTTCATGCAATTTATACATTTCATTATCTGCTCCGTATTTTTGCATTCTTTTGTTTTATGTTGTCCATGACATCTCAAGCATATTTCCTGATTTTTGCATTCTTTTGCGATATGGTTATATCCTCTACATTTAAGGCACTGCGTAACATCTGTTCCATCGAACACTCTACATCTTTCCCATCCAATATTTACTTTCCTTGCTTCTATCATTTTCGTATATGTTTCGTTATCGACTGCCATTTTCACATTATAGATTGTTTTATTATTTCTTTTGATTTGATATTTTTCTATAATTTTGAGTTCTGCATTAGAGATACTTGGGTTCTGCTTTTTTAGTTTCTCAATTATTTCCTCCTCTTCATGTACAAAAGTCATATCCGTAATTTTAACTCTTAGCTCAATTGGGTTGGGTACCTTAATTTCATATCCTTCTGTTAACTCGTTTTCTATTGCACTTTTTATTTTCTCTCTTTCTTCACTATTCTCACTTTGGATTACAACCGTTCCATTTCTTCTATTTTCTACGCCTGTAATTTTTAAATTAACTGGATCAACTTTATCATTTAGTGCTTCCCTTGTTTTTTCTACCCCTTGTTTCTCCTTTGGTTTTACAATTAAGGGCACCTGTTTGTTAGCATCTGGTAGCACTGTTTTTTTTACCGACTCTGCATATGTTGGTTTTTTGTTGGTTTCTTTTAATACCTTCTTTATTTCGTTACACATATTTTTGTTCTTTTCTTCTATTGACTTGCACATTTCTTTATTGTTGTTTTCAAAATCATTTACATTAATATATAATTTTTTAACTTCTTCCACATTTTTTTCACATGATTTTTGAACAGTATCCATTTTTTTTAACCTTTCTTCGTATCTTTTTTCTATTGCCTCTAACAATTGTTTTAGTTCACTCTCGCTTTGTTTTAATGATGATGAAAATTCGTGTTTATAATCTACCAGGTTTTGTTTGTTTTTATGTACATCTTCCTGTATATCTTTTAGTATCATATCGACATTGTGAATGTACTGGATACAATCCTCACATACAAAACGTAAAAAATTACTTTCTTGCAAAGTTTTTTGGGAATACTGATCAATACCGGAACACTTCATAGAACTGTGATATGTTTTTTTACACACCCCCTCACATTGAATACCCGTTTCCCCACGAATGGATGACTTGCATTTACTGCACTCAGCCATGACTGAGTGCTTTTATTGTGTATTATTATAAAAACGTTTATTTTTATAAAAACTTTATTTTCCACTAATTATAATTAGTATTTTTTATGGTTTTTAATAGTCCTGTCTATTTTTTTAAAACCAATTATTATTTTATTTTATTATTTTTATAGAGCTTTAGTTTTTACACTTCTTTACATTTGGCGTTGCCAGACGATAAGATAACATCGTGCCAAAAATGTACATATTTTTCGACTTATTAACAAAAATGTCCTAAAATTTTGCCATTTTACTCAATATGACAAAAAGTTGTGCATGTTTGGACACGTTCTTTGCACACAAAGATAGGTTTTCCGAAGACCTCTTATTTGGTGTGTAACATGACTAGGTTTTTTTTGTATAATATAGGAGATAGAGCCAAAAAACTGAAAAACGACCGTTTCTTTCCCCCTCATTTTCACCCCCTAAATATAAATTTGGGCCGCTAAAAAAATACGTGTCCCCTTATTTTTCCTGCTCTAGAAAATAAAACCAATTCCATTAAGATCGGCGGTTGACACCAGGGAGACATTCCTTGTAAGTTTTCAAAATTCTTTGGGGGCTTTGGTCTACTGATTGTCTACTTTATTATTTATTTTTTGTTGTCTCATTCAAGATACGGATTCGTGTTGTACAGTTGAATATATTTTTCAATAGGACTTTTCTGAATTACAATTCGAATTTTCTGAATTTCGATTAGGATTTACTGAACAATTGTACTTTTCTGAATTTCAATGAGGATTTCTAAATTTCCAGTGGGCTTTTGTAAATTACAATTTTGCTCATCTGAATTTCAGTTATGCTATTCACAATTTTAATTAAGCTTTTTTGAATTTCAACTTTGGCTTTTCTGAATTTCAGTTGTGCTTTTCTGAACTTCAATTGTGCTTTTTTGAATTTCAATTGTACTTTTCTGAATAACAAATGGAAAAGGTGTAGATCACTATTTACGTCCCAGATTAAAACCTTGACTTACTTTTTAGTTTCACCAGTCTTTGAAATACTTTTTCAATAGTAAGACCACAGTATTTTACCACTTTTACTCTTATCATTTTTCTTTTTATTTTTATGCTTCCCAGCGAAATTTTCTAAAGGCGTTTTAATGGTATTGGTAATTTGTTTAAGAATTAGATTTAGTAGAACCGGCTATAGGGTTGTGTGTGTGCAAGTGTGTGTGTGTGTGCAAGTAGGTGTTTTAGCACTGCCTCACAAAAATAATAGAAAAATATATAATCAGTTTGTATTTTTTTTTTAATTTTCATATAGTTGTTTAAATTCTCATTTTGTTTATAGTTTTATGTAAATGTTTATAAAAGATTAATAACACTGCGTGACAAAAGTGACCACTATTTTAGAAAACAAGAGGTACGACCATCATTTCTATATATTTCGGACATGCTGAATCGAATGGCGTACTCCGTTTTTCGATGTATGGTACAGTTTTCTTGCAAAATGTCGTTAAAGATTTTCTGATTTCGAGCCAGTTTTTCAACACAAAAATTTGTAAAGTTAATGATTTTTAAATTGTATGGCATGGAAAATAAAGATATGACTTGTAGCAATATTTCTTATGCCAATTTGGTTTAAAGCTTTTCATCTTAAGCCCTTAAATTCGCGAATTTATTAATTTTTTTAGGTTTTCGCGAAATTAACCGCCAAGTTGGTTTTTGATTAAAAACTTGCTTTTAGTGAATCAAAAAGGCATCCCTAACAATATGAATAGTGGACAAAAAACAGCTATGATATATGGACCATCATGATGAAAATCGCGAAAAACCGTTTTTTTTTGTATATGCCAGCATCACTGTACGAGATGATTTAAGACTCCATCTTTAAGTATATAATGTGGGATTCTTAAATAATTAACTGACCAAAAATTTGGCCAAAAAAGTTTTCATTTGCAAAAGTTATCCTAACAAAAACTATTATTTCAGTGTTAACCCTAAAATAATTATAGTTTTTATAAGGGTTCAAGTTGAAAAAATGCAGAAGAAAAATTGAATTTCTATATTGGTATTTCCTATACCGGTTTCAAACACCCCAGTTAGTGTCATCTTCAGTAGGATTTTAAATGTCGTTTGTCTTGTTAATGAAAACTGTTTTTTATATATGTGAATATTTATAGTTTCTACAGAATAAATTTTGACAGTTTCCAACACTACAATTCTATTTCTAGCAATCTCAACCTCACCTCATACTTTCTTTCAACTTTTTTGTCTCTTACATTATTTCGCAAAGGTTACCAACATGATCTGGAATTGCAGACACAAATGAAGGAATTTGCATTTTCTGTTTCGGAGACGTGCCTAATGGCGACATATTTTGTCAGTAATTTTATTTGATTTTTTCTGTAAGTACAGATCGAGCACGGGCTCTAATTATATTTGTTATAAGGGTTCAAGTTGAAAAAATGCAGAAGAAAAATTGAATTTCTAAAAATTATAGACATTTCTGGTATTACCTATACCGGTTTCAAACACCCCAGTTAGTGTCATCTTCAGTAGGATTTTAAATGTCGTTTGTCTTGTTAATGAAAACTGTTTTTTATATATGTGAATATTTATAGTTTCTACAGAATAAATTTTGGCAGTTTCCAACACTACAATTCTATTTCTAGCAATCTCAACCTCACCTCATACTTTCTTTCAACTTTTTTGTCTCTTACATTATTTCGCAAAGGTTACCAACATGCTCGATCTGTACTTACAGAAAAAATCAAATAAAATTGCTGACAAAATATGTCGCCATTAGGCACGTCTCCGAAACAGAAAATGCAAATTCCTTCATTTGTGTCTGCAATTCCAGATCATGTTGGTAACCTTTGCGAAATAATGTAAGAGACAAAGACTAACAAGACCTCCGACTCTACATAACCTCAATAAATTAATTCACACATACAGGTACTGTGTATTTCAACACAGTTGTGAAAGTGTGGTGAAGTAACAAAAATATGACATTTGAAATCAAAATATAAACAAAAAAGTTGTTTAATTATTTTTTTGGTAAAATATGGAATTTCTGGACGACTTTTGGTTTTTTGCACAAGAAACTTGGTAAGTACATTAGAATCTAATATATTTTTTGATTTTAAATTAATAAATTGTATTATTTAAGCTCTAAATCGTATAAACTTCCATTTGATTTTTTCCAGATTGCGGTTGTAAATAGGGGATGAAAATATGTACATGTGCAATGAATATTGTGCATGGAATAGTAAATTATGTTAACAAAGGTAGTCATTGCTTATTATTTTTTAGTTTGTTTTGGTTTAAATTCTAATCTTTAGCGTTGTTTCTTTTGTGTCTTTCAGTCGCATATTTTTCTGTGGAGTTCTGATTTTACGTACTGGCAATAATTTTCCGAAAGACCTCGTCCTTTTAACAATGCAAACTTTTGGGTAAGGAAAAGTGGTTCCTGTGGTCTCATCAGCTTTTGCAACTGCGTTTGGTTGTACCCGCTTTTCGGGAAGTCTGAAAAAAGGCTCTACAGAAAAAGTTCCGCATCTTAATTTTTTTTAAAGTCTCAGAATCTGAAATGTTGCAGAATCTGAGACTTTTTCTATATGAAAAGTGTCTTAGAATCTGACACTTTTTCTATATGAAAAATGTCACATTGTTCCTTTGAAAAAAGTCTGAGATTCTAAGACTTTTTCCATAGAAAAAATGTCTCAGAATCTGCAGCTTTTTCTATGGGAAAAATGTCTCAGAATCTGAGACTTTTTCTATAGAAAAAATGTCTCAGAATATGAGACCTTTTCTATAGAAAAAATGTCTCAGAATTTGAGACTTTTTCTATAGAAAAAATGTCTCAGAATCTGAGACTTTTTCTATAGAAAAAATGTTTCAGAATCTGAGACTTTTCTATAGAAAAAATGTCTCAGAATCTGAGACTTTTTCTATAGAAAAAATGTCTCAGAATCTGAGACTTTTTCTATAGAAAAAATGTCTCAGAATCTGAGACTTTTTCTATAGAAAAAATGTCTCAGAATCTGAGACTTTTTCTATAGAAAAAATGTCTCAGAATCTGAGACTTTTTCTATAGAAAAAATGTCTCAGAATCTGAGACTTTTTCTATAGAAAAAATGTCTCAGAATCTGAGACTTTTTCTATAGAAAAAATGTCTCAGAATCTGAGACTTTTTCTATAGAAAAAATGTCTCAGAATCTGAGACTTTTTCTATAGAAAAAATGTCTCAGAATCTGAGACTTTTTCTATAGAAAAAATGTCTCAGAATCTGAGACTTTTTCTATAGAAAAAATGTCTCAGAATCTGAGACTTTTTCTATAGAAAAAATTTCTCAGAATCTGAGACTTTTTCTATAGGCAAAATGTCTTAGAATCTGAGACTTTTTCTATAGAAAAAATGTCTCAGAATCTGAGACTTTTTCAATAGAAAAAATGTCTCAGAATCTGAGACTTTTTCTATAGAAAAATGTCTCAGAATCTGAGACTTTTTCTACAGAAAAAATGTCGCAGAATCTGATAATTTTTCTTTAGGAAAAATGTCTCAGAATCTGAGACTTTTTCTTTAGGAAAAATACTCAAAATCTGAGACTTTTTCTTTAGGAAAAATGTCTCAGAATCTGAGACTTCTTCTTTAGGAAAAATGTCTCAGAACCCGAGAAAAACTTCACAGAATCTGAGACTTTTCCATAGAAAAAATATTACAGAATCTTAAGACTTTTTTTATAGGAAAAGTCTCTTAGAAACTGAGGTTTTTTTCTATAGGAAAAATAAAGCTTAGTATATGTATAAGTATATAGAAAACATTAAACTAAATAAATCGCAAATAATGCAACAAAAATACCCATTGTTTTTTTTTAAATATTTAAATGAGTTTTATTATTCTTTAGAAACAAACAAAGCAGTTCCGAAGTTTGAACCCATTAGATCTTACAAAAATAGATGGCCCGGTCCAATTTTGCAGATTTCATCGTGACGGCATTTGAAGTTGGTATTGGTAGCGTTAATAGCTTTACCCGCGTGGCCTTATCGTTAGCTTCAACATTGGTCAAAGCCGTGCAGATCTTCCTACGAACCAAGAACTACGACGGGCTTACCCCTTTAACAATAAAGTATGAAACACCCATTCTGGCACAGGACAGCCAAGAAAAATACCAACTCAACCATGAGCATTAGCAATAGCTCAGATTCAGAACGGTATTTCTTCAAAGTTTGAGTAAGCTGATGGTGGCGTCTTTAACTGCTTTTGTGTAAAATCCATTTCGATGTATTTTGGCCATCTGAATAAGCTTTTTAACAGCCATATTAAAAGCAGTGATTATAAATATATTTTTTTTTTTGCAGTACAAAAAAATTCTAGTTTTATTATTATTTTTTAAATTGACTTGTCATTATTTAGAGGTGAAGTAGTTGTGGTAAATTCAAAAATCGAATTCAGAGTTGATATTTTTAAGTATTTCCATTTGATTTTTTTCTTATTTTAATTGCAAATATACATTTACATACATACTGGCCCCCATGAAAAGTTATGTTTGATGTTTATTTATGCTTTCCCACTTTTTGTTACGAAAAAATTCCAAAACAAAAAAAATATTGATAAACAAAAGTAACTCTGTGTATGGTGAATTTAATTTTGGTCGGTGGTGAAAAAAGTTAGGTGCACCAATACTAATGAGGACCTAACTCAAATACATACAAAGAGTTAGGTGCTCTGACAGCAAAACAAAATGAGTCGGAAGTCTTGTTAGTCTTTGGTAAGAGACAAAAAAGTTGAAAGAAAGTATGAGGTGAGGTTGAGATTGCTAGAAATAGAATTGTAGTGTTGGAAACTGTCAAAATTTATTCTGTAGAAACTATAAATATTCACATATATAAAAAACAGTTTTCATTAACAAGACAAACGACATTTAAAATCCTACTGAAGATGACACTAACTGGGTGTTTGAAACCGGTATAGGAAATACCAGAAATGTCTATAATTTTTAGAAATTCAATTTTTCTTCTGCATTTTTTCAACTTGAACCCTTATAACAAATATAATTAGAGCCCGTGCTCGATCTGTACTTACAGAAAAAATCAAATAAAATTATAGTTTTTGTTAAGATAACTTTTGCAAATGAAAACTTTTTTTGGCCAAATTTTTGGTCAGTTAATTGTTTAAGAATCCCACATTATATACTAATAGATGGAGTCTTAAATCATCTCGTAAAGTGATGCTGGCATATACAAAAAAACGGTTTTTTCGCGATTTTCATCATGATGGTCCATATAACATAGCTGTTTTTTGTCCACTATTCGTATTGTTAGGGATGCCTTTTTGATTCACTAAAAGCAATTTTTTTTTCAAAGACCAATTTGGCTGTTATTTTCGCGAAAACCCTTAAAAAATTAAGAAATTCGCGAATTTAAGGGCTTAAGGGCTTAAGATAACAAGTTTTGAACCAAACTTGCATAAGAAATATTGCTACAAGTCATATCTTTGTTTTCCATGCCATAAAATTTATAAATCATTTTGTTAAAAAACTAGCTCGAAATCAGCAAATCTTTAACGACATTTTGCAAGAAAACTGTACCATACATCGAAAAACCGAGTACACCATTCGAATGAGCATGTCCGAAATATATAGAAATGATGGTCGTAACTCTTGTTTATTTTTTAGTGTTCCGCAGTGTAATCAACTGTATAAAATTATTCACTAATAATGACTATTTTCGAATTTCGTCGATCTCCGGACAAATTATGGTTTGTTTTGGTCTACAAACTCTATGTTTAAGTCTTTCGCCAAATCGGACAAAATTAACCCGTGCCTTTTGGGGGTTAAAGCTTTGCCCTAAAAATTTTTTTACCCATACAAATCAAATTTTTTTTTAGATTTTTTTATTTTTAATTATTGTTTTAGTTGATTAGTTTATTAACGACTAAAAAATTCATTTTGGTGGAATAAACACTTCCCCAATTTTATGTGGAAAACAAAACATGCCTTCAAAGGCACGGGTTAATTTCGCCCAATTTATCTAAAAATTAAAACTTAGTGTTTTTAGGTCAAAACAAACCATAATTTGCCCGGCGATCGTCGAAATTCAGAAAAAGTCATTATTAGTACCACCCGAATGGTTAAGTTTGAAAATGGGAAAAATCGGATCAAGGGAGAAAAGATCCCCTTTAAATAACTAAACGAACTTCTAAAAAACACCATTTTTACAGGTTTTTTTTTTGAATTTTTAATCAAATGAAACATTTTTAAGTCACAAAACGTTCCTGCATTTGGACCCAGGGGACTAAAAAATGTAAATTTTTTGACCCGCCCCCTTTTGTGGACGTGGATTTAAAAATAAATAGTTTTAATAATGATAAAATTGTATTACTAACAATAAGGTTAAAAATTATAATAAATAAATTTTCCAACGCTTATTGCGAGGGGAAAGAGTCCACAAACGCCCCCAGCCGACATTCAAAAAAAACGCCCCCACATTTTTTAGTTTTTATTTTTAAACAATCTAAAGTTAATATGCCCATTTTATTATTTATCCCGGGTCTACACTCAAAGAATTATGTAGGTAAATTCCAGTGAATATTCACTTAAAACAAATGAAATTTTATTTAAAAACCATTCCACTGTTTTTTCATTTAAAATAAAAACACATTAGAGTCAATTTTAAATGTTAATTTAATGACTAACCAAAACATTAAAAAACTAGTGAATATTCAGTTATTTTGTATTGAAAAACAGTAAAACTATAGAAGAAATTTTTTACTGCCGAAATTAAATGTAACAGAAAATTCGTTTTTAATACAGTAAATTATTTTTTTTAAACTACAGAAACAGAAAAAATATTAAAGCTTTTATAAAATAAGTAATTTTTCTTTTAAAATAACTTTACTGATTACTTTTTAAAATAACCTACAAACAGTTAATGACATAATTTTCTTAGTGTAATAAATTTTTTATTTAAATCTACGAATGTTTTAATTGAAATTAGTTTTAGTTTTTTTCTATGCGGTTCTAAAGAACTGGTGATAGTAATCTCAATTCTGAAGCAGGTTCCATTAGATTAGCTTTTACAAAATTTTGCTAGGCTTTATCCAAGTCTTATTTGCAAACGTATTTGTATGTGGTTGCTTCCTTTTAGGTGGTTTGATTTATTTCGGTTGCTTTTCTTTCTGCTACGATTTCGGTTTTTGGTTTGAATGATTTTTTTTCTTCAGAAAAAAATGCTTTTTGTGCTGTTGTTTTTACAGTGGTTGGGTTTTTGGATTTTGTTAGATGGTTGATGTTTGTTGGCTTTTCATTGTTTTACCAAACGAATATAGAATAGTCAATACATTCAGTCATACTGCGTTGTGTAGTTGTAGTAGTAGTAAAAAAAGAAATAGCACATAGTAACTTAACACGTATTTGAAAATTTTACTCACGTTTCGGAAGTTTATGCCATTAGCGATAAGCTGGCGTAGATTTTTTTCCCCCCAAACATCTATTGGGATGTTACTGGAGCAGTAGTAATGCAATTTTTTGTGTTATTCTCGTTAATTTGTATTTGCCAAACATTTCATTTAGAAGTTTACTAAAGATTTTTACAGAATTTGAAGTTTGTTTTAAATACCCTCCATACCCTCTCAAAAAATTATGTCGTTTGCTGCTTGTAGTTTGTTTAAAAAGTATTACATCGTGTTGTTTTTTTAAAGAAAAAACATTTGTTTAATGTTTACTTTTTATTAATGACTACTTATGTGCGTTGTTTCAGAAATAACATCTTAAAAAATAAAGACTTTCATTAACATTTCGTTTTTAAAGTCATTTATTTTTATTTTGTTAGTAAAAATAAATGATTATTCTTTTAATTTTTAATGATTTGTGTAAGTAATTTTTTTTTTTAATTTTTTTTTTAGAAAAAAAATTCAACAAGTAGAAAAGTTAAATTCGACTTTGCCGAATCTATGAATACCCTCCACAATGGCTTTTTTAAAGGATAGTAATTTTTTTAATATGAAAAAAATTAACAATTTTGATTAGAAATATTTTATTTTGAGTAAAAAACTCTTATTTTGTCATTTTTAAAAATTAAGAAAAATTACTATTCTTTTTTATACCCTCCACTCTAGTGATAGAGAGTATATATAAGTTTGTCATTCCGTGTGTAACACCTCGAAATATTGGTCTAAGACCTCATAAAGTATATATATTCATGATCCTCGTTCGATTCTAAGAGGATCTAGCGATGTCCGTCCGTCCGTCTGCCCGTCTGTTTGTTGAAAACACGGTAACTTTTGAAAGACTTTACGGAAGCTCCTGAAGTTTGGCTTATATGTTGGGAATTTACCTGGTCAGCTTGGTATTGCAATCCAGCAAAATCGGTCCATTGGTTCAAAAGTTATGAGCAAAAGAGTGAATTTCGGCAAGGGCTTGACACATATATTTATCGTTCCCCTGAGATAGTTCATATTGAATTTCAACCAAATCGGTCCAGTGGTTCAAAAGATGTCAGCAAAACCGTAAATTTAAGATTCGCTTCACCTTTAATCCACGTGTTGAAACCCGTTAAACATGTTTTAAAAACATTGGTAAGTCACAAAAATATTTTACAACGTATTTTTGTCACTCAGAAATATTTTTACACTACAAAAAAAATAAAAATTCACTCCAAAAAAATTTACACTCAAAAAAAATTTACACTCAAAAAAAAATTTAGTAAATTATTTTTTTTTTTCAAAAATTAGTAAAAAAAAAAAGGTTTTTACACAAAATAAAATATTTCTAATCAAAAATGTTATTTTTTCATGTTAGAAAATTTACTATAACTTAAAAAGGGCATTGTGGAGGGTATTCATAGATTCGGCCAAGTCGAATTTAACTTTTCTACTTGTTTCAGTGTAAAACTTTTTTCGAGTGTAGTTTTTTTTTTTACTGTAAAAATATTTCTGAGCGAATGCACGCACGTATGTACACAAATAATTGTAATTTTTGTAAAAAAAAAACTAAATTTTTTTGAGTGAAAAATTTTTTTTGAGTCTAAAATTTTTAAGTTACCAATGATTTTAAAACTAAAAAAGTTTAAAAAGCATTGCTTTAAAACTAAACAAGTTTGAAAAGCATTGTTAAGTTACCACCAATCCTTTTAAAACTTGTTTAACACGTGGCATTTAAGATAAAACCAATCTGAAATTCAGGGTTTTGCATTTAAAAAATTATGTCATTAACTGTTTGTAGTTTATTTAAAAAATTTTACGTTTAGTCGTTTTTAAAAGAAAAAAACATTTGTTTGATGTTCAGTTTTTATTAATGACTACTTCTGTCCTTTGTTTCAAAAATAACACACAAGACATGGGTGCGTGAGTGATTTTTGACTCACCACTCATGCTCACGACAGGAATTTTTGAATCACGCACACTCACTCATAAACATTTTTTTCTACTCACACTCACTCACAATCACGTGAGTAAATTTAATACAATTTAATTGCACTCACGCAAGCTTCACTCACACTCACGTTGACTCACACTCATGAAACTCTTATTTATACAAAACAAAATTTCAAAAACTGAAATTTCAAAAATCTTTTAAAACTGTCAGTAAAATTTAAAGTTCATCTAAATTTTAAATTGTTTTTTTGCTTTTTTCAGGACGAAAAGACAAATTTTACAATTTTTTTGTTGATTTTTTTTGGTATGAACGGAAATATGAAGAGACAATAAATCACGTAAAATCACGCAAACAAATCGACTCACGCACACTCACTCACGCCAAAATCTTACTCACGCACACTCACTCACGCAATTTTTTCTCCACTCACACTTACTCACAATCACGTGAGTAAAATTGAATTCAGTCACACTCACGCGTGAATCACGTAAATCTCGCTCTAAGCTACTCATGTTCCCATCTCTATAACACACTAAAGAATAAAGACTTTCATTAACATTTAAATTTTAAAGTCATTTATTTTTGTTCTGTAAGTAAAAACTACTGATTATTCTTTTAATTTTTAATGATTTGTGTAAGAACTTTTTTTTTAAATTGTTGGTATTTTTTTATGATATATCATTAGTTTTTACCTACACAAGTAGGTTATTTTTTTGTAGAAAAAAAAATTAAAAAAATTATTTATAGAAATATAAAAACATGTTTGTATCAAGTGACTTTGGCTCGATGGGTAGAATGTCTGACCAGAATGTAGTTGATTGCGGGATCGATTCCCCAAAATTTTATTAAAAATTTTTAAAAAAATATTTCAATTGAAAATTGTAAAAAATAACCTACGAAAACATTAAAAATTAATGATAGTTCTGTTGTTTTTACCAACAAATTCCAAAAAAATAACCTACGAAAACATTAAAAATTAAAGATTTCATTTTTAATGTTTTCGTAGGTTATTTTTTTGGAATTTGTTGGTAAAAATAACAGAACTATCATTAATTTTTAATGTTTTCGTAGGTTATTTTTTTCGAATTTGTTGGTAAAAAAGAATTAAAAAAACCTTATTTTTTAATGTTTAATTTTTATTTTAGAAAATTTTGTCGACAGTAAAAAATAAATGTTGATGTTTGTTAAAACAAATGAATAATTACTGGATTGGTTTTCAAATGTTTTATCACTTGTTTTAAATATGTTTTTCATTTGTTTTTGCCTACAAAATATTTTGAGTGTGCTTATAACTTTTGAGCCACTGGACCGATTGAGCTGAAATTCAATACCAAACAGACCTAAAGAACGGCAAAGATATATGCCAAGCTAAAGCAGTCTCATTATTGTCTTTCGAAAGATAGCTTGGTTTTTATCTCGTAAATTCGTGAAAAACCCTTGCCGAAATTCACTCTTTTGCTCATAACTTTTGAACCACTGGACCGATTTCGCTGGATTGCAATACCAACCTGACCAGGTAAATGCCCACATATATGCCAAACTTCAGGAGCCTCCATAAAGTTTTTCAAAACTTAGCGTGTTTTCAACAGACAGACAGACGGACAGACGGACAGACGGACAGACGGACAGACGGACGGACGGACGGACGGACGGACGGACGGTCTTAGAATCAAACGAGGATCATGAATAAATACACTTTATGGGGTCTTAGACCAATATTTCTATATATACCCTCTATCACTAGAGTGGAGGGTATAAAAAAGTCAAAAAAAAGAAATTAAGTTTAGATGTTTGTCTATCCACACAAAAAAATTCAGACATGAGTTTTTCATTTTTTTCGAAAAAATCGCATTTGAATATTAAATTTCATAACAATTTTGTAATTTGCTTGTATTTTCTTGTTTCAACGTAGCGAATGAGTATTAAATATTTGCATAAATATTACTCATACGTTATTCAAATGCGATTTTCTCGAACAAAAAACGAAAAACACATGTCCGAAATTTTTTGTGTGGATAGACAAACATCGGATTTGTGATAAATCGGATTTGTGATAAATTTACTTTTTTTAAAAATGGCAAATTCCAGAATGGGTTCCGAAAAAAGTAAAAAAATAACTTTTAATTGATAGTCCATACAAAACTATACAAGAATGTAAATTTTTGAGATTGTGGTGCATTCCGTGTTAATTTGATAAATATTTAAACAAGGCAACTCGACACAAATTTGACAATTTTTCCAATATTTGATCACGCCTCCTAAGCCCAGTTTTTTAAAAATTTAAAAACCAAAAACGCAATTTTCTTAGTTTCATATAGGACTATCCATACAACCTATTCCGAAATTTACGGCACACATTTTTTTTCGCTGAACATTTGGTGTAGAATGCCTCATATGAGGCAAAAACATGTGTCCCGTAAATTTCTGAATAGGTTGTTTGGATAGCCCTATATGGAACTAAGAAAATTGCGTTTTCGGTTTTTCTAATTTTCAAAAACTGGGCTTAGAAGGCATGGTCAAATATTGGAAAAATGGTCAAATTTGTGGCGAGTTGTCTTGATTAAATATTTATCACATTAAAACGGAATGCACCACAATCTTAAAAATTTATATTCTTATATAGTTTTGTATAGGCTATCGAATAAAATTTTTTTCTTTGGAAAATTTTCAGAACCCGTTCGGAAATTTTCCATTTTTTAAAACAGTCAATTTATCAAAAATCCGGCCATTTTTTTTTTTCTTTTTTTAAATTATTTTTTTTAAAAGTTTAGATGTTTGTCCATCCACAAAAAAAAAAATCAGAAAAACATTTTTCGTTTTTTTCGAGAAAATCGCATTTGAGTTTTAAATTTCATAACAATTTTGTAATTTGCTTGTATTTTCTTGTTTTAACGTTGCGAATGAGTAATATTAATTGCATGAATATTACTCATTCGCAACGTTAATACAAGAAAATACAAGCAAATTACAAAATTGTTATGAAATTTAAAATTCAAATGCGATTTTCTCGAAAAAAACGAAAAATGTTTTTCTGATTTTTTTTTGTGTGGATGGACAAACATCTAATCTTTAAAAAAAAAAAATTAAAAAAAAGAAAAAAAGTGGCCGGATTTTTGATAAATTGACTTTTTTAAAAAATGGAAAATTTCAGAACGGGTTCTGAAAATTTTCAAAAAAAAAAAATTTTAATCAATAGCCCATACAAAACTATATAAGAATGTAAATTTCTAAGATTGTGGTGCATTCCGTTTTAATGTGATAAATATTTAATCAAGGCAACTCGCTACAAATTTGACCATTTTTCCAATATTTGACCACGCCTCCTAAGCCCAGTTTTTGAAAAATTGAAAAACCAAAAACGCAATTTTCTAAGATCCATATAGGGCTATCCATACAAGCTATTCAGAAGTTTACGGTACACATTTTTTTTTCGCTGGACAATTGGTGTGGAATGACTCATATTTATTTTACTAAACCAAGCTCATCTAACCTATTCTATGGCGTATGTGAAATATTATTTTCTTTTTCAATTACATAATTAAATATTACTCATACTCTCAATGTAGAAAACAAACACAATCTTATCATGATGAATTCTATTTTAACCTTTTATTCTATTAAAATTTTCTTCGTTTATCCCTTTCACTGATAAACTAGTTAAAATTTAATCAAAAAGGTTAATTATCTACAATTACACAACTAATTAAGTATCATCTTAATTAACTTGTGTATATGAGAGTATGTTAATATAAGAGTAGATTGATGAGTGTATGTATAAATACATGTGTGAAAGTTTGTTTGTGTATGTAAAATCATTCAAATTTGAAATTCTAACATTCTTCAACACCAACCAAACTCACTTTGCCACATTTCAATAAACATGAATATTTATGCATGCTCAAGTACATTCATTAGCATTTTAAATATACATCAAAGCTAAAAATCCACCAACAACATTTTTTTGAGAAAAGTGAGAAAGTTAATTATATAACCAAAAATTTTTATTAAAACATATTTCATTAAATTTTTTTTGTGGTAAAATTAAATAAACATTTTAAAATAAAAACAAGTAACAAAATTAAATTTGACTTTGCCAAACCACGAACAAAAAAATAAATAAAATTGTTCTAAAACAATTTTTTTAAGTAAAAAACTTGTTTAGTCTAAAAAAAAATTTTTGAGTGTCAAAAATTTGTTTAAATGTAATAAGTTTTTTGAGTGTAAAATTTTTTTGAGTGTAAAATTTCTTTCTTGGAAAAATCAAAAAAACTTTATTACTGCTCTTCTGAATTTCCCAAGAGTCCGGGCAGATTTTTATTGTACTAACAAAGAGAGTCTCCCTGGTGTCACCCTCCGATCTTCATGAAATTTGATATATTGTTCAGAACGAAAATTAATTCGACACGTATTTTTTTTTTTTAGCGGCCCAAACCCATTTTTAGGGGGGTCAATTTGTATGGGGGGAAATTAACCTTTATCAGTTTTTTACGATTGACGCCTTTTTTGACAAAAGTAATAAAGGCATATGTGGTATCAGATTAAAGGTATTTAAAATACCTATCTCTTGGTGCTAACAACGTGCCAAAAAAGTTATTTTTTTTAGACTTATTAACAAAAATGTCCTAAAATTTTGGTATTCTACTCAATATGGCAAAAAGTTGTGCATGTTTAGACATGTGCTTTACACACGTAGATAGGTTTTCCAAAGACCTTTCATTTGGTATGCAACATGACTAGGTTTCTATGTATAATATAGGAGATAAACGAAAAAAGCTGAACAATTTCAGTTTCTTTCCCCCTCATTTGCACACCCTAAATGTGAATTTGGGGGTGCAATACGTGTCCCTTTATTTTTTCTGATCGACAAATAAAACCAATTCCATAAAGATCCGCTGGTGACACTAGGGAGACTTCCCTTGTAAGCCTAAAACTTATGTGGTAAAAATTTTAGGTCAATCAAAATTTTTGGCGCCCGACGATTAAAAATTTGGATTTTAGGAAAATTAAAAAAAACAAGTAAGAAAATTATAGTCGGTTAAGACCGACCATATAATACCCTACACCCCAGTTTCCCGGAAAATGGGTCCCAAGTTCAAACATGGACCGATTAGTTTTATATTTTGTCAAATCTTTAATAAGTGTAAAAAGCACTCAAAAATCAAATTTGAGTGAAATAGGCTTCGATTTGTTGCCAATAAGCCGCTTTATGTGAATATCGGGCGAAATTTTTGCATGGGGCCTAAGTCCAAAAATGGAACGATGGTAATCAGATTTGACAAGGTTATTAAAGTACGCGTTTAACATACGCAAATAAAATTTTAATTAAATATTTTCTATTTTCATTAAATTTGAGAGATTTATGTGAAAATCTGAACGAAGGTTTGTATGGGGGCCATAAGCGTAGCTAGACCATTATTCTGGGGTGGGCAAAAGCCCCCCTTCCCAAAAAAAAACTTAAAAAAAATATATATATTAAAACTAAAAAACAAATAACAAGAAATCACAAAAAAATATTTAAAAACATTAAAGTTAACTACTATTTTCGTTAAAAATATATAAACAATAACACTGCTCTACGCGGTTTTTGCACAGACATATTGAATACATTTTCTAAAGTATTTTGGCCTCCTGAACACGAATCTGTCATCAGAAAAGTTGTATCAAATCGCCTTCTCGAGATTTAGCCATTTTCACTCAAAACCGACATTTTTTTAATATTAATATTTTTTATTTCAACATGGTCCACAAAAATTAAAAATGGCTATATCTCGAAAAGGCGATTTAATACAACTTTTCTGATGACAGATAAGTGTTTAGAAGGCAAACATATTTGGAAAATGTGTTTTAATCTTTTTTTTTTTAATTTTACCAAAAAAAAAATCATACAAATTGGTACGAAAAAATTTATGAAAAAAATATGCAAATTTTGTTCAAAACTTTGAATTCTTTTGCAAATATTTCTGGTAATGCTTAATGGATTTTGGATTTTAAACCCAGGTTCTTTTTATTGGAGTGATTACTTTACATATCTGCTTTGAACAGAATATTTATTGTAAAATTCGGATACTTATAAGGATGTAACCATAAAAAGGACATCTTGAACTTCCTTAGAATGTCCTGATGATATCCTTGATCGAACCGAGTCCGGATTTCTTGCAAAAGTTAGGTAATTTTATTGGGAATTTTAATAAAA
Source organism: Pegoplata infirma (assembly GCA_963921195.1). NCBI lineage: Eukaryota > Metazoa > Arthropoda > Insecta > Diptera > Anthomyiidae > Pegoplata > Pegoplata infirma. The sequence continues at coordinate 64,969,718 of OY992537.1, read as the reverse complement.
AAATTATGAATATCTTTTACATAAAATTTTCAAATATTATGGACCAAACCCTTAAGGTTTGGTCCATAAAAAATGAAAATGCCTATATCTCGAGAAGGCGTGTTTAGGAGGCCAAAATAATTTAGAAAATGTACCCTACAACTCTGTGCAAAAAAAGTTGATTTATGTAGAGTAGTGTAATTAGTATATTAAAATCAATTTATAATGGAAAGAGTTAAAAAAACGTTATATTTCTACTTGTAAATGTTTAAATAAATATTCCTGACAATTTTGGATTTAAGCATCAAAGATTAACCTTCAAATTCATAAAAGTTGCATGAGGCTAATAAAAGGTTTATAAAGAAAATTTTGTATGGAAATTCGATTAATAAACCTGTTATTAAACACTTTTGTTTTTTATGAATTTGGACGTAAATAATTAAAAAAATGGAAAATTGTCGGGGGTGGGCTAAATGCAAAAATGTCTGGGGTGGGCTAAATCGAGTCTAGGGTGGGCTTTGCCCACCCCAGCCCCCCCGTTTCTACGCCTATGATGGGGGCTACAAGAAGAACTGGTCCGATTCCTTAAAAATTTTGATTGGTAATTTGTGATGACAAAAAACGTTTGTCTGCCAGATTTCAAAAATATAACTATTATAATACGGTTATTAGAGTCATTTGAGCCAAAGCTGGTGGTTTTATCTTATGTTCAAAAATGTTTAACAAAAAAAATTCTCTAAATTTCTGTTCCGTGACCGTTTCATAGAGCTTGAGACTACCCAGCAAAAACTTGGTAAGATTTGAACCTGGGGCCTCGAGTTTATTAGTCCAAAAACTAACTACTTGACTCAAACTTTAGTTTTAAAAGTGTATGTCTATTTACTGCTTTTACACTACTTTTAAGAGTTTGATTTTTTAAATAAATCTTATCGATTTATTATTTATTTATTGACATGTTTTTCTTGTAAATTGAAGAGTTTCCCAGATTTTTAATTTTTTTAAGTCAGTTTTGTATAAAAAAAAATTGAGTGTAATTTGTTTTTGAGTGACAAAAGCCCTTGTAAAATAGAGAGACTAACGGACATAGCAAGATCGTCTTAAAATCGTCCGAGGAGTCCTCGGTGAGGACTTTGAAAATATATACTTGGGGTCACAGATCGATATTACCATATATGAGTCGTGCAATTTTATGTTGACGATTTTTTTGACCATTTATTTTAATAGATTTGACGATATGTTTTCAAAAATATCGGAAATTTTACGATTTTTTGCAAAAGTTATCTGGCAGCCCCGGCTGTAGTTTCTTTTAGCTGGTTTTTTATAACCTTTTAGCAGATTCGTATTTAATAATTTTGGCAACACTGATAGGTAAAGCTTTTTCAAATATATAATGAGCCCTAAGATATGCAACACCTTTTATATTTATTTTGTATGGAACCCCATATTAAGGTGCAACTTAAATATTAGTGCTTAAACGGATCTAAATTCAAAATACGCTTGTGACACAAATTATTTGTGATTCATGCTTGAATCACGCGAGATCGTGAGCGAAATTTTACTGACGTGATAAATAAAAAAACCTACAGCCAAATAAGAAATCAGCACTCTTCGACTGACAATCGAAGAGTGCTGACGAAGAAAGGTTGGCTTCTTCCGAAAGCTGTCGACGTCTCCACTTAGCCTGTGTTGTCAATTAATATTTTTAGATTTTCTCATAGCACAATAAAAAATATTATTATTTTTCAGAAATAAAATGTAAAAAAAACATTTTTTCTTTTTAATTAAAGATTTAATTAAAAAGAAAAACAAACTTCAACAATTTTATTGAAAAACAGCATAACGAACCAAATTAAAACTTAAAAAAAGGTAAAACAAAGTATTTCTGTAAAATTAACCACATAAACTGCTGTTTTTCTTAAAAAAATTATTTTTTTTTTTTTTTTTCGCATTTTTGAAAAAGAGAGCCTCAAAATTTATTTTAAGTCTTTGGAAGATTCCAATACTTTTTCCTATAGAACGAATTACTTTCCTTTCTTTTTGCAACCTTTTTTATACCCTCCACTCTAGTGATAGAGGGTATATATAAGTTTGTCATTCCGTTTGTAACACCTCGAAATATTGGTCTAGGACCCCATAAAGTATATATATTTATGATCCTCGATCGATTTTAAGTCGATCTAGCGATGTCCGTCCGTCCGTCCGTCCCTCTGTCTGTCTGTCTGTCTGTCCGTCCGTAGAAAACACGCTAACTTTTGAAAGACTTTACAGAGGCTACCGAAGTTTGGCATATATGTTTGTCATTTACCTGGTCAGGTTGGTATTGCAATCCAGCCAAATCGGTCCAGTGGTTCAAAAGTTATGAGCAAAAGAGTAAATTTCGGCAAGGGTGTTTTGCGAATTTACGAGGTAAAAAACACGATAACTTTCGAAAAACAATAATGATACTACTGAAGCTTGGCATGTATCTTTGTCGTTTCCAGGGTCTGTTTGGTATTAAATTTCAGCTCAATCGGTCCAGTGGTTCAAAAGTTATAAGCAAAACCCTGAATTTTAGATTAGGTTCATCTAAAATGCCACGTGTTTTAACAAGTTTTAAAAGCATTGGTGGTAACTAAACAATGCTTTTCAAACTTGTTTAATTTTAAAGCAATGCTTTTTAAACTTGTTTAGTTTTAAAAGCATTGGTAACTTAAAAATTACACTCGAAAAAAATGTTAAACTCAAAAAAAAAATTTACACTCAAAAAAAAATTTACACTCAAAAAAAAAATTTACACAAAACAAAATTTTGTTTTTTTTTACAAAAATGACAATATTTTGTGTACATGCGTACGTGCATTCACTCAGAAATATTTATACAGCAAAAAAAATATTACACTTAAAAAAATTTTACACTCAAAAAAAAATTAGTAATTTTTCTTTAAAAAAAAAAACATGACAAAAAACAGTTTTTTACTCAAAATAAAATATTTCTAATCAAAATTGTTAATTTTTTCACGTTAAAAAATGTACTACCCTTTAAAAAAATGCATTGTGGAGGGTATTCATAGATTCGGCAAAGTCGAATTAAACTTTTCTACTTGTTTTTCATCAATTTTTTTTTTGTTGTCATCAATATTTTTCACCCTCAATATTTTTTTTTTATCAATATTTTTTTTTTTCATCAATATTTTTTTATTTTTCAATATTTTTTTTTTTTTTCATCAATATTTTTTTTTTTCGTCAACATTTTTTTCCTATCAATATTTTTTTTTTATAATTTTTTTTTGCAGGACGCCACCTCAGTTTGACAGTTTAACGATTAACAAAAAGAATTGGAATTACTGTTTTCATTTTCTTAAAACCAACAATTTTTGTAACTTGGGTTTGTTACTTGGATAATAATTCACCTCGTGGGGAATAAAACAAATATTCACCAGCTGGTGAATAAAGCGTATCATAATTATTTTGCATTAATATTTTTTTTTCATCAATATTTTTTTTCCTCAATATATTTTTCAATATTTTTTTTCATCAATTTTTTTTTTTTGTCATCAATATTTTTTTCCCTCAATATTTTTTTTTTATCAATATTTTTTTTTTCATCAATATTTTTTTATTCCTCAATATTTTTTTTTCATCAACATTTTTTTTTGTCAACATTTTTTTTCCATCAATATGTTTTTTTTTTCATAAATTTTTTTTCATTAATATTTTTTTTCATCAATATTTTTTTTTTTTTTTCATTAATATTTTTTTCCATTTTTTTTTCATCAATATTTTGTTTTTCATCAATACTTTTTATTCCTCAATATTTTTTTTTTTTCATCAATATTTTTTTTCGTCAAAATTTTTTTTTCATAATTTTTTTTTTCATTAATATTTTTTTTTTATCATTTTTTTTTTTTTTTTGATCATTAATTTTTTTTTCATCCATTTTTTTGATCAATTTTTTTTTCATCAATATTTTTTTTTTCATCAATATTTTTTTTTCATCAATATTTTTTTTCATCAATATTTTTTTCATCAATATTTTTCTTTCATTAATATTTTTTTTCATCAATATTTTTTTCATCAAGTTTTTTTTTATCAAAATTTTTTTTCATCGAATTGTTTTGTTCATCAATATTTTTTTATCATAATTTTTTTTTTCATCAATATTTTTTTCATAAATTTTTTGGCAAAAGTGGACTTTACGGAACACAAAAATTTTTTGGAGGAAAACACGAAATTAAAATTTAAGGGGCTGGGCCTCGGACCCACCTGGAGCCAAGAGAGCCTTCAGGTTTGTGTGGATACTTAAATTAAAGGTAAAATAAATATTAAGAGGGCTAGGTCCCAGGGGCCTTCTAGGTCCGTACAACCGTCCTGATGGGATTTAAAAAAAATATATATAAAATTTTTCTAAATTATTAAAAAGAACGTCCAGCCGGTCTTTCGGCAGGGCTCAGGGAGTTCAAAACCCTTAAATTAATTTTTACCGGTTACCTTTTTCCCGGTTAATTACTAAATGGCTAAGCTTTTGAACAGAAAGATACTAAAATGGATCTAGGGGGTACAATATTGTTAAAAAATATACAAAAATACATGTAGCGAATTACCTTTCATTTGAATACTCATACATACTAGCCTACGGGGGGCCCCGTAGGCTAGTTGGTAGCGTGCTAGCCTTTCAACGTGGGGGTCGTGGGTTCGATTCCCACCAGAACCCTTGGTTTTTTTTGCTACAACGAGACGACGGTCATAGTTACCAGTTCTCGGTTAGGTGGAATTTATTAAAAATGAGTTGTAAATATATAGAAAGAATAAAGAAAGATAATTGATCATGTGTGTGGTCATACATGTATGTGGGTGGGGCTGTTGTTTTGCTCCGGGGGTCTTCCGGGGCCCAGTCCCCTAAAATTTTAATCGTGGCATATTTTTGTTTTACAAAATATTCGTGTCCCGTAAAGTGCACCTTAGTCAATTTTTTTTCATCCAATATTTTCAATCAATAATCTTTTTTCACTAAAAACTTTTTTTCATAAAAAAGTTTTTTATCGACAAACACAGACAAACAGATTGATGAATATCATTAAAATGTCTTAGAAACCTTTATGGATCAATAAAATATAAACATAATGGGGTCCTCGAACGATATTTCAATGAGTTTTGAATGGAATTACAAATTAATATCTCGTTATTTTTTCTAGAAAAATTTTGCTTTAGAAAGATCACCTATTTATACAGCAAAACATTATCATGATTCAATGGTTTGGGCAAGAGTACAAACTTCGCAGAATTTTTTTTATTTCGGTTTGGTTTTTTTGTGAATATATGCCTGTATTATACCCTAAAAGGGGGTTAATAAATAGCAACACTTCATGGCAACACTCAAAAATATTTGACAGTTTCACTAATTATGAAAAATTTATTATATTATTTAAAAAAAAAAACTAATTAAATGAAATTTAAATAGCCATCCAACCAAAATAAACAATAAATAAACGGTAAAAATTAAACATAAAAATCGCAAAATGATTGTGTAAACAAAAAGTTGTAAAATCAATAAATCAAAATAGTGCATAATACATAAACTTAACTGAAATCTCCAAAAACTCAACAAAATTTTCATTATCCACCTTTAAAAAAATAAATCTCAAGCAGCTAAAATAAAATCACATCAAAATCTAAACTTCTAATGGAAGAATCAAAAGTTTTAGAAAGAGCTTTAAAAAGTTGCCAACGTTTAGAACGATCTATACATCGCTCTATTAATGAAGTCCGCCGGTTAAATATACGCTATAACATCGAGTGGTTAATTAAAAATTATAGCTCGTACATTACAAATATATGTGTCCAGTATCAATGTAGGAATGAGAAAGCTGCAAAGAAAACTAAAAAATCTAATTTATTGCCTTGCAGTTCTTCAACATCCTTAAAAAGTTGTAAATCATTAAGCAATCTACCATCGGCAACACGCAATTCTTATGAACTTTGTGGTAATAATCGTAGAATTAACTATAAATTTTTAAAAATTAAACGTGGCATGGAAGCATTATTAATGCAACTGCAACATACCATAGAAATTGGAAATCGTCAACGAGATTTTATGCATGTAAATTTTAATGGCACTAAAACAAGAATATGTTGTCATTGATAGTAGTGGTCTGTATAATTGTTGGTCAAAATTTTAGCTAAATTTTTATAGATTCTATTTTATTTTAATAAAATAATTTTATCTTTTTTTTATAAAAAAAATAAAAAAAAAATATAAAAATTTTAGTCGGTCAAGATCGACCAAATAATACCATGCACCAGTGATTTGCCGGAAAATTGATCACCGTGCGAAGAAGGACCGATTGGATCTATGTTTGGTAACATCTTATATTTGTAATGCAAGCACCACTCAATCGAAATTTAAGTGCAAAATGCTTAAATTTGTTGCTTATAGACAGATTTAAGTAAATATCGGCCAGAATTTAGATGTTAAACAACGCACATTGGTTGATTTCTTTTCTTGGAAATAATTCGGCCATTCAGTAAGTAAGACCGATTGTAGTGTAGTTTACACCTATATTTTAAGTAATTTGGAGCTTAATTTTGGCCGGTGTACTCCATATGTCCAATAGGGACACAACCAGTGGCCCCGAAAGTAATACACCTTTAGCAGACAATAATTTTAAATGCTTTCCTTTTTGTTGCTTATCATCAGATTTTTATAAAATTTGGATTTTATAAAGAACTAGTAAATGCCTAAGAAAAATATTCTTGAGGTAGTGGTTATCTCTTTTACTATCTGATTTATTACCATTTGAATGAGTGACATTTTAATTTTTTCCCGATCCTAGTCCAGTTTTTCGGGAAATTACAAAAAAAAATGTTTGAGTGTAATTTTTTTTTTTTTTGAGTGTAAAAATTTTTCTAGTGTAATTTTTTTAGTGTAAAAATATTTTTAAGTGACAAAAATACCTTGTAAAATATTTTTGTGACTTACCACTTAACGGTTTTTTCAACACATGAATTTAAGTTGAGACCAATCTGAAATTCACGGTTTTGCTTATAAATTTTAAACCACTAGACGGATTTTGCTGAAATTTAATACACTAAGAAAATTATGTAAGTTACTACGTGTTAGTTGTTTGTATATTTTACAGTAGTTAGTTGCTTTCAACTACAAAGTCAGTTGTTTTTGCATGAAAAATATCAAACAACTATTTCTGCTAGTTATTTTAAGTAGATTTTTTGAATAACTAACAAAAAAGTACTGTGATGTAGTAACAGTTATTTAAAGTAGTTAATTTTATTTTTTAATTTCTGAAAAATTTTCAAAGTTTTTTAATAAAAAAAATACGTTTTTTTTATTTTTTACAACTTTAAAAAAAAAAAAAACTCGGAAAAAATTTGATCTTCAATTTTTTTTCTGAACATTTTTTGAAAAAAAAAATTATATATTGCTTATAAATTGTGGAGGGTATTTATGTGAAAACATTGACTTACAAAGCCTACACTCAAAAAATTATGTTAGTAAAATCAACTGAAAATGTCAGTTAAAATAACTACTTCGTAAGTTATTTTGGGGTCAACTACTTTTCAGTTAAATCAACTAACAATGTTAGTTATTTTAACTAACAAAAAACAACTGACTTATGTAGTAAAAACTACTTACATTTGTAGTCAAAACAACTAAAATGTAGTAAAAATAAAATAATCAATATATAATTTTTTTTTTCAGAAAAAAAATTTGAAGACCAAATTTTTTCAAAGTTTTTTTTAAAAAAAAAAGTTGTGAAAAATAAAAAAAAAAAAATTATTTTTATTTTTTGGAAAAAAACTTTGAAAATTTTTCAAAATGTAGTAAAAATAAAATAATCAATATGTAATTTTTTTTTCCAAAAAATTTTTCAGAAAAAAAAATTGAAGACCAAATTTTTTCAATGTTTTTTTTTTTTTTTTTTAAAAAAAGTTGTGAAAAATAAAAAAACGAAAATTTATTTTTATTTTTATTTTTTGGAAAAAAACTTTTTTAGAGATTAAAAAAAAATAAAATTGACTACTTTAAATAAATGTTACTACATCACAGTACTTTTTTGTTAGTTATTCAAAAAAACTACTTAAAATAACTAACAGAAATAGTTGTTTGATATTTTTCATACAAAAACAACTGACTTTTCAGTTGAAAACAACTAACTACTGTAAAATATACAAATAACTAACATGTAGTAACTTACATAATTTTCTGAGTGTATATAAATACGAAATAATCTTTATTAAATTTAAGTTGACAAGTATTTTCCCGAAGGTCCACATTGTTTCATAAGAGGGTAACGAAATTTTTAAACACTGATATGTCCGATAAGCCAAGACACCTCAACCTTGAAATCGTCACTTTTATGTATGTTTTAAGTTTCAGGCAATAACGGTTGGAATACTTTTCTTGTAAGACATTTTCTTAGATTTTTGGATATTTTTCATAAAAGTCATAGAAGTCTGAGGAAGTTTTTCTATGGAAAAAGTCTCAGATTCTCAGTAATTTTTCGCTACATAAAAAGTCCCAGACTCTAGAACATTTTTTATTAATAAAAACTCACAAATTACTGAGACATTTTTCCCATTCAAAAAGTCTGAGATTTTTTTTCCAGAATTCTAAGATGTTTTCCTATAAAAAAGGTCCAGCTTTTCTTACATAGATTCTGAGACAACTTTCAAACAGAAAGTTGTATGCTTAGTAGAGCACCCATATGTGCATAATTGTTTTTTTTATCGCTCCCCGCTCATTTTCGGTTGAGTTGGGAGTAAAAAATAATATATATCCAGAAATTGGACTTCTACGTTGCAAACAGGCCAAGCGGTTTGAACTTTTGACCTCAAAAATGGGCTAAAAAACCTTTGTACATTAATTTGGCTGTAACTCTTAAAATAAAAGTTTTTCGCAATTAACTTTAATAACAAGTTTTTTGTGGATTCAAAATTCAAAGATTTTTCTCTCATACTGTTTTGACCTAATTATGTCCGATCGCGGTGTTTTGAGCGATTAAAGTCGAAATTTGGAGGAGATCTTTTTTTTTTAAATTGTAGTAAATTTCTATATTGGGGAAAATTTGAGCTCTTTGCATAATTTAATAGGGTATTGAATGTAGTTTTCCAAAAAATTTTTTTTTGCTAAAATATATCGACCTTTCCATGAAAAATTGCCAAAATCCTACCTTAAACCACAATTTTTTGACCTCCAAACACGTTGTGGGGGTGTACTCACTTTGTCATTGCGTGTTTTATGCATCGAAAGATGAGTCTAGGATTCCACATAGTATATATGGGGTATTCCATGCCAAATCGGACGCTTGGAAAATTTTTAATATTATATTTTTTTAATTTTTTAGTACCCTTCAAACACCCATTCCAAGTAAATTTTGACATCTTTTTTGATAATCCGTTCAAAAAACATCGAATTCAAAAAAATAACACCCTATTTTCTGTTTTTAGTATCACTTCTTTAAAAATGGTCCAAATTCGAAATAATTTGTTGAAATTTTAGTATTTTCTTCAAAGTGTTTTAAAAAAGATTGGAAAGCAACAAAAAAAAAAAAATCCAAAAACCGCTGAATATATTAATTACCACAATCCCACGATCTACTTAAGCTTAAAAATTTTAAGAAACTATTAAGTTTACCACGAAAAATTAAAAAAAAATATAAAAAATCAAACAAAAAAATTTTAAGAAAAGATTAAAAAAAAACAAGTAAAAAAGTTAAATTCGGCCTTGCTGAATGTAGTGATACCCTCCACAATTTCAAAAAGATTATTGCAAAAAACTTTATTTAAAAGAAAAAATTTTAAGAAAAGATTAAAAAAAAACAAGTAAAAAAGTTAAATTCGGCCTTGCTGAATGTAGTGATACCCTCCACAATTTCAAAAAGATTATTGCAAAAAACTTTATTTAAAAGAAAATTACTTTTGAAAAAAAAAAATTAAAAAAAAATTTCCGCGAAAAAATTTTTGGTAAAAAAAATCCGCGATTTTTTTCTTTTATTTTGTAAAAAATATGTTCGTACCTGTTTAAATACCATTTGGTGTTCAATTATGTTCACATATGTCAACCAGAAGCCGAATTAAAGCATTTTGTATTTTTAGGTTATGTTGAATGTACTGAAATTTTTGAGGTGTGCTTACATTTTCGTTCATAACTTTTGAACCGCATAACCGATATCGCTCAAATGCAATACCAAACTTCTCGGGAGAACTTCCAATAAATATGTTAAGTTTCAGTTATCTCTGTGCAATATTTTGTCCGCTACAGCATTTTCCACAGACAGACGGACAGACGGACAGACGGACAGACGGACAGACGGACAGACGGACAGACGGACATCGCTAGAATGTCTTAAAATCGATCGGGCATAATGAATATATATACTTTATGGGGTCCCAGACCGATATTTCGATGAGTTACAAACGGAATGACAAACTTATATATACCCTCTATCACTAAGTGGAGGGTATAAAAATAACAAAGAGTGCATTCATTTAAAAATCGCATATTAGAACACTTTAAAAAATTTTTAATAAAAAAAAAAATTAAAAAAAAAAAACAAGTGAGAGTGTTAAATTCGGCTGTGGTATATTTCATGGGTTGGTTTAGTTCTCCAAGGGGGAACTTTTCCGCCCTTGGTCCGATTTTGCCCATTTCCGAACTTAACCTGCCTAGGAATATAAGACATATTCGTGCCAAACTTGGGAAGTCTAGCTCTTTTATTTTGGACTGTATCGTGTCCTCTACAGACGGACAGACGGACAGACAGACGGACGGACGGACGGACATCGCTAGAATGTCTTAGAATCGTTCACTGATCAATAAAATATATACTTTATAGGGTCCTAGACCGATATTTCAATGCGTTACACACGGAATGACAAAGTGAGTATACCCCCATACTGTGGTTGGAGGGTATAAAAATTGTCAGGGGCGTTTGTTTTGGGGGTGATGGGGATCAGTGGGGGACGTTGGGAGCACCTTCACATCGCGATAAATATACCAAAAGTTTCATTTATTTAACAAAAATACAAAAAAACATGTAAAAAAAGTGTATTTTTTCAGAGGTTGGTTCAGTTCTTCAAGGGGGAACATTTTTTCCCCTTGGCCGATTTTGCCCATTTACGAACTTAGCCTGCCTAGGACCATCAGACATATTCGCGCCAAATTGCAGGAGGCTAGCTGTTTTATTTTGGACTACATCGTGCCATCTACAGACAGACGGACGGACGGACATTCACGGAATGTCTTAGAATTGATCATGGATCAATAATATATATTTTATGGGGTCCCCGACCGATATTTCGATGCGTAACAAACGGAATGACAAAGTGAGCACACCCCCATACTGTGGTTGGAGGGTATAAAAAAAATGTTGACCATTTTTGAATTTGTTATGATAAAAATACGGAAAACGATAGTTTTTTTTTGAAATTTCCACATCTTTTGAACGGGTAATTTAAAAAAAATTTAAAACTAACTTGGATGGGGGTTTTAATGGGTTTTAAAAAAATGTAAAAATAATTAAAAAATCAAAAATAAAAATTTTCAGAGGGTCCAATTTTGCACTGAATACCCCATATATATTTAGGGAAATCTTAGACAGATGTGACGGTGCGAAACTCACGGAATTACAAAGTGAGTATTCGCCTATATTGAGGTTGAATAGTAAAAAAATGATATTCAGAGTAGAACTTTGGAGTTTTTTCATGGAAGGGTCGATATATTTTTGTAAAAAAATTTTTTTTGAAAAACTGCCTTCAATACCCTAGTGAACTGTGCAAAGCGCTCAAATTTTCCCCAATTTAAAAATTTACGAGAATTTTTTAAAAAAAAGTTCTGACCCAAATTTCGACTTTAACCGCTTAAAACACCATGATCGGATAAATTTAGGTCAAAACAGTATGAGAGAAAAATCTTTGCATTTTGATTCTACAAAAAAATTGTTATGAAAGTTAATTGCGAAAAACTTTTATTTTAAGAGTTACAGCCAAATTAATCTATACAGGTTTTTTAGCCCATTTTTGAGGTCAAAAGTTCAAACCGCTTGGCCTGTTTGCAACCTAGAAGTCCAATTTCGAGATAGATATTATTTTTTACTCCCAACTCAGCCGAAAATGAGCGGGGAGCGATAAAAAATACACTTTTGCACATCCCATACATTTTGTGGGTGCTCTAATGCTTAGGCTGACCATTCGTACTGATTTGATCAGTACATGTACTGATTTTTGATCGCGTGTACTGATCAAAAAACGTTGTACTGATTAGTACTGATTTTTTGAAATATGTACTAATTGCACTGATTTTTGAAAAATTCAACATAAAAAGTAATTTTATTTGAATATTCAATACAAAAACTTGAATTTCGATAAAATAAGTCGTCAGAGTAGTTTTTTATAACTTAAGTCTGACAATGAAATAATTTATAATGAATTAATCTAATGAGATTAGAGTTCATGAATCAAGAGGTTCTTTAACGCAAAAATGTATCTGAACATTTGGTTATTTTGATCTTCATACAATTATATGAAAAGGAGCACAGACACTTTGAAGTTTTCTATAACGAAAAATTCATGGGATGAAATTTTTTTATATTTTTAAAAAGATGATGCAAGTGCATGAGTCCAAATGATTCGATGAGGTAATATCATCAGAATTTAGGGCTATTTAAAAGATAATGTAATTGCATGAATCCAAATGATTTGATGAGGTAAAATCATCAGAATTTATCGGAAAAAGCGCATCAAGGTTATTAGAAAAGCATTTGGAAAGTTTTCTAAAAGGAAGCGTTATCAAAACTTAATCGAAAAAGGGGATTTTCTTATTATCAAAATCTGGGGGTTTTTGTATTTTCTGCACTAAAACGATCAAAGCATTAAAATGAAGTGGTTTGAAGTCTACTGAATTTTCTAAAACAATGGCAGTTATTTTTTAACAGTTGTTTTCACTGAAATGCTAATTGACCCCAAGTTTGTTAGTTTAACCGAAATTTTTTTAGTGTTGGAAAAATCATCAGTGTTTTCCCATAGAAAGCGTTTTTTCAGAGTTATTTCTGAAAAAAAAAAAAAATTGAGCGTACTGATTAGAGTTCAGAAAAAAATGGTCACCCTACTTATGCTACGTTCACAATACAAGAACTTACCATGGTAAGTTGAGATGATTTTGTGATTTTTCTTTATTCTAGTACAATTTGAGATGATTTTATTCAATGGAAAATCACATAGTGATTTTAAAATCACGCAATTCTGTATTAGATTCTGAAACATTTTTAAATAGAACAATTGAGCTGGTTGAGCTGGGTGAAAAACCTGGCCCTCGCGGTATATATTTACATGTTCATGTTTTCTGTTGTGTGCACAAAATTATTAATATTTTATTGTTATTTTAATTATTTTTTATCTACGCCCTAAAAAGGGGGCGGGCCGAAAAAAGCGACAGCTTTTAGTTTCTGGGCCCAAGCGCAGGACTATAAACTCCTGCGAACATAAAAATTTGTAAATTTGTTTTGGAATTTTTTAGTGGTTGGTTAAGTTCTTCAAGGGAGAACTTTTTTTCTCCTGGTCCGATTTGCCTCATTTCTGAACTTAACCGAACATAAAAATTTGTAAATTTGTTTTGGAATTTTTTAGTGGTTGGTTAAGTTCTTCAAGGGAGAACTTTTTTCTCCTGGTCCGATTTGCCTCATTTCTGAACTTAGCCTAGGCACGTTAAGTGCCATAAGACATACTTCTGTCAAACTTGAGGGGTCTAGCTCTTTTATCTTGGACTGCAACGTGTTAACTACAGACGGACGGACAGACGACGTACGGACATCTCTAGAATGCCTTAGAATCGATCACTGATCAATAATATATATGGGGCAGTCCATGTGAAATGGGACACTTTGAAAATTTTTTTTTAGATTTTCCCAATTCGCTTACAGTTTTTAGTACCCTTCGAAAACTCCTTCGTGGTAAATTTTCAGATTTTTTTGATGACCCGTTCAAAAGATATCGAATTTTTAAAAATTGGTAGTTTGTTCCTTTACTCAAACTTCTTTTAATCATAACTTCTTCAATAATGGTCCAAATTTCAATTTTTTTTTTCAAAATTTTTGTTTTTTTACGTACTTTCTAAAAAAAAATCCCAAAAAATTCTTAAAAGCGCTCTAGTATGCGATTTTTAAGTTTTAAAATTTAAATCTCATTTTTGAAAATGTTTGTACTCTTCGATTTTTTTGAAATTTGTTTGTGTAAAACTTCTATCAATTCTACAAATTTTTTGCCCAGGAAGATCGTGGGATAACGATTATTACTATTTTTTAAAATTTTTTGAAAAAATTTTATTGTAATTTTCCAATCTTAAAATCATTTCTCCTGCTCCAATGGTGCATCATAGAGGGGTCCTTTATAAGACCGACCCCCATTAATTGTTACGTCTTAACATTTCTTTGAAACAAACTAATACCATATCTCCAATTTCTAAGGGGGCTCCCACACAAAACGACATTTTTTAAAATTTGTTCCAACCGCTCTAACTGCCCTAATAGTGCCCTTAGAGCAACAAAATGAACACACCTACCCTCTATCTTTAACTGTTAAGGCGGTCCCCATACAATTTTTTTTATTTTTTGTAAATTGGTTTTATTTAATCAGCTTCTACCGGTCTAATGGTGCGTCCGAGAGGGGTCATTACTGAGACCGACCCCCATTTATTTTTACCCTACAATATTTTTTCAAAACATGCCTACGCCCTATCTCCACTCCCTAAGTAGGCTCCCATACAAATAACAGTTGAAGTAAATTTTATAAAAATGTAATTTGGTATGGGAGCCTACTTAGGGAGTGGAGATAGGGCGTAGGTATATTTTGAAAAAATGTTGTAGGGTAAAAATAAATGGGGGTCGGTCTCAGTAATGACCCCTCTCGGACGCACCATTGGACCGGTAGAAGCTGATTAAATAAAACAAATTTACAAAAAAAAAAAAAATTTTATGGGGACCGCCTTAACAGTTAAAGATAGAGAGTAGGTGTGTTCAGAGAAAATGTTTGGACTAAAAAAATATTGTGGGTCGGTCATACATTTTGTTGCTCTAAGGGCACTATTAGGGCAGTTAGAGCGGTTGGAACAAATTTTAAAAAATGTCGTTTTGTGTGGGAGCCCCCTTAGAAATTGGAGATACGGTATTAGTTTGTTCCAAAGAAATGTTAAGACGTAAAAACTAATGGGGGTCGGTCCTATAAAGGACCCCTCTATGACGCACCATTGGAGCAGTAGAAATGATTTTAAGATTGGAAAATTACAATAAAATTTGTTCAAAAAAATTTTAAAAATAGTAATAATCGTTATCCCACGATCTTCCTGGGAAAAAAATTTGTAGAATTGATAGAAGTTTTACACAAAAAAATTTAAAAAAAATCGAAGAGTACAAACATTTTCAAAAATGAGATATAAATTTTTAAACTTAAAAATCGCATACTAGAGCGCTTTTAAGAATTTTTTGGGATTTTTTTTTTAGAAAGTACGTAAAAAAACAAAAATTTTGAAGAAAAAAAATTTGAAATTTGAACCATTATTGAAGAAGTTATGATTAAAAGAAGTTTGAGTAAAGGAACAAACTACCAATTTTTAAAAATTCGATATCTTTTGAACGGGTCATCAAAAAAATCTGAAAATTTACCACGAAGGAGTTTTCGAAGGGTACTAAAAACTGTAAACAAATGGGGAAAATCTAAAAAAAAAGTTTTTCAAAGTGTCCGATTTCACATGGAAAGCCCCATATACTTTATGGGGTCCCCGATTGATATTTTGATGCGTTACACACGGAATGACAAAGTGTGTATACCCCCATATTGTAGTTGATGGGTATTTTATACCCACCTATCTTATAGTCCAAGAAATTTTTCTTGAAAAAAATCTCAGATTCTAATACATGTTTTTTAAAAAAAAACTCTAAAATTTTCCCTAAAGAAAACTTAATTTGTAACATAGAAAAATTTTAAGATTCCAAGACTTTTTCCCTGTAAATAATTATAAGATTCAAAAACATTTTTCCATACTAAAAATTTTTCCCAGAAAAAAATCTCACATAATTTTCTTTTTCTCTGTCCTTTTTACCAATCTGATAGTTTTTCTTTTTCCACGGAAGAATTATCATATTTTTCCTAAGATTAAGATCTTAGATTTTTTTTTATAAAAAAATTGTGAGATTTTTAGTATAAAAAATTTGCCAGATTGGTTCTTTTAAAAAACTCTAAAATTTTTTCCCTAAAAAAAATCGCAAATTTTTCGTCCAGAAAAATTCGCAAATTTGTCGTCAAAATTTTTGTTTTTTTCTAATATAAAAATATAATATTGCGAGACTTTTGTCATAAAAAAAAAATTATCATTCCAAGACATTTTTCCTCCAGAAAAATTTTAAGATTCTTAGACATTTTTCATAGAAAATAGTTCTTAGATCAATGGTTCCCAACCTTTGATTCTCGTCCCACTGGGGGGCAATTTGAAGGTTCCAGGGGGCAACGCGCAAATTTTAAAGATTTTTTTTAATCAAATTAACTACAAAAACTATTTTTTTTGCAAAATTTACTACAAAAATCTTGTTAATTTCTTAACATTTTTACTAAAAAATTAATTTTACAAAAACTTTGCTAAACAAGTAGTAATTTTTCATTAGATACAAACATTAGAAAAACTAACAAATTTTTCCTTAGGGTAGGGGGGACAAGTTAATTTTTTTGACTTAAAAGTGGGGCGTGGCGTAAAAAAGGTTGGGAACCATTGTCTTAGATAATTTCCCTCCATCACTCCACTTAGTGATGGAGGGTATATATAAGTTTGTCATTCCGTTCATAACTCATAGAAATATGGGACCCCAAAAAGTATATATATTATTGGTCAGGGATCGATTCTAAGACATTCTAGCGATGTCCGTCTGTCTGTCCGTCTGTGGAAATGGTGATCACGGCCAAAGTATTAAACATATATGACTGAGTCATAAGCAAACCTTCTTGTTGTTGTCATAACAAGTTTGGTATTGCATTTGAGCGAAATCGGTTTAGCGGTTCAAAGGTTATGAACTAAAATGTAAGAACACCTCGAAAATTTTGGTATATTCTATATAACCTAAAAATACGAAATACTTTAAATTGGCTGCTGGTTGGCTTATGTGAACAGAATTGGATACAGAATGGAATTTTTACAAGTAGTACATACCAATTTTTTTACAAAAAAAAAAAAAATCGCGGAATTTTTTTTTCTCCAAAAAATTTTTTCCGCGTAATTTTTTTTTAAAAAAAATTATTTTTTAAAAAATCTTTTATTACATTGTGGAGGGTATCAATACATTCGGCAAAGTCGAATTTAATTTTTTTACTTTAATTTTTTCTCTCTCCTTTTCTTTTTTTTTCTCTTTTTATACCCTTCACTTAGTGATAGAGGGTATATATAAGTTTGTCATTCCGTTTGTAACTCATCGAAATATCAATCAGGGACCCCATAAAGTATATATATTCATGATGCCCGATCGATTTTTAGACATTCTAGCGATGTCTGTCTGTCTGTCTGTGGAAAATGGTGTCACGGACAAAATATTGCACAGAGATGACTGAAACTTATCATATTTATTGGAAGTTCTCCCGAGAAGTTTGGTATTGCATTTGAGCGATATCGGTTCAACGGTTCAAAAGTTATGAACGAAATGTAAGCACACCTCAAAATTTTCAGTACATTCAACATAGCCTGAAAATACAAAATTCTTTAATTCGGCTTCTGGTTGACATATGTGAACATAATTGAACACCAAATGGTATTTAAACAAGTACAAACATATTTTTTGACAAAAAAAGAAAAAAAATCGTGGATTTGTTTTTACCAAAATTTTTTTTTCGCGGAAAATTTTTTTTCAAAAAAAAAATTTTTTTCAAAAGTAATTTCCTTTTAAATAACGTTTTTTGCAATAATCTCTTTGAAATTGTGGAGGGTATCACTACATTCTGCAAGGCCGAATTTAACTTTTTTACTTGTTTTTTTTTTTCCTTTTCCATTTTTTTTTTTTTCAAATTCGGTTTGGGGGGCGATTTCCTTTTTTCACCCCACGTGTATCCGCTCCGGCTCCGTCACTAGAGTGGAGGGTATAAAAATTTTTTGTACTTAAGTAATACGAGTTTATATTTTTTTATATCCACGCCCACAAAAATTACATTTTCATCAAGGGAAACTTATCGGAAAACGACAAAAAAAATAATTTTAATTTTTAAATTTACCTTCTGTGTTCCGGCCAAATTAACAAATTGGATTGTAATATATTTAAAAAAAATATATTATGAATAATGATAAATATTTTGTATTGTTAAAAATATAATCTTAAATAATATGTAGAAATAAATTAACTTTATCATTCGCTTATCTAAAACAGTCATCGATACTGGGTAAATTACCACTGCAACGATTCCAGACACTCCAAGCACTCCAACCTTGTTGCGACTGTATCTGACGGGCACATCTGACCGAATTCTGTATGTCTTCCGATAATAAATCATTACAACTCAATCTACAACCGTTGTAAGAGAATTTAGCATTAGGTGGTTGGCACCAGTAGAGATCGTTTATTTGAAAAATACCATAATCGTTGGATTGATCGGAGTTAGGAGGTCCTACCACGTCTGTCCGGTAGGAAGATTCATGTTCAGCAATGCACGCCCACCTTGCCAATTCAGATCTGGGTACACCCAAACGATCCATTTCTCTAGCCAACGAGCAGCGATCTAAGGTTGAGCCATAGATGGGAGTTAATATAGCCAAAGCGACAACAAGAACTATAAACAATTTCATGGTTGTATTTAATGACGAGTTTCTTATGGAACTAAAGAAATTTCCTTGCACCTGTAGTATTTATAGCAATATTTTTTTTATACCCTCCACTCTAGTGATAGAGGGTATATATAAGTTTGTCATTCCGTTTGTAACACCTCGAAATATTGGTCTAGGACCCCATAAAGTATATATATTTATGATCCTCGATCGATTTTAAGTCGATCTAGCGATGTCTGTCCGTCCGTCTGTCTGTCTGTCTGTCCGTAGAAAACACGCTAACTTTTGAAAGACTTTACAGAGGCTACTGAAGTTTGGCATATATGTTTGCATTTACCTGGTCAGGTTGGTATTGCAATCCAGCCAAATCGGTCTAGTGGTTCAAAAGTTATGAGCAAAAGAGTAAATTTCGGCAAGGGTGTTTCGCGAATTTACGAGTTAAAAAAACACGATAACTTTCGAAAGACAACAATGAGACTACTGAAGCTTGGCATGTATCCTTGCCGTTCCCCGGGTCTGTTTGGTTCTAAATTTCAGCTCAATCGGTCCAGTGGTTCAAAAGTTATAAGCAAAACCCTGAATTTCAAATTAGATTCATCTAAAATGCCACGTGTTTTAACAAGTTTTAAAAGCATTGGTGGTAATTAAACAATGCTTTTTAAACTTGTTTAAATTTTAAGCAATGTTTTTAAAACTTGTTTAGTTTAAAAAGCATTGGTAACTTAAAAACCATACTCGAAAAAAATTTTACACCCAAAAAAAATTTTACACCCAAAAAAAAATTTTACACTCAAAAAAAAAAAATGTACACAAAATTTAGTTTTTTTTTTTACAAAAATTACAATATTTTGTGTACATACGTAAGTGCATTCACTCAGAAATATTTCTACAGTAAAAAAAACATTACACTCGAAAAAAATTTTACACTCAAAAAAAAAAATAGTATTTTTTTTTTTTTTTTTTAAATGACAAAAAAAGAGTTTTTTACTCAAAATAAAATGTTTCTAATCAAAATTGTTAGTTTTTTCACGTTAAATGTACTACCCTTTAAAAAAAATGCATTGTGGAGGGTATTATAGATTCGGCAAAGTCGAATTTAACTTTTCTACTTGTTTATAATTAAATAAAGAAATGCCTTTCAGTCATTGCAATTCTTTGGAAACTCAATTAAATAAGTAAACACTCTTTTCTTTAGTATGCAATTATGATTGTTTCAAAATATTAAAACAATGATAACACAGCGAAACAAAACATTTTGTTTGGCCTAGTGCTGATGATCTGAAATCCATTTGCCAATGTTCAAAAAAACTGGGAAAAGAAAAAACTGGGTAAAGTAATTAAACTAATTGTTTAAAAAAATGCCTGCTTTTCTTCAATTAATGAAAGCTGTCAATTTTAAATTTATTGTTAAAAATCGCCAAAATAAACATTCAAATTATCACAAAGTCTTTAAGAATTCATTAAGTCAAGCAACGCTAATGTGACCGTGGCACAGTGGTTGTGTGCTAGAATGACGTCATAAAGGTTGTCGGTTTAATGCTGGTAGCTGGAATATATCGTGAACCTATATTCAAAATATGCCAACTCAAATTTGACCGAAATGAGTTTCCGATGGCAAATAGCTCCCCTATGCAATACCCATCTGTGGTAAAAATTTCAGAGCAAAAAAATAATTTGTTGTCGTTATACATATATTTTTGTTATTCTGCTAACTCAAAGTACATATTTTTTTGGTGAAAATAAATGCCAACTCCCATTGTAAATTTCCAAAAAATTTTCAAATTTTTAAAAAAAAAAATTAGACTACGTACCTCATTGCATTTGTCATGCTGAACACGAATCTGGTAAAGATTTTGATATCTAATGGCTAGTTTTCGAGATATTGATATTTTGAAAATATCGGTAAATAGTGCTTTCGAAAAAAAAATTGCTTATATATATGTAACTTTTAAACTATTTATCAGATTGGAACATTATGAGTGGGGCAAATAAAGTCAATGACATAAGCTTTCAAAATAGCTAGTTTGGAGTGACCCTTATACAATACAGTGTGAGTTACAGAGTGCCAAATTTGATCACCCTGAAATTAAAAGGCTTTCGGAGCTAGTAACTTTTAAAAATATGCAAAGATTTTTAATTTTTTTTTAGTTTTTGCAATTACTGTACTAAGGATAACAAAATCCAAAAAAAAAAAATAATTAAAATTTTTTAAAAATAAATTATTTTTATTTTCCGACAAAATATGCCAACTCCAAAAAAATATTTGTTTTTTTAAAACAGTAATAAATGCCATCTCTGAAAAATACGCAAACAAGTGCAAAATATGAAATTTTTGGCACAGGTAAAAATTATTTAGAATATTTAAACCATCTTATGGAATTTACATTGTTTATTTTTACAATAATATGCGAAATAACTAGTTTTTTAGCTCTCCTGAAAAGTAAGCTTTTTCGAGTTGGCATTTATTGAATATAGTTCGACGATATTTTTTTTTTTTTAATTTTTATTTTTTAGATATGGCTGTTGGCAAAATCGCCCAAAGAAAAATCGCCCAAAAAAGAAAATGAAATTTGGCCCAAAAAAGTTTCATACAAAATTTGGGCCATATTTCATATGAAAAGTTACCCAAAATTTTTGGGCACATTTTCACAGTTTTTGGGCGAAATTTCGAAATAAAAAATTGGGTGTTTTCTCATTACGAAAAATTGCCCAAAAATAAAATATGAAAAATTGCCCATTTTTAGTTTGGTTGGAAATTTTGTCAAAATCTTAAAATGTCAAAACCAAAATAAGTTGCAATGAAACAGCCAATTGAAAAAATTAATATCCTACATAGTGGAACAACCTTAAGCAAATAGTTTATTAATATTTTAGAGACAATACAACGAATTTTTTTGTTTTTTTTTTTTTTATAAATTATATACATAACTCACCAAGAAAAAGCTGATGAACATCCTTCCCGTTGTGGAGTAACAGATAAAGGTTTTGGTGGGAATCGAACTGACAACCCCTGCACTTAATTTCAGATTATCAGATTTCATACTAATCTACCGCTTCCAGTACAAAATCTAAAGTAATGAATTAAAAACAGCGTGGATGTGCGATGAAAGCACCGCAGGTGAAAAATTTTAACAACAAATTTTAACAAAAAATCGAGCGATTTTTGTTTCAAATTTGTTGTTAAAATTTTTCACCTGCGGCGCTTTCATCGCACCTCTATCATTTTTTTTCTATTTCTTCATAATTTATTTTTTATATCAATTACCTACTTATAGCTTATTCAGACCATATTATCAAGAAGACTTTATGTCAAAAATATTAATAGGGATACGTAACAAAAAGTCATGTCTTAAAATTTGTTCCTTTTTTTTAAGTTTTTCTGCATAGCCGGCCTTCGGCCGGGCTTATGGATTACAAACTCCATGCCTTAAACCCACCCTCTCCGCAAAATAAAACTTTTTTGGGTAATATGTGTTGTGAGGAAAACTTGTTTTCGGAAAACCCATTTTTTTATTTTTTTTTTTGTCATTTTTCATTTCTTTCTTGGGCTTTTTTCGTAAATTTTTCATATTTTTTTTGGGCGATTTTGCATTTGGGCGATTTTTTATAAAATTTTTTGGGCGATTTTGCCTACAGCCTTTAGATATATTTATGCTCTATTTTTGGCGCCCTATGCTCCAATGGGAGTTAGAGGAACATATATATGGGGCATTCCATGTCAAATCGGACACTTTGAAAATTTTTTTTTTTAGATTTTCCCAATTTGTTTACAGTTTTTAGTACCCTTCGAAAATTCCTTCGTGGTAAATTTTTAGATTTTGATGACCCGTTCAAAAGATATCGAATTTTGAAAAATAGGTAGTTTGTTCCTTTAATCAAACTTATTTTACTCATAACTTCTTCAATAATGGTCCAAATTTCAAATTTTTTTTTTTCAAAATTTTAGTTTTTTACGTACTTTTAAAAAAAAAATCCCAAAAATTCTTAAAAGCGCTCTAGTATGCGATTTTTAAGTTTTAAAATTTAAATCTCATTTTTGAAAATGTTTGTACTCTTCGATTTTTCTTAAATTTTTTTGTGTAAAACTTCTATCGATTTTACAAATTTTTTGCCCAGGAGGGTCGTGGGATAACGATTATTACTATTTTTTTAAATTTTTTGAAAAAATTTTATTGTAATTTTCCAATCTTAAAATCATTTCCACTGCTCCAATGGTGCGTCATAGAGGGGTCATTTATAAGACCGACCCACAGAGAGGGGACATTAGTGAGACCGACCCCCATTTATTTTTACCCTACAACATTTTTTTAAAACATACCTACGCCCTATCTCCACTCCCTAAGTAGGCTCCCATACAAAATTACATTTTTATAAAATTTTCTCCAACTGTTATTTGTATGGGAGCCTACTTAGGGAGTGGAGATAGGGCTTAGGTATGTTTTAAAAAAATGTTTAAGGGTAAAAATAAATGGGGGTCAGTCTCACTAATGATCCCTCTCGGACGTACCATTGGACCGGTAGAAGCTGATTAAATAAAACAAATTTACAAAAAAAAAAAAATTTTATGGGGACCGCCTTAACAGTTAAAGATAGAGGGTAGGTGTGTTAAGACAAAATGTTTGGACTAAAAAAATATTGTGAGTCGGTCATACATTTTGTTGCTCTAAGGGCACTATTAGGGCAGTTAGAGCGGATGGAGCAAATTTTAAAAAATGTCGTTTGTGTGGGAGCCCCCTTAGAAATTGGAGATAGGGTATTAGTTTGTTCCAAAGAAATGTTAAGACTTAAAAATTAATGGGGGTTGGTCTTATAAATGACCCCTCTATGATGCTCCATTGGAGCAGTAGAAATGAT
This sequence comes from Pegoplata infirma, assembly GCA_963921195.1. Taxonomy (NCBI): domain Eukaryota; kingdom Metazoa; phylum Arthropoda; class Insecta; order Diptera; family Anthomyiidae; genus Pegoplata; species Pegoplata infirma. The sequence continues at coordinate 64,946,108 of OY992537.1, read as the reverse complement.
TTTAAGATTGGAAAATTACAATAAATTTTTTTCAAAAAATTTTAAAAAATAGTAACAATCGTTATCCCACGATCCTCCTGGGCGAAAAATTTGTAGAACCGATAGATGTTTTACACAAAAAAACTTCAAAAAATCGAAGAGTACAAACAATTTCAAAAATGAGATGAAAATTTTAAAACTTAAAAATCGCATACTAGAACGCTTTTAAGAATTTTTTGGGATTTTTTTTTAAAGTACGTAAAAAAACTAAAATTTTGAAAAAAAAAAATTGAAATTTGGACCATTATTGAAGAAGTTATGAGTAAAAGAAGTTTGAGTAAAGGAACAAACTTCCAGTTTTTAAAAATTCGATATCTTTTGAACGGGTCATCAAAAAAATCTGAAAATTTACCATGAAGGAGTTTTCGAAGGGTACTAAAAACTGTAAACAAATTGGGAAAATGTAAAAAAAAAAAATTTCAAAGTGTCCGATTTGACATGGAATGCCTCATGTATAATTTTTTTTTGTGATAAGTCTTGTATATCATCATTGTAAGAGTTTATTAGCAACCTTTTCAAAATATTTTGCTGTTGTTTTTAAAAGAACACTATGATCAGAAAGTACACCAAAAAATTATTTCTTATACACATAAAATAACAACCCTGTAAAACTAATGTAATTTCAATTTGAAAGTGTTTAATCCGAGTTGGCAAAACAAAATCAGCGCTGACATACTACGGACTCACCCTTTATGGAATTCTTGACATGTGACAGTTTTTCTAAATTTCCCCAAGGACAAGTCAACAGTTGGTCAGCAGTGCCCACCAGTACGGTGCCACAAATAATAATAATGTATTTAGATGTCAGTAATTTTATAAAGGTAGCGTCAGCAGTATGTCAGGGGTGATTTTTTTTCTCAACTGGGTTATAAACAAAAAACGAAATTTTATCTGTAATTTCACTAATAATTCAATAAAATGTCTGCAATAACAATTTTACACATTTTGAGTTTACAGTTTATCGTTATGCACTTGGACTACACTGAGGGAAAAAAACATATTTAAATCAAATATGTTCGTGTTTATTTTAAGTATGCTACATATTTTTGGAAAAAATTCAAATTTTAATATTGTTTTTGATTGATTTTTACATAACATGTTTGTTTTAAAATTGCATACAATTTTGATTTAAAATTGATCACTTTAAATTTAATATGCTGTCATTAAAAGTCGTTAAAAATTTTAAAAATATCTTGTTCAAATATTTGTATTAAAAACAATATTTTTCATGGTTATTTTAAAGTTGAACAATTTTGTTTTTTGACATTTTGTTTTTTGACATTTTGTTTTTTGACATTTAAAGTTTTTTTTTCAAGATATATAATAAAGTTGGGCAATTTTATTTTAAGTAGAAACAATGTTAAAATATTTTTTTATTAAAAAAGACGTACATTTTTTCACTTCTCTAGATGTGAAGAGTTTTAAATGAAATTTATTAAATTAACTAATATAAAATTAAAAAAAATAAAAAACTAAAGTGGAAAAGAAAATTGTTAACAAAAGAAAAAAACAAAAATAAATCTGAAAAAGTTAAAAAACAAAGTGAAAAAAATATAAAAACAGAAAAATATAAAAAAGAAAGTGCTAGAGAATGAGGAGGGGATGTATCTATAAAATTGGCAGAAAATGAAGACTTCTTTAGTTTTTCATACATGGTATATAAGTATTAATATGTTTTTTTTTATTTAATTACATTTGTTGTATACAATTATAATTAAATAGAGTGCTACAATTAGGAAAGAAGTACATCCAAGGCTTTGGCTTTGATTTTTTTTATGTATAGCGAAAACCAAAGCCATCAAGCAATATTTAAAGCCAAAGCCTTGGATGTAATTCTACCCTTAAATTTTCAATTAGAGTATACTTACACTATAGTGTTCATTTTTTTTGCTGTGTTATTAAAAAATATTGTAAAAATAATTTGAAAATAAAAAAAAAAAAACTAAAACAAAAATATGTATTGTTTTATTTAAAATTTCATGGTTTAGAAGTAAGTAAAAAGCTACAAAAGACATTTGTCCCATATTTAAATTAATATTGGTCAACTTTAAATTAAAATTTGTTGCATATTTAAATTTAACATGGCCAATTTTAAAACAATATTGTTAAATCTTAATTTTAAAATGTTATCCACCAATCGTGGCATGTTAAAAACAACTAGAAACATATTTAAATTAAATAAAAACAAACTTTGTTCTATTTCGTCACTGTTTTATATTTAATTTAAAGTTGTTTCTGTTTGATTTTAACATTTTTTTTTCTTAGTGTACGACCATATTTTTGGGGTAGAGTAGGTTTAACAGTATTTTTTTATTTTTTGACACCAAAGTTTGTGATTTTTAACCTATTTTTTTTTTTTTGTTAATTAGACAAACTTGTCTTATTGAGTGTACTCTCAAAAAAAACCTTGTAAAGTTACCAAAAACTCTCTTGATTTTACGAGGCTATTCTCGTAAAATAGGAGGTACGTAAAATTCTCGTAAAATTACGAGGATTTCCTCGTAATTTTGAATGCGTAAAAATTGGTAAAATAACCAATTTTATTGGTAAAAATATTGTTTTAAAACCGGAAAAATAAAAAAAAAAGGTAAATTTACAAGAAAAAATGGTAAATATGTTTAAAAAAATGGTAAATTTACAAACCAAAATGGTAAATTTACAAAAAAAAAAGATTTTTTTATTCAACAACATAAATCCTCGTAATAAAATCATTTTGATTTTTTTTTTTTTGTAAATTAAGGGGCCTATTCACAAAAAAAGTCATAACTCAATCATAACTCAATTTTTTCCATGTGGTTGTTGTAAACAATCATAAAAAATTTCAAATTTTGTTTGAAAATTTCAAAAAAATAAAGACCTGCTACCCACATCGTCTCAAAATTGACAAATAATTTTAAATTTTGAGACTTTTTATGATTTTGTTTACAACAAACACAGGGAATATGAAGTTTGAAAATAATAAAATTAGTCATAACCAGTCATAACCAGACAAGGGAAAAGTGTAAAACTTAAAACTCTTCAATGAAAAAAAACCAAAAGTATTTTTTCCAAAAAAATTTAATTCAATTTTTAAATAAATTTCCTACAATTTTAAAATAAAACTCGGTACCGAGTTTTAAAAATAAAACTCCGAAATAAAAAGAGTTTTATTTTCATACAATTAATTTTATTTTAAGTAAACAAAAAATATTTTTGGTTTTCAACATTTTTATATAAAATAGTTGATAATATGATAAAAATATGACCTCACGAAATAGTAAAATTAGTTGAAACTAAATTCATCATATTTAAATTTATTAATACTCCTAATAGAACCATTATTTGTAAAAAAAAACTTTCTATTAACGAAATATTGCACTAAAAAGTGTTCTCTTAATATTTTTTTGGTTTTTTGCATAAAAAATATTTTTGCAAAAATCGCGTATAAACTTAAAAAAAAAATACTGCAAAATTAAATGTATGAACTAAATAGATTTTGCCCTCCTAATTCCAAATCTGCTTTAAATATGCGTTTACAGTTTTTAAGATATTCGCGTTTGAAGATTCGAATAACCGCTTATTTAGTACTTTCTGTAGTTCCACTCTTACTTATTCGAAAATTGGAACCAGAAAATTTTATGGATAGTAATAGACCTCGTGAACCCAGATTATTTCGATCCATTTTTGAAATATTCGAGACTGGAAATAAGTACTGTAAACAAATTTAAGCATCAATAACCACTAGTGAGAGAAGTAATGGATACAGACGCACCATGTCTTTAATATCTAAGAACTCGCTAATTTTGAGCAAAAGGTTCAGCATGGGTAACTGTTCCAAAACCAATAAAACGAAGATTTAAGTAATATTATTTTTCTTAAGGGGGGTTTAAAGAAAAAATAAACAGCCTTTATGTGATTTTTTAAGCAGCGATAAAAAATAAAAACGCAATATTTTTTAATTCTGTTTTGTGATTTGAAAAATAATTTATTGCAAAATTTTTAAAATTTCATAACACAAAATTTGATGAACTGATTTTTACACTTAATTGTAGAATGTTTTTTTAAATGAAAACGGCTGCAATTGTACAGCTAAAAGTACTGTACCGATTTTGATGAAATATTTTTGATTTGTAGATTATTAAGTTCTCTAGTAGAACTTATCGTGGACATTTTTTAAAATTTTAACCTAATTATGTTTTTTGAAAGAAGAAAAGTACATTTTTTAAATTTATATTAGCATAATTTCAACAAAAATCAATATTTTTCAAAAATGGCTAGTAGGTACTAGAAAATTTTATAATCTACAAATAAAAAAAAATTCATCAAAATCGGTTCAGTAGTTTTTGCTGTACAACTGCATCCGATTTTCTCTTGAAAAAAAAGAAATTAGTGGCAACCCTGGAAATTCTTGTTGACCAAATTTTGTGTAATAAAGTTTTAAGAATATTACAATAATTCATCTTGCAAATAAAAAAAACAGAATTAAAAAATATTGCGTATTAATATTTTTATAGCTGTTAAAAAATTGCTCACGTTAAGACTATTTTTTTCCTTTATACCCCCCTTAAACCTAATGAAAATATTTAAGATCAGATACATTATTTTTATCTAAACTCTACTATACATATATTTATATTTTTTTCAAAAATAATACCAAAATAAATTTCTTTCTATTTTTAAGGTAAAATAAAACTCTTTTTTTTGAGAGAGTTTTATTTTTGAAATTATAAAACTCCAAAATTTTTAAGAGTTTTATTTTTTGAAATTATAAAACACCAACATTTTTAAGAGTTTTATTTCAAAACAAAATTAAATTTGAATAATTTAAACATTATTTTAATAAAGTACGGAGTTTTTCCTTGTCTGGTCATAACTGAGAATAGGCCTGTAAATAGAATCCTCATAATTATATTTTTCAAAATTTTGTTGACTTTTGTTTTTTAAATATTTTTCAATAAACAAAAAAATTGTCCGGGACTAGGAAAATTTTTTAAAAAAATAGAAAATTACAAAAAAAAATTGTTTTGTTTTGTTAAAAAACATAAATCCTCATATAACAATTTTTGTAAAATAATAGTTTTTTTTGTAAATCATCTAGAATCCTCGTAATAAAAACTTTGTTGTAAAATTACAGATTTTTTTTTTTTGTAAATTACGAAAATTATTTTACGAAATTATTTTGTTAAAAAACAAGGAAAATTGTTAAATATTGTTAGAACGGGATTACAAGGCATTTTACCAGTTTTTTTTTTTTTTAGTGTACTAGCATATCCGAGTTTATATGTGCGATGTATAGAAATACAGATTTTAATATTTCTCAATTTTCTTCTTTACTTCGTCTGCCACTTTTACCATACCGCTCGTCAACAATTTGCTTTACTTTTCTCATTGTATCCTTAAACCCATTGATATTTTTTTTAATATTGTAGTTAATATAATTTACTTATTAAATTCTTTTAGTTATTATTCATCAGAAAGCCATTTTGTATCAAACGCTATAAGTAAATTGGGAAAAAACAAAATTCCAACACTGTAACGTGATGGCAAAAATATTTCATTAATTCAAGTTAATACAAATTTTTAACAAAAAAAGTGTGTCCTTTTACTAAAATATTAAACATTAAGGGCGGATTACTCAATGAAAAGTTAGCTGCTAACTGCCGATTTAAAGGAGCCCTATGTCAAAATTTGTATGAAAAAGTAAAATTTAACGGAAAGTTATTTTATAACGGAGCATTGAGTAATCCACACTAAATGCTGCTTTATGAAATAATTTTAAGGTTAATATTAAGGGTTGGGTATCAAGGAAGAAAATACTAAAAATGGCATTTCCATATCCCTGCAGGACTATGAACCTGTTCTTGTATAAAAATGGGTGGCACGCATAATGGACTAATTGCCGCTGAGTGGCATACCCTGTAAAAAAGACACGAAGAAATAATTGGAATAACTGGAAAATTTTTAAAAAATGTTTGTTTAACATTGTTTATGAAATCTCTTCTAGTAAAACCCCATTATAGTCGGCGTTGAACCCACTGCTATTGTGGCGCATCTCGTTGAGGTGCAGTCATAGTTGTTACGAGTGTAACGTGATGTTTCGGACCGCAGCACTGTGGCCGAAATCACTGATCTAGCGGCGTTTAAGTCAAAATTAAAAAATTAAAACTGATAAATGTTTTGCACTGTATCGATTACCTATGCTTTACAGAGAAAATTAATGTTTTTACTTTTGTTTTTCTCTTAAAATTCGCACAGCTGTAAGCTATCAAATATACATTTTCTGCAGCAAGTGTATTAAAGGAATTTGGGGCCAAATTACTCAGTAAGTTTTTCTTGACACTTTTAAGTCAATTGTTTTTTATACATTTTAAGCCAAAAAGTTTTAATTGAAAGTAAAAGATATGTTTTAACTCAAAAATAAATGTTTGTGCCCTGTGTGTATCTAGTTTATTATTAGTTCATTATAGAAGTTTACATTTGTAATATAAACTATAGTTTCATGGACTGCAACTTTTGAAATTCGATCGTATTCGGTTCAATTCCTGTTTTGTTTATTATTTTGGGTTATTTTTGTTGTGACGTTTCAGTATGGCGTGCTAGTTCGCGCAAGTTGTTCGGTTTTTAGGGTCCATCTGCCTGTCCAAATAAACAGTATAAACGCGATACAGACCAAAATTTTCAATCGATTTGGCTGAAATTTGAAATTTAAGTTTCTTTTATCGCAAGAACAAAACCTATTAAATTTTGACAAAATCAATCCATGTTAATCCATAGCCCCCATGTAAATGTCCCCTTAAAGTTTTACCTAAATACCCCTAACAATAGTATTCAAGATATCCTATTGAAATTCGACCGATAAATGTTTTTTATATTCATAAACAATCGCTCTAAATTTTTACGGAATCGGACCATTTTAATTTCTAGGCCTCATACAAACCACCCTCCCAATATTCACATAAATTTCCCAAAACACATAAAAATAAATAAATATTGTTTAAAAATCAATTCTTTAAAAATTTTATAATCGCAAATAAGCATTGGTCTTTATTATTTTACATTTCCGAATTAAGCGCCGCTAGATTGTTCATTTCGGCCACTGTGCGCAGGTTCGAATCTCGCAGCAGACGAATATAATAAAAAGTTTTGTAGAGACAATTTAACAATTTTTTAAATGTTAAACGTATAAATATAATAATATAGGATAATATATTTACAATTTTTAGAATTAAAAAGTTATTCAATTATCAACTTCACATTTTTAGAATTTTGATAAGTTGCAAATAATAAATATAATAATATTAATTACATTGTCTATATGACATTAACAAAACTAAACCTAAAATTCTTTTCTTAAATTCATAAAAAAAAATGGAAATGATGTTTCTCACACGTTTTGTATTTTTTTGGTGAAAGCAAAGAAAAAAAATTAATTATACAAATTTAACAAAATATACATACCGGTAGTCTCTGGAATACCGGTAATACTGTCAAAACCGGAACCGGTATTCCCGGGAATAATTGAAAAACCGGGAAACCGGTTCCATTTCCCGGTAATACTAAGAACCGGGAATACCGGTATTCCCTGAACTATGGTACTGACCGTAGGCACTAATTTAAACCATAGCAGAAAAATAGCACCCTACAAAACTGTGACTCGGCAATCGCAACGGCTAAAATGTCTATTTGTTGCGTTTAGCAAAATTACCCTATACATAAAATAAATTAAAAACAAAACTAAGGCCGCTGTTCCAAAAAAAGTACTTCACATAAAAAATGTGAAAATGAAAATTTCCGAATTTTTTTGGTGTTCTAGATTTCACATCCGAATTTCTTTTTCGTTTTGTTTCACATAAATAAAATTTGGTAAAAGTAAAACGCATGCACTTTTTTTCTTATAATTTTTTAACAAAACACAAAACTAGATTTCATGTGATTCCGAAATTTTCATGTAAATTGAAAAGTTGTGAAAGACAGAACAGAGGCCTAAAATCAATAAAAATATCCATCTCTGCTTTCAAATACAAAAATTTAACAGTAATCCTTAAAGTATGCAATAGTTTTTAAAATTAACTTCGGAATGATGCCATATGCATAGTAGGGTGGCACGAATAATGACTTTTTGGAATTTCTTCGATCACCGGGTCTTCGTTTCTTTGTTTTGGTCTATTTTTTCTCCCCATACAAACCAAATTTTTTTTTTTCGATTTTTATTATTATTTTACCTAAATAGCTTATTAACGACTAAAAATTTTATTTTGGTGTGATAAACCCTTCCGCTTTAAAATTGCACAGTGCTACATTTGGCCAATCTAGCACGACAAAAATCAAAAAAAAAAAGTTCTCACAATAAGTAATTCAATTCATTTAGCGCTTTTTTGATTCCAACCAAGGCCGTCTTAATGTATGGAATTGGGGGCCCCTGGAAAGTTAACGGTTGCATGAAAAGATTTTTCTATTTTAAGAATTAGGACCTACAAAATTTACAAAAATATATATTTTAAGTAGGGTTATTCTGGCTCGAGGTATGTTTTTCTTTTCTACAAGAAAAAGGTATCAGAATCTGATACTTTTCTTATAATCTGAGACATTTTTTATAGTCATTTTCTATTGGAAAAAGGTCTAAGAATCTGAGTCTTTTTCTGTAAGAAAAAGGTCTTGAATCTGAGTCTCTTTCTATGAAAGATGCGCTCAGAATCTGAGACCTTTTCTTATAACCTGAAACTCTTTTTTGGAAAAGGTCTCAGTATCAAACACTTTTTCTAGAATCTGAGACTTTTTATAAATTAAATAGGTCTCAGAATCTGATACTTTTTTTATAGGTTTTTATATAGGATTTTAGAATTTGAGAATCTGAGAACTTGATTCTTTTTCCATAAGAAAAAGGTCTGAATCTAAGACTTTTTCTATACGAAAAATGTCTTAGAATCTAAGAGATTGAGAACTTCTCCCATAGAAAAATTCCTAGATTTAAACTTTTTCTATATGCAAAATGTGTTAGAATCTCATATTCTATGTATATGATATTTTTAAATTTACTTTTAAAAGAAAATTAAAAAAAATATTTTTTGCTTTAAAAAACGTTTACGCTCTTAAAAACAGCAGTATGAAGGGGAAAAATTATAATGAAAAATTAAATACAATTTTTTGGAGGGTAGAGTATTTATTTATATTAAACTTGTAAAATATATGAAATATAGGGGCCCCTGTAGGTTAGTTGGGTTCGATTCCTACTAAACCCTTGGTCGATTTCGCTACAACGAGACGACGGTCATTGTTACCAGTTCTCGGTTAGGTTTAAATTATTAAAAATTATTTGTAAATAAAGGGCAGTTTACACGTTAACTACCCTTGACCACCCTTATCTACTATTTCCCAGTATTGGTGATACGGTTTGCCGGGTTTAAATAATTTTGTATGAAAAATTATTTGAATTTGACAATTGCTATCCTCCAATACTGGGAAATAGTAGATAAGGGTAGTCAAGGGTAGTTAACGTGTAAATCAAGCTTAAATTGGAAAAATAAATAAAAACTGATCATTGCACTATAGGAAATTTTACCTTTTTTTTGGCCAAAATTATTTACAGCCAAACGGCTGGACCGATTTCAATGATTTTTTTTGATTTGACTTTTGGAAGACTCTTTAGAGGGAGGGAGTGACTCTTAAAGTTTTTCATACACTCAAAAAAAAAATTAGTAAAGCTACCTAAAAAATTAACTAATAATTAGTTCCAAACAGGGTTCCCGGGTTATAAGTTTCCGCATCTAAGATTTTTTAGATCCTTGATAGATTATATGGTTTTCTAAACTGTTTTTACTATTTCTTTTTTTTTTTTTTTGAGTGTATACTAACTTTCGAAGATAACAGTAGAAATTTATTTTAACAATTTTAAGAAGTGTAAACATATCTACTTTTTAATAAGGATTTTATTCAAAAATTTGATTTTTTAGTTCCAAGTCGTCAACTACATTTCAAAATGCCACTACGGGCAGCCGTAGATGAAGCAAGAGCTAGGGGCTAAACTTCCCTAATTAGATCTTTAGAGATTTCTGCTGTAACTCGTATTTTTGTTCTCGTAGATTTTGACAAAAAAGTTAATTGCGGCCGCCCCGGTTTCGATTTAGTGGAGGCAGGCTGCGTTTCAAGTTTTCTTAGCCAAGTATTGCCTTTAAGCCAAACAGCATGCTGTCTTTCAAAAACTTTCAAACTCCTTCAACTTTTAATCCTTTTCATATTTATATTTGAACAAAATATTCTTAATTCCTCCTTTATATATTGTTTAAAGTTTTCGAAACATTCACTCTCAGCAATGTATGAAAAGAAATGGCCAGAAATAGCGGCTCCTTATCCACCTCTGATTTATTTCTCTCGCCATGTATTAAATAACTCTGAATTTGGCACTCAGTAGTCACCTGGAAAAATGCGTTTTAAAAAAAAAGTTGCACATATCCGACCTTGAAATTTGGTAAATTCGGAAGGTAATTGATTGTCCTAGAGAACTTTTATGGTTTTATAGCTAACATATGCTATCATTTTTTTTTTAAGTCAAAATAAAATTCCAATTTATACTTCAATAAGTTCATCTTAAGGTCACTTCAATTTTTCCAATTAAATCGATCTAATAGATGAGTTCACCAACATTTCACTATTTATCATTAAAGTACTCACCTTCGACATTATTTTCCATTTTTTAGTTTTTAAAAACTATAAATTCTTAATATAAAAACTTTTGTTAGAAGCTATCACTAAATTCGCTGCACTCAATCGTTGTTTTATAACTAAGTAAGAAATTGCAAGAAAAACTATTGATAAAGTGACAGTACATCAATTCTGTCGAAAAATTGAGAAAGAATTGTTTACTTTGTTAAGTTTTTTTTATATTAATGTAAAAAAAAATAATGTTTTGAAAAATTTTAATTTTGACTTTTGGCCAAAAAATGGGTAAAATTTCCTATAGTGCATTGGATCAAAATTATTAAAAAACAAATAAAAAAGTTAAATTCGGCCTTGCCGAATGTAGTGATACCCTCCACAATTTCTTAAAGATTATTGCAAAAAACTTTATTTAAAAGGAAATTACTTTTGAAAAAAAAAATTTTGGAAAAAAATTTCCGCGAAAAAAAAATTTGGTAAAAAATAAAATCTGCGATTTTTTTCTTTTTTTGTCAAAAAATATGTTCGTACTTGTTTAAATACCATTTAGTGTTCAATTATGTTGACATAAGTCAACCAGCAGCCGAATTAAAGCATTTTGTATTTTTAGGTTATGTTGAATGTATTAAAATTTTTGAGGTGTCTTTACATTTTTGTTCATAACTTTTGAACCGCTGAGGCGATATCGCTCAAATGCAATACCAAACTGCTCAGGAGAACTTCCAATAAATTTGTTAAGTTTCTGTCATCTCCGTGTAATATTTTGGCCGTGATCACCATTTCCACAGACAGACAGATGGACTTCGCTAGAATGTCTTAAAATATATACTTTATGGGGTCCCAGACCGATATTTCGATGAGTTACAAACGGAATGACAAACTTACATATATATGAGGAATTCCGGCTAAGACTTAAATTTTATGGTAGAAAAGATGTGATTTTTGTTTTAATGGCACATCGATGAAAGTTGGCATAAATATTAGAAGCTATTTAAGAATAAGAAATTCGTTCGCGTCAATTAAATCGCGCAAGGCGGTCAAAAGTTATGGCGGTTTTAAGATTTAGCGGTTTTAAAAATCTTAAAAATATTTTAAAGAATTTTTTTCTACACATTTGTTGCATGCGTTATTAAAACATGCCAGGATATATCCTTTCTTCTAAAATATATGATATAAATTTAACCCTTTAATGACCAAACGATTTAAAAAAAAAAATATCTAAGTACCTAAAATCGCGATTAATTCGCGGTAAAAGAAAAGTTTCACAATTTTTTATAACATATTTAGGCAATGCGCGTTGGTATTACTAAAAAAAAAATCACGGAAAATCGTCTCATTGTACCAGTGTTTAAAAAATCGGTGATGCTTTTTTATAACAAGAAAATTTAATATGGTCCAAAAAATCTATAATCATCAAAATTTTTTAACCCGCCTCTGATTTTATGATGACACATCAAGTGGGCTTTCATTTAAAAAAAATTTCATCCGATTTCGTGTAAAGCCTTGGATGTGCCAGATCAAAACAGGTTTAGATAAAATCATCGCGTTTTCCGCTCAGAATGTCTTAAAGTAAAAAGTCAAAAAGCAACTCAATTCTACTCGTTAAGGCACGTCTTTTGGTGTATTAAAATAAACAAGATGCGTTAATTGCTACTAAAAAAAATAGGAAACAGATTTGCAAATTTCGCACAATTTTCAAAAATGCCATAAAATTTTTGCAATTTATTTTTTATAAACCCGCCAGTGATTTTTTTATGTAAACTCACAAAAAACTCGGTTTACGCAAGAGTCCACCAAATTTCGAATGAAACCGCGAATGTGCCTCGCGAAAACTGGTATTTAAAAAAAATTACGTTTTTTCTTTCGAACTTTGATCTGCTGAAACTTCTTAACTATTCGTGGCACGTTAACGGGATTAATTTCAAAATGTTAAGAATTACAACAGCTACCAACTCTAGTTCAACTTTTTTCATTTTATAGAGGGGGCCGAAATCCCTGATCAAAAAACCTCGAAAATTTAAAAACTCTTAATTTTTGGTTTCAAAACTTAACCGTCTTATAACTTCTTACCAAGCGATGAAGCATCTATCAAACCAACATTAAACTCATCTCTTATATGTACTGACTTTGTGTTATGCCGGAAAAGATTGAAATATAAGGAGAACTTAAAAAAAAGCGAAAGAAGGTAAAAAAGCCATTTTTATCGATTTTTCAACTTTAACCCTCTGTAACTTTTACGGATAAAGTGGGGTAATCCTTAAACATTGTTCAGTGATGATTCAAGGTCTTGTTTACACAACTGCATTTACAATTTTCCTAAATTCCAAAAACTGCCGGTTTTTTAAACATTTATTTCAGTTTCACTGAGTTGAAATTTAAAAAAGATTTTGTGATATACCCTCTATCACTAGAGTGGGGGTATAAAAAAATATTATTATGTGAAATATTACTTCTTGTTTGATATTTAATTGACCATCAATTATTCTCTAAAATCTGCTCATCATCTCTTAGTAGGGTGAAACAAATCTGTACAGATGTACAATGAAATAAATATTTTTTTAACGCAATGAATAAATAATCCTTTATGTGAATATCATAAATAGAATTTTTGGGCCTCGAACTTGGATAGCACTCTAAACCAGCGGTTACCAACCTATGGTACGCGTACCACTAGGGGGTACGCGAAACTGTCCGCGGGGGTACGCAAAATTTTAGCAATTTGGACATTTATTTTAGATAAACCTTTCAATGCTGGTTCCGCATCTGGCTTCCAAAGTTTTCCATAACATCAGGTTTTTAAGAAAGTTGAGGTCAAAGTTTACAAAAAACGTATTTTTGTGCAATTTAGAGAGCATTTTTTGCGATATTTTGAGATCTGACCACTTGTTTTCGAGTAACCTTTCGATGCTGATTCCGAATATGGTTCCCAAATTTTTCTAAGATGTCAGGTTTTTGAGAAAATGTATGTCAAAGTTTTCAAAAAAAGTGTTTTTGGGCATTTTTGAGACGGTTTCTGATAGAGTAGAAATTTTTTACTATTTTGTTAAGCTCTAAATGTTCTTTCATTGTACATACATATATACGGGGGTGTTTCATTCGAAAAGTCACGGAATTGTTGATCTGCCCTTGTATTAATAAAAAACATTTAAAAAAAATCAAAAACATCATATTTCCACCCTCTGTGATGTGTTTTTGGAACTTTTTTTAAGAGTTCAAAAAACGTACGTTGTTTTAAATTTTGGTGTAGAATCGACTGGTGAAATCAGATTTGCAATATTTCCAGATGTTTTTTCTCTGCTGAAAAATCAGCTCAAATTTTCAGATGAATTGAACCACCCCAAGGAGCGAAAATTTTCCCCAGAAAATACCACCATTGTTTTGATCTCCCCTAAAGCCTTCAAAAACATGATAATACCCGCAGATCAAAAATTTTAAAATTAACTCTAATATTTATATGAGAAGTTTTTTAACGAAAGAAAAAACTCGTTAGGGGGTACGCGGCTGACTAAATTTAAAATTAGGGGTACGCTAGCCAAAATGGTTGGTAACTGCTGCTCTAAACGGGTATCAATTCGACATTCGGCAAGGGTGAAATAAACCTTTTTAACTTGTTTTAATTTAAAAAAAAACTCCATAAAAACCTGGAAACTCTATGAAATAAAACAACACTATTTTTCCGTTTTTTTTTTATTTTAATTTTAAACAATTTTGTTATTTTTTTTTTTTTTTTAATTTGTATAAAAACGAAAAAAATCATTTATAATTTGTTTCTAAATAATGCCAAAATAAAACAAAATTATAAAACATTTTTTTTTTACATTTAGTTGAAAAAATAATAAAGCAATAAATAAAGACAAATACAAAGGAAATTAAAAGATAAACAGTTTTTTTTATTTAAATTTAAAGATAAAAACAGGACACAAAATTGTTTTTTTTTTTTACTTCTAAATTTAAATTATAAATTAGTAATAAACAAGATTTTTTTTTTAAGATAGAAGAAGACAAAGGATTTTTTACATTATTTTTAGCACAAGATTTTTTTTATATTTTTTAGAACAATAGCAGTTAAAAATTATAAAAAAATATTTAGAGAGTCTTTATTTGAATAATAAAAAAAAATATATAATTTTGGGAAATTTGTTAGTGAGCATTTGTTGTTTTTTCAGTTTGCGGCAAAATTAAAAATTTTATTAAAAATTAAAAAAAATTTTTTTGTAAATTAAATTTGATGTAAATTTTTTTTAAGATGTTTTTTCTTACGAACTTTTTAACAAGATGTGTTAAACTTTTGTTTTAATTAATTTTAGTTTGAAATTCTTTATTAATTTTAATAATTTTTTATTTGTTTATAATTCTCATCTTGTTTATAGATTAATGTTTCACATAGATTTTGATTTTTTTTTTGATAACAGCTTTTTAAAACATCCACATCATAACATATCCCTGAGCAGTTCCTTTTGAGCAGCAGTTAATTTCTCGGGAAATTGTATATCAAAAGCTACCAATAGATCACCCTTGCGTGAGGTATCCTTTGGAAAGGGTAAACCATAACCTTGTATACGTTTTACCGTATTCGGCTTAATGATCTCTTGCATGGTACTTATACGCAATTTATCGCCGGACATGGTAGGAACTTGAAAAACTACACCACATAAGGCCTGTAAAGAGAGAAAAAAAAGAAAAATTAAAGGGGAAATCAATCAATTTGTTTTCGATATTATATTTATTTTATGTATTTAGGAAGTGTCATTTACAAACGGAATATATAGAAACTTAATATCAATCATTCTTTGTTTATCTCTTAATATTATTTTGTTTGTTTGTTAACCAAACTCAGAAAAATATTACAGTTATTAAATTTGCTCGTGAATTTAACCATATTAGTAGAAAAACAACTAAAAATGGAATTTGGGTTTCTATGACAAATACCAGAAATTTACTTTTGTTAGTTGTTTTTAGTTGCTTTTAAAAGCAGCTAATATAAAAGTACTGTAATGTAGTAACAGACATTTAATGTAGTTGCTTTAATTTAAATGTGTATTAGCATGCCGCACAGTGTGGCGAGATTCACTTTTTTTTGTCAGAATTACTCTGCAGCCCTCAATTATTAACCGATTTTAGTTATTTCTTTTATTTCTTTCGATTTAAAATATCAAGTGCATTCGATTTATTTTTCATTCGACTTTCAAAAATCGAATGCATTCGTTTTTCATTCGACTTTTGAAAATCGAAAGCATTCCACTGCGAATGCAATCGATTTTTTTTATTCTTAAAAAACTTAAAAAAAAACTAACCAAGATAGAGCAAAACGAAGCTTATTTTTGTCTATAGTACCGCCGAAAATATTCACATGTGTTGACTCCAATGGTCTCTAATTTTAAATCAAAAATTTGGCATTCCCGAACATTTTTAAATGAGCATATCTCGCAAAATACTGTTGAAAATCCAGAATCATTTTTGTAGCTCTTGGCTCGTAATACGACTGCCAAATACCTGAAAGCTCTCCGAGTTACAGTTTTTTAGTTAAGCAGTTTTAAAATTCTTAAGAACCTATTAGACCCCTAAATTTCTGTATCTTGAAAATTAAAAGGTAGACATAGATTTTGATCCCAACATTTTTTTGCACTGCAGTGCAAAGTATACTCTGCTTTGTTTTTGAGATACTGAAATTTAGGGGGTCTGTAGGGTCTTAAAAATTAAAAAAACTGGATAGTTAAAAAACTATTACTCGGAGGGCTTTCGGGTAATTGGCGGCCGTCCCAGTCTACCGAAAAGTACTACAAACATTCCCAAACAGCCAACATCGTCCAGTTTTCCTAGAAGTAGGAATTCAGATACCCTTAGTCGAATCATTTCAAAAACCAAGATGGAACTTCTGCAAAGCCTCTTGGAAATTATTTTCTCGAGATCTCGACTCTAACATAAGGTGGATAAATCCAACCCCAAATAATTTTTCAAGAATGGTGAAAATGGTAATTGCTACTGCAAAGAAACATATACCCAGAGGATACCGGAAACAATATGTTCCTGGCTGGTCAGAAGAAACCGAGACTCTACACTCGGAGTATCTAGCTACTCAAGATGAGACAATTGCAGACGAACTTCTAAAGTCTCTTGATAGTGCTCGCAGGGAAAAATGGCACCATACTGTTGAAAATGTAAATTTCACACATTCCAGCCGAAAAGCTTGGAGCCTCCTTCGTAAATTGGGTAATAGCACTCCTATAACAACATCGAAATTGAGCATACACCCTGACAGTATTGCTCTAAACATCAAACGAACATCAAAAATTGTATCTGAGAAGAAACACACCATTAATATTAAAAAGAAACTTAAAGAATTAAAAAATAAATCGTCTATCATACCACAGCTCTCAGGATTTTTCAGTGAGGAGGAAATTAACTTTGCAATATCGCAAGTTAAGTCAGGAAAATCCGCAGGAGCGGATGGCATATTTCCTGAGTTTTTTATACATAGTAGAAAAAATTTTCGAAAATGGCTTACACTTTTCTACTTAAATGTACTACTAACTGGTGTAATGCCTACGGATCTGAAGAGATCTAAAATACTCGCCCTTTTAAAGCCAGGCAAGCCAAAGGAACAAGCTGAAAGTTACCGACCAATAGCACTATTAAGCGTTGTATACAAATTACTCGAGAGACTAATTTATAACAGAGTTGAATCCACTATTAATAGCATAGTTTCGGTAGAGGAGGCGGGGTTTAGATCGGAACGTAGCTGCACTTATCAAGTACTATCCTTAACGACCTACATTGAGGCTGGTTTTCAATCAAAACTCAAGACATCCGTTGCATTTATAGATCTCAAAGCTGCGCGCGACACGGTCTGGAAAGACGGGCTGATCTATAAATTTCTAAAAATTATCCCTTGCATTCGAACTGCTACTCTTCTCAACAATATGTTAAGTGATCATCATTTTATAGTGTATCTAGGAAACAAACTAAGCAGAAAGTGTAAACTTAATAATGGACTCCCACAAGGATCTGTACTTGCCCCGCTTCTATTTAATCTCTACACTCATGAACTCCCATCAAAGTACTCAAAAAAGTTCTACTACGCTGATGACATCGCTATAGCCACTCAACGCTACTTAGTAAAAGATGCTGAATCTGTCCTTACAAATGACCTGCTATCACTTGGAAATTATTTTAAAAAATGGCGTCTGTGTCCTAGCCTTAACAAGACGGAAGTAACATGTTTTCACCTCAATAATAGTCAATCTGATCTAAAGCTTAACGTTCGTTTTGGAGATACTATCCTACCCTTTAATCCAACACCAAAATACCTTGGAGTTACCCTTGATAGAACACTATCTTTTTAAAAGCACATAGAAAATACTGCTAACAAAGTTAAAACGCGAAACAATATGATCCAAAAACTTGCGTCAACTACCTGGGGAGCTTCTGCAAAAACACTGCGCTCAGCCTTACTCGGACTGGTTTATTCTTCTGGGAATTAAGAATTTTTAACGTGCTGGGCCATTTTGACCCCATGTTCATTTATGGGTTAATTAAAAAAAATAAATAATTAGTTTTCTGACCTCGCACATAATCATAACAAGTTTTATAAAAATCGAAAGAAAATATAAAAATCTATATAAAGAAATTTTAATGTGTTGGAACATTTTGACCCCATGTTCATTTATGGGTTAATTTTAAAAAAATTAAATAATTATTTTTCTGAGCTCGTACAATAATTATACCAAGTTTTATAACAAATCGCAATAAACATTTCATATTTAGATGCCTTTTTCCAAAAAAAATCCAAATATCCCTAAATTTGACTTTTGACCCGAATAAAAACCGGGTTAATATTACTCTATTTTCCTAAAACGTTTAGGGTTAATGTCTAACATAGTTTTTAATAATTTATGGCCCTGACTTTGTCAAATTTTAAAATATTTACCAAATTTTTTCCATATTGAATAAATTGTGGGCAAAAAAGTAATTTTCCTCGAAATCCGCTGAGTTTAAATCGATGCCCCCGCCAAACTATCCGAGGGATATCCCCCAAAATTTTTTTTTTATATGTTAACATATATTTTATAAGATTCTGTGGTTTTTCGGCATTTTTCCTAATTTTGTTTAAGAAAATTTTGAAAAAAACAAAATATCAGTTTTGAGAACCACGCCAAATAAAATGCATATTTTTGGCCTTACCGTGAAATGGGTGAATGACATCCTAGAAAGACAGTATTTCATATCTGAGTATTTATGATAGAATAGAATATAAATATGGGTTAACATTGGTTTATTTCAATAAATTTAGAAAATTGGGGCTGATTTTCGTGTTTTAGGGGTCATTTTGTGAAAATTGGGTCATTTTGACCCCGAAAGACTTACAAGGGTTAATTTTTGAAAACCCAAAAATTTTTAATTTATCTTCTTATACTAAAAACAACTCGTGTACCACTTTTTAACAATATATTCAAAAAACAACACCATTTATTTAATGATTTTCATCAAAATATGGCTATTTTTTTACCTTTGACCTTTGACCTCGATGCGCCTCATGTTAACGTTGTCCGATTTGGCTGAAATTTTTAGCATAGCATTTTTAGACCAAATATTTTTTTTTTTTTTTTTTTTTTTAACTTCTATTTATTTATTGGATCTTTCTTATTTCAGAAAATAACAATAAGTATTAAAATCTTAAATTAACTAATAATTTCTGGATCTATTGCCATTGCAATAGAAAATCCATTTTTCGTTGCGTAAAGATTTATCTATCATGTAATTCCACGAGGGCCAATGTGTCGACCCTCTTGAGGCGAGTGTGACCACTATAAGATAGCAGATCCTGTGCAAGAGGATTTGGATGTGATTGTAGTTTTCGTATATAGTTGGAGCAGAATATATTTATTTCATCGCGAATAAATGGAATATTAAGGTCCTTATGAATATTTGCGTTACGAATATACCACGGGTCACCAGTAATAAGTCGCAATATTTTATTTTGTCTTCTTTGTAATTTCTGTATATTGGATGCCGAAGCTGTTCCCCATAGTTGGATTCCATATGTCCATATTGGCTTAATAATAGCTTTGTAGAGTAAAACCTTGTAATTTAGATTGAGATCAGAGTGAGGACAAAGGAGCCACTGTAACTGTGATGTTTTAAGTTTAAGTTGAGTGCATTTGGATTCAATGTGTTTTGACCAGGTAAGGCGACGATCGAGGTGTATACCAAGATATTTTATATTATTTTGCTCGGGTATATCGATGTTGTTTATCTTCAGTTTGGGACAGTTACCCTTTCTCAAGGTAAAGGTAACATGTGCGCACTTTGATGGATTTACTTTTATTTTCCATTTGTTGAGCCATTTTTCAAGTTCTCTAATATGAGCCTGTAAATAACTAGAAGCAATTGCTGGATTTTTATGTACGCTTATAAACGCTGTATCGTCTGCAAAAGTTGACGTGTGAATCAGGTTATTTGTGGGCATATCCGATGTATAAAGTATATACATGAGAGGACCTAGTATACTGCCTTGGGGAACTCCAGCTGTGATTTTTCGTGAGTCTGAGATGTGATCTTTGTACTTTACTACAAATGACCGATCCAGGAGATAGTTTCGCAGTAACTTGTGGGTATTTTGGGGTAACAAGGAGCTTATTTTATATAATAACCCATCATGCCAGACTTTATCAAAGGCTTGGGAAATGTCTATGAAGAGTGAGGAGCAATAGAGTTTGTCTTCGAAAGCCTTTCTGATAAGAGTAACTATGCGATGAACCTGTTCAATAGTACCGTGATCCTTTCGGAATCCAAACTGATGCATAGGGATGATGTGGCAATCGTTTTAATATGGGGTCAGAGCATTCAAAAATACTTTCTCAAATAGCTTGGATAAAATTGAGAGTAAGCTTATCGGGCGATAAGATGAGACTTGGCTAGCGTCCTTACCTGGCTTAGGTATCATAATTATTTCTGATAATTTCCATGATTTAGGGTAGAATCCAGTTCGCAAGATGGAATTGAAAATGAATAAAACTAGTTTAAGGGCAGATGTTGGTAGCTCGCAAATCATTTTTCCTGAAATTTTGTCCATGCCAGGTGTTTTATTTGTTTTCAGTTTTTTAATTGCTGAAGTTAAGGACGATAATCGAATTTTCATTGGTGAAGCAACCAGGTCTTCAATAGTTGGTAAAGTTATGTCAGAGCTAGAAATATTAGGTGTGAACACTCTTTCTAGGTGATCGGCAAAAACTTCGGCTTTATCTTTATGGGACCTAGCCCAATTACCATCGCTATAACGAATAGCAGATTCGTAGCTAGTTGGGTTTTTAAGTTTTTTTGTGGCTTTCCAAAGACTATAGTCCGTGGATTTTGTTGGATCTAGATTTTCTAGATATGACTTTAGAGCTGACTGTTTGTCTTTTAAAAGAGCACTGTGAAGGGTCCTTTGACAGCGGTTAAGTTGTCTTTTCAAGGTGGGAGAGCGGTATAGTTGCCATTGTCTTCTAAGATTTCTCTTTTCTTTTATAAGATTTTCGATGGTTGTTGAATATTTATTATTTTTAATGCCGTCGTAGCTTTTAAACGGAGTAGCTACTTTTGCTGCCGTTGATATTATTTCTGAGAATACGTTTACAGCATCTTGTATTTCATCATCGGATTTAAGTGAAATATTGTGAGATAAGTGTGAGCTTATGTACTTTCTGTATTTGAGCCAGTTAGTATGTCTATTAGGAAAACAGAAAGGTTTTGCGATGGTTTGACCATTCAGCATTGTTAAAATAGTGGGAGAGTGGTCAGAAGACAAGTCGAACAAAGAGATTGTCGAAAGCTGATCTCGCCTGATGTTCTTAATGACTGCAAAATCGATTAAATCAGGAGTCTTTTGTAAGTCTGAAGGCCAATAAGTGGGCTGTCCTCCAGATATAACGTCAAGTTTTAGAGATGATATAGCTTTAAATAGCTGTCTGCCCTTAGGAGTAGTGAGTCGTGAGCCCCAAAATGTGTGCTTTGCGTTATAATCTCCTGCTGCTATAAATTTATTTCCTAGAGTTTTGTAAAAAGTAATGAATTGATCATCTGTTATTTTGTGTCTTGGGGGACAGTATATAGAGGATATGATGGTGTTTGAGGCTGAGAGACAGATTGATGAGGCTTGAATGTGGTCAGTTCTATATTCCAGCATTGGGAAATGGCTAATTTGGTTATTAATTATTGTGGCTGCACCACCACACGCTTTTCCACTTGGATGTTTGGTGTCGTATATAGAGTATCCTTTAATTCGAAAACAGTTTTTTAACGTAAAATGTGTTTCTGAAACAAGCAATATGTCTATAGACTGAGACTTTAGAAAACTTTCGACTTCTACCTTATGTTGGCTTAAGCCGTTTGCATTCCAGTAACATATTCTTAGCTGGTTCATTGCTTATAGGCGAATGCTTGAAGTAGCATCCCCTGATTTCTTAATAGTTCCTGCATCATGACTTGCATATTTGATATAAAGTTGTTCATAGTTTGTATTAGAAGCTCTATTGAGTTTTCTAAGGGCGATTTCTGTGAAGATTCTTTAGGAATTTGAGATTCTGGAATGTTATGAGCACCCATTCTTTCAAAAGGAATACTACTGGATTGAGCGGCTTGAGAATACGACATGATATTAGTAGGAATAGGAAGAGGGTTAGCAGTGTAACTGGCGTAGTTGTTATTAGTTTGATCAGAGGGTCTATGTTGTGTGGAGATGTTATTATTGTTGTAAAAATTTGGGAAATCATTTGGCTGGTAGCGCCGATAAGCGGGTTTATTAGGAGCGTTTTTCTTGATCTGTATAAAGACTGGACATCCTCTATAATTTGCAGTGTGGTTACCACCACAGTTGCTACATTTTTTATTTTTTGGGTCGTTTTTAGGTTTTGTGCATTCGGACGTTTTATGGATATCACCACAGATTACACATACTGCTGGGAGCTTGCAATAGCTTTTGGTGTGACCAAATTCCTGACAATTTAAGCATTGAGGTGGGTCTTTACGTTTGCGTGGTTCTTCTACAGTAATTCTTCGGTGAAGAAGATAACGAAGATTGTAAATTGGATGGGGCTCGTTTCTTTTTAATTTGCTGGATTCAAAGGCAATTTCAACTCTGAAGAGTGGTTGCGGTATTTTATCCTTATTTTTTATGTTAATCAAACCATTTACCACATTATAATAGACTGCCCCCATCGTAAATTTCTTGGCGAACTACACGAACTAAGCAATGCTGGCCCAGATGCCCAGATGAAGAATATTGACATCAATAACTAATTATTATCTATACTATTTTTCCATCAAAATATGCTAAACTTTGTTGTATAATCTGTTAAGTTCGTAATGCTTATATCTCTAAAATTATAATTGTTTGTATCAGTGCCATATGATAAATAAATAAAATAACTGTTGATTTATAAAATCGAATGCATTCACTGACTATGAAAATTTAATTGATTTTTTTGGAAAATTCATTCGAAAAGGATTTCATTCTTCGAAGCTCTGGTGATGATAAATCAATCAGTCCCCCACCCAACAAATATTGAGATTTTTTTTTAACATTGGAAAAAAGCCACAATTTTTAGCTAATTTCAAAAGGCGATATCTCTAAAACCGTGTGATGGAATTCAAACCGATTTTTTGATATTCGTGTTCCGCGTGTGAAAATAAATATCATCATTTTCGCCGGGCGCCACGGGCTTATGTGATCCGATTGACGTCAAACTTGAACCACATAAGTTTAAGATTCAATGACATAAACATTTACTTGGATTTACAAAACATTCAACTCTAATGTATATCATTATTTGAGTGTATATTTGTTATCTTAATTCCATGTCTCGTCTTGTATAAATCCTTTATTTCTGTTTATTTATAATAATATATCCTTCACTTATTGTTAGTGATAGAGGTATGAGTTTGTCATTCCGTTTGTAACTCATCGAAATATATTTTCAGTATGTATATTATTAATCACTGATCGATTCTAAGACATTCCAGCGATGTCGGTCTGTCTTGCAGTCATTTTAAAAGGAAACAGGATCACGAAATGAAAACATGTTAATTAAGTTTTAGTACTTTTAGGCTCCAGTTTTAAACGCATAATTTTCAGTTCGCGTTTAACGACTTTTTCTATTTTTTTGCCGGACGGTGTATTTAAATAAGTGCAAAGATATTTCTTGCCCCAAAAAAGTTTTTTTCTCAAAATTATTTTCTTTTACCAATTTTTTAACAAAATTATTTCATATTTTTTTTTTTACATTTTCGCAATAATCTTTTTACATTGTGAAGGGTACCCATACATTCGGCATGGCCGAATTTAGCGTTTTTACTTGTTTTCATCTGCGTTAGTTTGTTGACATATTGTTAAGAGATGTATTTCGCATTTAAGTATATGTACTTTATTATATTTTATTGATTATGTACAGTAAAAACTTTAACAAAAGTACCATTTTCAGATTCTAAGACTTTTTGTCGAAAAAATGGGAATCGAACACGACAGGAATTTTTGAATCACGCACACTAACTCACGAGCATATTTTTTCTACTCACACTCACTCATAATCACGTGAGTAAATTTAATACAACTCACACTCACGTGAACTCACGCAAGCTTCACTCACACTCACGAAACTCTTATTTATACAAAAAAAAGTTTAAAAACTAAAATTTTGAAAAATCTTGCAAAATTTTCAGCAAAATTTAAAGGTCAGCGGAATTTTAAATTTTTTTTGTTTTTTTTTTTGGATAAAGTTAAGCCAAATTAATCAATATGTGTTTTGTTCGACCTTTTGTTGTAATTTTAATTAAAATAATTAGTTAAGCTCAAGGTCTATAGACCTTGAGCTTAACTAATTATTTTAATTAAAGTTAAGCCAAATTTTTCAATTTTTTTTGTACTTTTTTCGGTACGAAAGGAAATATAAAGAGAAAATTAATCACGCAAACTCACGCAAAAAAAATCGACTCACGCACACTCACTCACGCAAAAATCTTACTCACGCACACTCACTCGCGCAATTTTTTTCTCCACTCACACTCACTCACAATCACGTGAGTAAAATTGAATTCAGTCACACTTACGCGTGAATCACATGAATCGCGCTCTAATCTGCTCACTTGCCCATCTCTACTTACGACCCCAGACTCATAGGCTAGCACGTTACCAACAAGCCTACTGGGTCGCATAGATTCTAAGATATATTTAATATATTATGTCCTTTTCTTTATGAGAAACATTCGGTGACATTACCCCCATAACGGATATGGGGATTATGACCGAATTCATTACGGTCATAATCTCCATAATAGTTGTGGGGACTATGACCGTTTCCAAAACGGTCACAATCCCAATGGGGATTATGTCCGTTCCTTGTTGGGATTACGACCGAACTTTTTTCGGTCATAGCTAGGGTGACCATTTTTTTCTAAACTCAAATCAGTACAAACTTTTTTTTCTTTCTTTTAGAAATAACTCTCAGAAGACTCTTTTTTATATAAAAACACTGATGATTTCTTCAGGACTCAAAAAATTTCGGTTAAACTAACAAACTTGAGTTCAATTAGTAGTATTTCACTTAAAAGCAACTATTAAAAAACTACTGCCATAAACTGTTTTCGTTATTTTGCAGAATTTTGTTGACTTTAAATAACTTCAGTGCAGAAAATAAAACAAAAACCCACATGTTTTGAGAAAAAGAAAATTCCTCAGACTCTGAGGACATTTTTCCTTAAGTTTTGATAAATTTTTCTTTTAGAAACTTCCCAGCTAATGAGCACATGTTTAATTAGCCCTGATATACTTAGCGCTTTTTTCAATAAATTCTGATGTCATTTTCTCACCGAACCTCTCAGAATCATTTGGATTCATGCAAAAAATCCATCATCTCTTAAAGTTTTCGTTATCGAAAACCTCAAAAATTCTGTGCGCCTTTTCATATAAATTTATGAAGATCTAAATAATTTCATGTTCAGATACCTTTTCCCTTTGATTTGGGAACTCTTATCTCCTTGGAAATAATTCAAATTATCTCATTGTCAGACTTAAGTTATTTTATGGAAATTCTTATTTTTGTATCGAATTTTCGAATAAAATTATTTTTTATGTTAAAATGTTCAAAAATCAGTACAATCAGTACATATTTCAAAAAATCAGTACAAATCAGTACAACGTTTTTTGATCAGTACACGTAATCGAAAATCAGTACATGTACTTATCAAATCAGTATGTATGGTCAGCCTAGTCATAACCCCCATTCACATTATGGGGAGTAAGTCCAAAGCAATTTTGGTCGTAATCCCTGTTTTCTGCAGAGAGGGTGGGTTTAATGCATGGAGTTTGTAATCCCTAAGCCCGGCCGAAGGCCGGCTACACCGAAAACTGTTAAGTAAAAAAAAAAAATCTTTTAATTTTGGGGATTATGACCAACTAGTATAGAAGACATAATCCCCATAAAGGGGATTATGGCCATTTGTTACGTGGTCATTATCCCCATAAATCTGGGAATTATGTCCGTTTTTTATTGGGATTATGTCCAAATAATTTTCGGTCATAGTCCCCACTACCATTATGGGGATTATGACCGAAATGAATTTAGTCATAATCCCCACAACGGAAATAGGGATTATGTCCGTGGGGATTATGTCATGTCACCGAAACATTCACTGTTTTTTTTTTTTTTTTTTTGGTTATCACTGCTTGCCCTTTTAATATTATAAAGTATTAGTTTATCCTCAATTGTACCATGTTTACAAACTGTATTCTATATGTTTAGACAAAATCCTGCTTTAACATCATGTAACCAAATATCCATTAAGTTTTTGTTTTTCTTGTTGACATTTTTATTTGTCACATTTAAAACAAAGTCATTCGTCATTCATGGATTTTGTGTTTATAATATGTAATATTAATAAAAGATGATTAAATGTTTAAGAAATTAATTTATTACAAAAATTTCGCAATTAAATTTTGGGTATTCGGAAAATTTGTTGGTAACGAGTACCGATTACCAAAAATTCAAATACTCGAAACTTTTACAACTCTAGTTTATTCTAATTAGAAAGCAAAGGCGATACTGTAAGGATTTATAGCATACTTATAGGCAGTTTTATCAGTTTTATTTAAATTCACCTAATTTTGTACCTAATTTTTTAGGTAAATTTAAATAATGCCAGAATTCCCAGATAAACACACCTTTTTTCCTATCATTCATTCGACTGAAGCGTGAAAAACTTTACAAATATTTGTTTATTATATCGACTTCATTTATCTATAAATTATTGTTAAATTTATGGTTAGCAAAAAATCTTAACTAAACATTAAACAAAAAATTGCAATTAACATTCACAAAAAAAACTTTAAAATTTTTTTTAGAAAAAAAAAACAAACATTTTAAGTTAATTAATATTTACAAATTACATGAAATGTTTTGTGTCTGTCTAGTTTTTCTATATAATTTATTATATGACCAAAATGGCAAACACAAAACTATGTCAAAGTGTTAATAAAAATTTTCAATTTTTTTAACAGTTTTTTTTTCTATGTAGTTTTAAAATATGATAACTTAATAGCCATACAAATGCCTTAAAAGGTTAGTAAATATTAAAAAAAATAGCAAAAAAAAACTGAATAGAACTGCATATTTTACAGTAAAAAAAATTAGCTCACAGTGAAAAATGTACTGGTGATACATTAAAAGGGAAGGTATTCCTATAAAAAATTTTTTCAATATAAAAAGTGTCAGATTCTGGGATATTTTCCGATAGAAAAAGTTGTAGACATAATTTTGTTTTACAAAAAAATGTCTCAGATTCGAAATAATTGTTTCTTTAAAAAGATGTATCACAGATTCTGAGACATTTTTTATAAAACAAAGTGTCTGAGATTCGGAAATATTTTTTCTATAAAAAAATGTGTCCTAGATTCGAAAACATTTTTTCATAAAAAAAATGTGTACCAGATTCAGAGACATTCTTAAATATTTTTATTATAAAAAAAGTGTTTCAGATTCGGAGATATTTTTCCTAAAATATAAGTGTCTCAAATTCTGTGACAGATTTTTCCTATAAAAAGTGTCGCAAATTTTTCTATAGCAAAAGTGCCTCCGATTCTGTAACATTATTTTTAGAAAAACTGTCTTCTGAAACATTCATCCTATAAAAAAAGTGTCTCAGATTCTGAGACATTTTTCCTATAAAAAATTTCTCAGATTTGGTTTCTGAGACATTTTTCCTATTAAAAATGTTTCTGAGACTTTTTTGGTATAAAAAAAATATCTCTGACAATGAGACATTTTTTCTATAAAAAATTCACTGAGACATTCTGAGATATTTTTCCTATAAAATAAATTACTCAGATTCTGAAAAATTTTGCCTACAAAAAGTGTCTCCGATTCTGAGACTTTGTTCCCATAAAGAAGTGTCTCAGATTTTGAAACATTTTTAATAAAACAAAGTGTCTCTGATTCTGAGACATTTTTCCTATAAAAAACTTTCTGAGTGTTTTGACAGTCTCAGATTCTCTGAAAAAATTTTTTTATAAAACAAGTGTCTTAGTTTCTGAGACATTTTTCTATAAAACAAATGTCACAGATTCTAAAACACTTTTCCTATAAAACAAGTGTCTCGGATTCTCAGACATTTTTTCTATAAAACAAGTGTCTCAGATTCTGAGATTCCTGTTGAAAAAGTGTCTCAAATTATAAGTCAGATTTTTCTGCTGTATCGACTAAGATCACGAAGAACAACATTTAGCAAACCGTGTTTGCTAAAATCAGCAGATGTCTGAGACATCATGTCTCATATGGCTCAAGTGTTTTAGATTCTAAGAGATTTTTCCTACAAAAAAAGTATATCAAATTCCAAGTAGTTTTTTCTACAAAAAAAGTGTCTAAGATTCTGAGACATTTTTTCTATAGAAAATGGGAAACCTTCTTCTAAAGGCGTCAAACGATGGTTAAACTAAAAGTAACAAAGATCAGATCATGCGCATAAAAAAAATGTTGATCAAATAAATTTCAATTGCAATTCCATAGAGCCACTTCTATAAAGAACACAAAAAAAAAAACTTAAAAAAACAGCGTTATCAAAATACGTAAAATTCTGTTAAACTTAAATAACAATAAAACAACAGAAAATCGACGTTTATCTTTAGTAATACAAAATACCATGGAATTTTAGACGTCAAAGGCAATACCCTACAACAGACTTAACAGAGGTAACAGTAGAATTTTTTTAGACCGATTGATTTAAGAACCCTATCGCATGACTAAGCAATTTTCGTAGGAACTATTTTCTTGCCAATTATAACTTAACTTGACAACCCTTGAAAGACATTAACATATCGCTCATTTACTTGTATAGTGTCATAACTCAAAATATGTCATTTTTAGGTAAACCATACAGAATTATTTGTTATATTCTGCTTTATATTGTGTCAAAAATTCGTATTAATATCTTTTAAACTCACAGTTTGAGAATAGAACACGCCATTATAACATTTTCTATGTACGGGCCTTTTGCAATGTAAAACAAGTTTCAATTGTAAACTTTAAACAGGTTTTCTGTAAAATCAAACATTTTGCGTTATGACACTATACAAGTAAATAAGCGATATGATTCAAGATAACTTTCTTACAAAATTGTCATAAGTGTCGCGTCGGTTTAGTCTGTGTCTCTACCAAAAGCTTGAAGTATAAAATCTATTAAACAGGAACCATCCCTTTTCCATACTAATTGTAAATAGTGTAGGGTATTTTAAAATTTTCGAAACAACGTTTTTGATGATATGATATGACGATGACGATTTGTATAGACAACTATGACTACTATCTATCCATTCAACTATTCGTGCTATCTATATTTTCCTATCCTATCCATATCTGACTCTGATGCAGTTGTTATTTTATTTAACTTACACACGTTGTACAGTGGAACATTTCATTAGAATGGTCCCAACAAAATTTCCTGTTCCGAATAATCGGTTCCAGAACGTATCGAATTACCCTGCAACCGATTCTACTCAACATTCCAGAATCAATAGAGGTATTCAGAGTCTTGTTGCCAGTCCTGGCAACAAGGACTGTTGCCAGTTCTTTGAAAGGTAATTTGAAAAAGTGCTTTTTTACCACCAGTGCCAGGGCTGGCATGTAAGACTCTAAATACCACTAATGATTTTTGTTTGAAATTGTCCAGAAAGCAATCGTTTTTTAGAGCATATAATTTTTTTGAAAAATAATGCTCTAAAAAAAAAAATCAAAATTTGTCTCCAGACTTGAACATTGTTCCAGAACCTAAATATTGCAGAATGTTTAAAATTTATTAATTTACGCCGTTTAACCGATTTTGGTAATTTTTTAATAGAAAAATCTTGTAGGAATCTTAAAATTTTTTATGAAAAAAATTATCATATTTTCAAATTAGGAAATTTTTTCTGGACACACAATATTGAGAATTCGAGAACTAATTCTTACAGAAATGTATCAGAATCTGTGAGTTTTCTTATTTAATAATGGATAAGAAATTTTCTATACAAAAAAAGTCTCAGAATTTAAGAATTTTAACAAAAAATGTCAGAGAATCTGAAAATTTTGTTTACAAAAAAATGTATCTGAATCGGAGCATTTTTCTATAGAAACATTTTTCAAAATCTGAAAATTTTTTCCGAAAAATGTCTCAGAATCTAAGAATCTATACGTAATATATTTTAAAATATGAAAATTTTTTAAAACGAAGAATGTCTCCAAATTTTGAGAATTTTTCTGTACGAAGAATGTTTCAGAATTAAAGATTTTTTTTAAATAAAAATGTCTGAGTCTGAAAATTGTTCTATTCAAAAAAATGTGCAGAATCTAAATATTTTTATATGCGAAAAAAGTCACAGAATCTGAAAATTTGTCTATACAAAAATTCTCGGAATATGAGAATTTCTTTATAAAAAAATCTAAGAATTTTTCTATCAAAAGTGGATTCAGAATCTGAACATTTTTTTTATTCCAAAAATGTTTCGGAATATTAAAATTTTTCTCTACAAAACAGTCCCAGAATTTGAGAATTTCTCTATACAAAAATATGTATCAGAAGCTTAGAATTTCTCCTAACGAAAAATTTCTAAGAATCTTAGAATTTTTCTATACGAAGAATTTCCCAGTTGGCAAAATAAAATCACACCTGACATACTGCTGACTTTCCCTTTATGAAATCGCTGGCATCTTCATACAATTTCTCAAAATGTCATCAATGACATGTCAGTAGTTGGTCAGCAGTGTCCACCAGTATCGGTGGTCACTAACAATTCGTTTAAACAACCGCTGACCAACTGCTGACATGTCATTGATGACATTTTGAAAAATTGTATGAAGATGTCAGCAATTTTATAAAGGGAGAGTCAGCAGTATGTCAGGTGTGATTTTTTTTGCCGACTGGGTTTCTCTACGAAGAATTTTCTCTACGAAGAATTTCTCAGAAGCTGAAAATTTTTTTTACACGAAAAATGTTCTAAAATATAAAATTTTTTCTATACGAAAAATTTTCAGAACCAGTAGATTTTTCTACACAAGAAAATTATTTTTCTATACGAAAAATATCTCAGAATCTGAGAATTTTTCTTTACCAAAAATTTCTTAGAAACTTAAAATTTTTCTATACGAAAAATTTCTCAGAAGCTAAAAATTTTTCTTTACGAAAAATGTTTTAGAATCTGAGAATTTTTCTATACGAAAAATTTCTCTAAATCTGAAAATTTTTCTATAGGAAAAAGTCTCTGAATCTAAAAATTTTTCTATACGAAAAATTTCTCAGAAGCTAAAAATTTTTCAATACGAAAAATGTTTTAACATCTAAAAATTTTTCTATACACAAAAAGTCTCTGAATCTAAGAATTTTTTTATACGAAATATTTTTCAGAGTCTGAGTATTTTCTGTAAGAAAAATGTCAGATTTGGTTTTTTTTTTATATGAAAATTGTCTCAGAATCTGAGAATTTTTCGATATGAAATAAGTATCAGGATCTGAGAATTTTTCTACACAAAAAATGTCTCAGAATCTAAGAATTTTTCTATACAAAAAATGTCTCAGAAGCTTATAATTTTTCTTTGCGAAAAATATCTGAGAACCTGAGAATTTTTCTATACGAAAAATGTCTCAGAGTCTAATAATTTTTCTATATGAAAATGTTTCAGAATCTAACATATTTTTTCTCAGAATCTGAGAATTTTCTATTCGAAAAATGTTATAGAGTCTGAAAATTTTTCTATACGATAAAAGTTTCAGAATCTGAGAATTTTTCTATTCGAAAAAAGTTATAGAATCTGAAAATTTCTCCATGTGACACAAACGGTATGACAAAATTAGACGAGAGAATTAAGGTTGATTTTTTGATTTTCTTTTTAAATCGTATCACCAATACTGGGAAATAAGATAAGGGTGCACATCATTTTATCAAAAAACGGGATTTTTTTTTTTAATCACCTTGTTCGCAGGGATTAAGTTAAAATAGAAATTTTATTTTTAAACTTTCCAATGTGTGTCGCCTTTTTTGAAATATTTACCACTGTGCATTGATTGTCTATTTGGTTGGAATTGTTTTATAGATGGAATGACAAATAAAACAACAAAAAACAGATAGTCTGGCTGCATTTTTTACAAAAGGCACGGTTTAGTAACTTTTTTTTATATTATTAAAATGCAAAATAAGTAAAGTATGCTATAGATTCAAATGATATTTTTATTTTTTTGTTTTTAATTTTTTCACCATTTCAATTTGTTACAAATCGAGTTGAACGTTTGTAATCTCTATTGATGATTTTGTTACTTTTTTTGATAAATTTTTTTTTTGCTCGAATTTGTATAACCTCCATGGAAAAGTGATGGTTATATTAACTGTGATATTCGGTATGTAACACGGATTATAGCTTTTTTGATCATCACTTTTTTCTTTAGTTTTGATGACATGTTTCATCATACTGAAGAAAATCTTCATCAAAATGAAGAAACTTGTCATCAAAATTGATGACAGCAAGTGATAAAACAGCTTCATCAATATAGTGAAGCAGTTTTCTTTGAGTGCGATATTTACGGGCGAAATTTTTTATGGGAACTAAGTCCAAAAATGTTAGGATTATAATCAGATCTTACTTGGCTTAAAGAACTGATTCTTAGTCGATCGATATACTAAGAGATTAAAGACCAATGTTTCGATTGGTTCGAATTGGCTGACGCAAAACATCAGCAGCCACTTAAACCTAACCTAACGTAACATGCATCAGCAGTAACTCATAACCTCTACCACAGAGGGATGTAGGGTATAAAAAAAACTACAATTCTAGCATAATATGAATGTAAAGTCAGTGTTCGTTCTACTGTTACCAAATATTTTATTGTTGAAAGTACTTTAAACTTTACAATTATATGACGAATTGCAAAACGCATAATAATATTGCCATCATCATTGTTGTTAAAAACAAAAAACATTTAACGGTTGATGTGATAAATTTTAAGGTAGAACAAATGTGAGATGACCATTTTTTTCGGAAGTTATATTAAAACACAGAGAAAACCTTCCACCTCGCGATATATGTATTTACAAATCCGTTTATTACACTGTGCAACAAATTTAAGGTTATCAAGTGCATCTTAAACGAGCTTAAGACAAAATTTCATTTAATCAAATTTTCAAAAATTTAGAAAACTTTCACCAAAAACTCATTCAATCAAAGTTTTAGCTTTTTAGAAAACTTTCACCAAAAACTCTGTATTTTGATCGAAAGGTTAAAAGGGTCCCATTCGGCTCAAATAAAGTTTAAATGAAAGTTTCTCTCAATATCTATGAAATAGTGCAAACAAATTTTGAGATTTTTTTTTTTTAATTTCTTAGGGTCGAACCAGAATCAAATGCGTAGCGCAAGACGTAAAAAAAAAACAAAAACAAACACATCAAATTTGAAATTTTTACGTCCGTTTGATTTAGATAACTCACATTTGAATATTAGAAACGAAAAATTATTGGGCGTTACGCCTTACGCTACGTAATTTGATTCAGGTTGGACGCTTAAACGTAGGAAAAACCGCAGCTAAACTAGCGAAACCCATATAAAGTTTTTTTAGTATCAATAAATACTTCGAGAAATTGAACATTTGAAGGAGTTTGCACTCGATGACTTCAAAAATGTTGCCCTGTGTTGTATAAGACTTTTAAAACTTCTAATTGTTTATGAACCTACATTAAAACATGTTAATATATTTTATATGGATTTTTAGTGTTACTTATTTATAGACATTTAAAGTAATAAACATAAATTTTAATTATAAACTTTATTGAATAGACTAAAAATATACACACAGTCAACTCCGAATAGCTGCTTTTTCTAACAATCTATAAAACACCTATGGACCCAGCAGAAATTTTGCTGAACTGGAGCAGCATTTGGAAGGGAGTCACGAGTCATTGAGCACTTCCAATACTACTCTTTTTACTACAGCATTGGGGTATACTCACTTTGTCATTCCATGTGTAACGCATCGAAAAATCGGTATATTATTGATCAGTGATCGATTCTAAGACATTCTAGCGATGTCCGTCCGTCCGTCTGTACACTCAAAAAATTAACTGTTTGTAGTTTATTTAAAATTTTTTCCGTTTAGTCGTTTTTAATAGAAAAAACATTTGTTTGATGTTTAGTTTTTATTAATGACTACTTCAGTCCTTTGTTTCAAAAATACCACACTAAAAAATAAAGACTTTCATTGACATTTAATTTATAAATTCATTTATTTTTGTTCTGTAAGTAAAAACTACTGATTATTCTTTAAATTTTCAATGATTTGTGTAAGTAATTTTTTTTTAAATTGTTGGTATTTTTTAATGATATATCATTAGTTTTTACCTACACAAATAGGTTATTTGTTTGTAGAAAAAAAATCAAAAAATTATTTATAGAAATATAAAAACATATTTGTATCAAGTGGCTTTGGCACGATGGGTTGAGTGTCTGACCAGAATGTAGTTGATTGCGGGATCGATTCCACAAAATATTATTAAAAATTTTCAAAAAAATATTTCAATAGAAAATTGTATAAAATAACCCACGAAATCATTAATTTTTAATGTTTTCATAGGTTATTTTTTTTCGAATTTGTTGGTAAAAAAGAATGAAAAACCCGTAATTTTTTAATGTTTAGTGTTATTTATTATGGAAAATTTTGTCAACAGTAAAAAATAAATGTTGATGTTTGTTAAAACAAATGAATAATTACTGGGATGGTTTTCAATTGTTTATTTACTGGTTTTAAAATTGTTTTTCTTTTGTTTTTGCCTACAAACTATTTTGAGTGTCATTCTTTGTCATTTAAAAAGTGTAAAAGATGTTAAAAATTTAAATTTAATGAAAAAATCAAAAAAAAATAAATTTGTGTTTCTTACTTTTAGTGCATCCTCGGAAGCGGTCTTATATAAAAACAAGTAGAAAAGTTAAATTCGACTTGGCCGAATCCATGAATACCCTCCACAATGCCCATTTTAAGTGATAATAAATTTTCTAAACGTAAAAAAAATAACAATTTTGATTTGAAATATTTTATTTTGAGTAAAAAAACTTTTTTTAGTATCTTTTGAAAAAAAAAATACTAACTTTTTTTGGGTGTTAAATTTTTTTTCGAGTGTATTTTTTTAGTGTAAATTTTTTTTCGAGTGTATTTTTTTTTAGTAATAAATATTATTTAATGATAAAACAAGTACACTGCGAATCACATCAATAAGGAATCGAGATTTTCACTTTTTAATCGAATATATCTTAGTAACGAATAAGCGGAAAAATATAAAAAAATGCACTGATAGAGACCATTATCTAGCTAATAACGTCAAATAATAACAATAATCAAAAGACTGAAAGAAGTCCTTTAAAAAAATATTTTTCGGCAACTTGTTAAAAAATTACTAGTTTTTTATGAATCACTTGAATAAGGAATTTTTTAATACAGACCAAGTAGGACCTGAATCCAATTTGTTATGGATAGCAATTCCTTAAACAATAAAAACAAAACAGTTTTGTTGCGAATTTCAATAAAAATGAGACTCACATCAGCTCTTAGATCTTCCGAAAAGAAAAAAGTACTGTATTTAAAGTCCAAAGTGCTAAAGGCCGTTGAAATCGCGAAAATAATAGAGAGGGGCAAACCTTTTGAAGGCAATTATTTAAATAACATTAAGAACTATGGAAAAAACACGAATGGGTGAACTAAAATGGCAACAACAGAACGAAATCGACAAAAAATTTAAGAATTCCCTCGAATTCCACGTTGGCAGGTTGCAAAATTCTCAAAGAAAGTGGTGATTTAATGGGTATTTTGACAGTCCATCACGATTAAAAAAATCGGGAAGGTGGTTTGTATTTGGGCTACAAGAAGAACTTGTCCGATTCCTTTAAAATTCGGAGTGGTGATTTGTGAAGACAAAACACATTTACCTGCCAAATTTCGAAATGATTCCTATTAGTATACGGTTATTAGAGTCATTTGAGCCAAAACTAAAGAGGACCTTTGTATGGGAGCTAGGTTTAAATATGGACCGATTTTTTTCAATTTCAATAGGCTTCGTCCTTGAGCCAACAGAGGCCTAAGTTTCAAATTTCAAGTCAATTTATTAAAAACTACGACCTGTATCGTGTTAACACCGTTTACATGGACAGACAGACGGACGGACATCGCTAAATCGACTTGAAGGTGGGTCTAGGACCAATATTTCGGGTAGTTACAAACATCAGCACAAACTCATTATACCCTGTACCACAGTGTGGTGCATGGTATAAATCAGACCTGTAAATACTTGAAAATTTATTTACTTATTTTACAATTTTTCAAATATTTTTGTATTTGTACTTGAAAATTTCAAATACAAATATTTTTTTACTTACTTAACATTTTTACAAGTAAGTAAAACAAAATACTTACTTAACGAGTGCAAGTTCAAATATTTTCAAATAAATAAAATATTTGAAAAAATGTTTACAAATAAAATATTTGTCAACAATGTTTACAAATAAAATACTTGAGAACATTTTTTCAAATATTTTTATACTTGCCCAAAATTTTCAAATATTCAACATTCTAATTGTTGGCGCAAATAAGGGCATAAAGACCAATTTTTTCAAAACCATTTTTTTGCACAAATGCATTTTTCCAATACACTGTCTGTAAAAATATTAGTAAAATTTTCAGATTTTCCTACAAGAAATAATTTTTTAAGCCTTTCTCGCAAAGATTCTGAGACATGGAATATAGAAGTCTATGTTTGGAAAATTTACCCCTTTGCCCAACAAATAAGATCCCTTATGTCACCTGCCGATCCTCATAAAATTTTGATATATTGTTTACGATAAACATATAAAATTATTTTTTTTGAGGCCAAAACTAATTATTAAGCCGACTTGTAGGGGAAATATGGACCTTGATTAGTTTTTATTGTTTTAAAATTACATAAATTCTGAAATATGTTTTGTATAGTAATTCTTTCCGAAGATTTTTGGGTTAGGTGGTGTAATCTGATTTTTTGGGAACTCCACTTTCTATGGCGGATTTTTAAGATTTAAAATAATTTACTAGCAAACTCATTTTTTCTCATTTTATATTTTTTTGATATGCCAAAATCTTCACGACTATTATCCCAACTTCCGGAAAGGGGATTTTCATTGATATGAATTACGTTGGTCAAAATACCGATAAGGATAAAAACAAATGGGTTAATAAACTTATAAAAATGGACATAATTCCCATATTTATGGACATGCAGTGATACAGCCATTGGAGTCATAATAGGGTTTATGTCCTATACGGTTGTTAGCCATAATGAACGTTATGGGATGTTTGTCACATTAATTTTGGAACTATAATTATTGCTTGGTTTTTTATATTTGGTTGACTTTCGCAGGGATTTGGAATTACTAGCTGCTCAGATTCAGTCCTCTTGGTTCCACTACATATTTTTTTTAAGGAATTTAAAATATGTACATCGATAGTTCTTAATATGAAGGTTTAAGCCAAGCGGTTTCGCTAAATATAGTTTTCCTGACTAATAACCTTCGGCCGGACTTAACGATAACAAACTCCACAAAATTCAGCCATAACGTCTTCACTGAACTAAAATTTTATGTGTGGCAGAAAAATTTAAAAAGAAATTCTTCGAAATTTATTTAATAAAAATATTTATGACAAATAAATTTATTTGAAAAAAAGTTGCCAAATATTTTATTTGAGTTCAAATATTTTATTTGTAAACATTTTCTTCAAGTATTTTACTTATAATAAGTATTTTACTTATAGTAAGTATTTTACTTATAGCAAGTATAAACATATTTGAATTTACTTGTATTTGAAATGTGCAAGTACAAATATTTTTTTACTTACTTAAATAAATGTTAAGTAAGTAAATAAAATATTTGAACTTGAAAACTTTTAGTATAAATATTTGATTATTTACTTAAAAATACTTAAGTAAAACTTTTTACAGGTCTGGTATAAATACGTTGTAAAATATTTTTGTGACTTACCAATGTTTTTAAAATATGTTTAACGGGTCTAAAATTCACGGTTTTGCTAATAACTTTTGAACCACCAATTTGTCAGAAATTCAATACGAACCAGGCCAGGAAAACGATAAATATATACGCCAAGCTTCAGCATTCTCAGAATTGCCTTTCAAAAGTTAGCGTGTTTTTATCTCGTAAATTCACGAAAACACCTGGCCGTAATTCTGTCTTTTGCTCATAACTAGGGATGAGATTTCCATGAAAATGCATGTTTTTTGTCGAAAGTCTAAAACCGATATCGACCAATTATCTTTCCGAATCAAGAAATTTGCGTTAAAATGACATCGATTTGTTTTTGCCTATTTTGGTGATAATGCATATTTTGAATTTAATATTTTGTGCATATTTCCAACTTTTAAGTGCATATTTTGGCATAAATTAGCAAAAACTCAGATTAAAATTTATTTTTTTCAAAAACTATTTTAAATTTTAAAAATTTATTTTGAAAATAAGAAAAATAATTTTTTTCATCTTTATTTTTTTTATAGATTTTCTTAATTTCTAAAAAAATCTTGCTTGTATAAAGTTTTAAATGTTACTATTTAAACATGGCGTTATTTTTTGCTTTTTAATAAGTTTTTCCTATGAAAACTAGATTTTTATTGTACACATTTTATTTTTTAGTGCATATTTATGGGTTTTTAGTGCATATTTTGAATTTCTTAGCGCATATTTTAAGTGCATATTTTCGATTTTTTAGTGCATGAAAATCTCATCCCTACTCATAACTTTCGAACCATTTCGCTGAATTGCAATACCAACCTGACCAGATAAATGACCAACATATATGCCAAACTTCAGGAGCCTCCGTAAAGTTTTTCAAAAGTAAGTGTGTTTTCAACAGACAGACGGACGGACGGACATCGCTAGATCGTCTTAAAATCGATCGAATGAATATATCATGGGGTCCTAGACCAATATTTCGAGGTGTTACAAACGGAATGACAAACTTATATATACCCTCTATCACTAGAGGGGAGGGTATAACAAGTTGAACTCTCAAATGCTCAAATAATTTTTTTACAAAAATCCCAAAAAATTTTTTTTAATTCATGATGTTAGTTAAATAAAAAAATTTTATGTTTTTTTAGAAATTCAGTTCTTTGAAGCCTACTGTTAAATAATATGAACTATTTTATATTATTTAATTTTATTGTTGTTCATATGGTATATAAGTTAAAGTTTGTTATAAAACAAAACACAACAAACTACCAGTTTGTCATTTTTCATCCCAATATGGTAAAAACATCAAAAACCGCAAAAAATCAACAACAAAACATCAACATCGTTTGTATTTGAGTTGAGAACTAATTTAAAAAAAAAAATCATAATGTAACGATCACGTCATCGATCAATGTTTTTTTATTTGTATGATAAAATTTTAAACGACATTTAAAATTTATTTTTTTTTTTATTAAAATAAACCGAAAGAAAAACGTTTATTTTAATTTTCGAACAGAAATTCTAAACAAACCAAAATATTAATTCAGTCAAACCAAAAAAGAATCAAAATATAATCAATAATTAGTACTAATCAATGTATCCAAACGTCAAATTTATATGAAATTGATCAATAATTAGTATTAATCATTGATTAGCTTTTGATAAGTTACTCGCCCTAAGTAATTTACTTTAATCGCTTTACATATTATTTATTCTGATCTCATTCACAAAATGGGCGATCCGGAGAAAACCCCTGTTTTTTTATTTTTTACGAAATTTCTATCTTTTAGTACAATTTTTTTCTTGCGGTTAGGCCCATAATTGACTACGCAATGTTTTTCTATCTTTTAGTGCAATTTCTTCCTTTTGGTTAGGCCCATAATTGACTACGCAATGTTTTAGAAAAATGACCCCAAATGTATTATTAAACCATTATAAATCAATTAGTTTCATTAATATTTATTATTGAATTTGTTGAAAATTTAATTTTTTTACATTTTATTTTTTATTATAACATGTTTTTGAAATATGAATTATTTATGGTGTTAAAAATTCATTTAAAATTTTTTAACAAATTGCTCAATAATAAAAATTTTGTTAGATTTTTTTTTTTTTTTTTTCATAATAGAATTTTTATGTTTGTACCTGACATTGAAGTGCGTGCAATTTTTCTTGGCATGTCATACAAATCACCTAAATATAAAAAATGAGCAAAAAAATGGCAGCAGACAAGTCAACTTAATTGAAATGCACGTCAAAATCTTATAAATCATTGTGTTAAAAATATAAAATAAATTATATTCCTGTTGAGTGAAGTCGAAGGATATTAAAGTGAAAATTTTATTATCTTTAACAGATATTTCCATATTTAAATTAGTCAAAAAGTCAGCAAACCCTAAAGAAAAGTTAAGGTAAAAAACAGGTAGTTTGTGGACAAACAATAAATATCTTGAGAACTTTTTTAGAGCCATAAGTTACTGATGGCATTATTTAGTAACCCCTATTCTACTTCGTATTCCCCAAAAAAGTTTTTGGAACAGATTCCTAATACAATAGATTCTTGAATATATTCTACGGAAATCATAAGAAAATTTTCTATATAAAATTAATTTTCAAAAAAAATCTCCAACAAAATTTTCCGTTCCAAACAATCGGTTCCAGAAATAATTTTATTATCTTCCAATCGATTATGTTCATAAATGGACGAAATCGTTCATAAATGGACGAAATCGTTCATAAATGGACGAAATCGTTCATAAATGGACGAAATCGTACCAGGGCGAAAAAGCTTTCCCTTGAAGAATTTAACCAACCTCTAAGCCCAGATTACTTAAAAATTTAACTTTTTCAGACCCCCCCCCCCCCTTTTGAGGGCGTTGGTATGAAAAATCATAAAATTATATTACTTCATTTTCATGTGAGAAGATGCAGATTTGGTGAAAAAAATTACAAACAAAAAATATTTTTGGACGAAACAAATCATATTTGTGAAAAAAAACAAGTAGAAAAGTTAAATTCGACTTTGCCGAATCTATGAGTACCCTCCACAATGCATTTTTTAAAGGATAGTACATTTTTTAACGTGAAAAAATTAACAATTTTGATTAAAAATATTTAATTTTGAAAAAAAAACTCTTTTTTGTCATTTAAAAAAAAAAAATTACTAATTTTATTTTTTTAGTGTAAAATTTTTTTCGAGTGTAATGTTTTTTTTACTGGAAAAATATTTCTGAGTTAATGCACGTACGTGTGTACAGAAAATATTGCCATTTTTGTAAAAAAAAAAAAAATATTTTTTTTAGTGTACAATTTTTTTGAGTGTAAAATTTTTTTTGAGTGTAAAATTTTTTTCGAGTGCAATTTTTAAGTTACCAATGCTTTTAAAACTAAACAAGTTTAAAAAGCAGTGCTTTAAAACTAAACAAGTTTGAAAAGCATTGTTAAGTTACCACCAATGCTTTTAAAACTTATTTAAACACGTGGCATTTAAGATGAAACTAATCTGAAATTCAGGGTTTTGGTTATAACTTTTGAACCACTGGACCGATTGAGCTGAAATTTAAAACCAAACAGACCTGGGGAACGTCAAAGATATATGTTAAGCTTCAGTAGTCTCATTATTGTCTTTCGAAAGTTAGCGTGATTTTTATCTCGTAAATTCGCTAAAAACCCTTGCCGAAATTTACTCTTTTGCTCATAACTTTTGAACCAATGGACCGATTTGGCTGGATTGCAATACCAACCTGATCAGGTAAATGACCAACATATATGCCAAACCTCAGTAGCCTCTGTAAAGTGTTTCAAAGGTTAGCGTGTTTTCTACGGACGGACAGACAGACGGACGGACGGACGGACATCGCTAGATCGACTTAAAATCGATCGAGGATCATGAATATATATACTTTATGGGGTCCTAGACCAATATTTCGATGTGTTACAAACGGAATGACAAACTTATATATACCATCAATCACTAGAGTGGAGGGTATAAAAAATGTATGGATTTAGGATGTTTAGAGAAAAAAAGTAATGGCGGTCGGTCATACATTTTACCCCCTTGGGGAACTATTTGAGCTGATGTCCTAAAAAAACAAAATTTTAAATAAAAAAATGTATGGGAACCACCTTAAGTGTTGAAGATTGAGGGCAAAGTTATAAAGTAATACATCGACCGTTTTGTAGATCTGGCATCACCAAAGATAATTGGAAAATTCTGGCAATGCCAAACTAAAGTTCAAACGTAAAGCAAAGAGAGACAAAAAACAATCTGCATTCTCATTGTAAAACTGGTATCTTCCATCTCGCTCACATTTCGATTTGTGATAAATTTATACCAATACCATATGGTTTTTGTTTACTACTTTTTCAAACGCCATTTGTTATCCTTCTCTATGACTCTGATTGAGGGTAGGTATGTTTTGAGAAAAGGTTGGTATTGAAAAAATATTGGAGGTCATACATTTTGTTCGCATAGGGGCAACCCTGTGGCAGTTAGAGCGGTAGGAGCAAACTTTATAAAAATGTAATTTTGTATGGGAGCCTCTTTAAGGAATGGAGATAGGGAGTATGTTTACTCAGAAAAAATGTTGGAGTGTACTATTTGGGGTCGGCCTTACATTGCACCCCTCTATAAGCGACTCCGTGGCAATTGTGGGGCAAATAGCTTCTCATCGGAGCAAAGGCGGCGGTAAAAAACACGAAATACCCCCTCGGAGTTGCTCCTAGAGGAGTGCAATGTAAGGCCGATCCCCATTAATTTTTACACCCCAAAATTTTTTCTGAACAAAGCTACTCCCTATCTCACCTTCTTAATGGGGCTCCCATACAAAATGGCATTTTTATGAAATTTGATCCCACCGATCAAACTCTACCATAAACCTCGGTTCAGCGGTTCAAAAGTTATTAGCAAAACCGTGAATTTCAAATTAGTTTTTTTTAAATGCACGTGTTGAAAACCCGTTAAACATGTTTTAAAAACATTGGTAAGTCACAAAAATATTTTACAACATATTTTTGTCACCAAAAAATATTTTTACACTAAAAATAAAAATACACTCAAAAAAAAATTGTGCACTCAAAAAAAATAGCATGTTTTTTACAAAAATTACTAAATAAAATATTTTTTAATCAAAATAAAATTGTTTGATTAAGGTTTTTAGCTAGTTTTAAGCTAACATGGCAACACTTTCTACGACTTAGGAGTGAGTAAAACAATAAAAACCGATCTGGCATCTCGTCAGCTTATTATTGTTTTGCTCCATACGCCACCAACTCGGTTTCGAGAAAAACGATAAAATAGGTTTACCACAAATTTTCTCGAAAAGTAATCGATGGACTTTGTTTTAATGTTTACCATTTGTTGCTACATACATATATTGTAAACAAAGCTTTCAGTTTTCAGACTTTTACATACAATAGATCAAAAAATTTTAAACTTTTAAGAAAATGAGATTTTATGGTATTATGCTCCATATCCAATTTTGCTTACACATTCGGGACTTTTGTGTGACATGGAGCAAATGAGTTCTAAGTGCCAAACAGCTAGATCGATAAAGATAAAGAGCTAGATCGATAAAACTTGGTATTTAGAACACTTATATAGTCAGGTTGCATGGTATTAAAAATGGGGATGATCGGTCAATGGACACGCCTACCTCCCACACAACCTAAATGGCAAATGTGACATTACTTGAAATGTTTAGAAGTTACGGTATTAAAATTTGGTACGTAGAATAGTACCAACATAATTAATCTTCATTCCAAAAATATGCAAGATCCGTTATTTTTTAAATAATCTAGAGCCTTTTCTATAACGCAAATTTTCAAAAAACGTCAAAATGGTGTGTTTTTTCTTAGGAAATGCTGGATATCTCAAATTTGAAAAGAGGTTTTAAAAAACGGACTTCGGAATAAGAAAGAGGATATTTATATTATATATATTCAATTCCTAACTCATTTTTTTCAAAAATGCCGTATGTAGCAAAGCTATAATAAGGCGACGATCTATTTTTCTTGTAACGCGTTATATTAGCTTTTTCTTTCTAACCTAATTCGTAGAATAATTTGAAAAAATTAACCATATGGTTAAGAACTACTTTTTTGACACCTGTCACTTATGTCGAGTCTGTATTAGTCTGTGTCTAAACCAGCGGTTACCAACCTTTTTGGCTTGCGTACCCCTAATTTTAAATTTTATCAGCCGCGTACCCCCTAACGAGTTTTTTGTTTTCGTTAAAAAAACTTCACATATAAATATTTGAGTTAATTTTAAAATTTTATATCTGCGGGT
Source organism: Pegoplata infirma (assembly GCA_963921195.1). Lineage (NCBI taxonomy): Eukaryota > Metazoa > Arthropoda > Insecta > Diptera > Anthomyiidae > Pegoplata > Pegoplata infirma. Next base: position 64,901,630 of record OY992537.1, on the reverse strand, counting down.
ATTATAATTTTTTTGAAGGATTTCGGGGAGATCAAAAGAATTATGTTATTTTTTTTGGAAAAATGTTCGCTCCTTTGGGTGGTTAGTTCAATGCATCTGAAAACGCGGATTTTAAGCTGATTTTTCTGCAGAGCAAAAACGGCTAAAAATATTGTAAATCTGATTTCACCAGTCAATTCTACACCAAAAATTAAAACAACGGACGTTTTTTGAACTCTTAAAAAAAAATATAAAATTGTTAAATTTTTTTTTAAATGTTTTTTTAATTCGAGGGAAACACTCCCAATTAACAAAATTGTACTAAAATTTCCACTCTATACAACCCGTCTCAAAAATGACCAAAAACACGTTTTTTGAGAACTTTGACATAAATTTGCTCAAAAACCAGGCGTCAAAGAAAAATATGGGAAACATATTCGGAATCAGCATCAAAAGGTTAATCGAAAACAAGTGGTCAGATCTCAAAATATCATCCAAAAAAATCGCAAAAAATGCTCTCTAAATTGCACAAAAATACGTTTTTTGTGAACTTTGACCTCAACTTTCTTGAAAACCTGACGTTATGGAAAACTTTGGAAGCCAGATGCCGAGCCAGCATTGAAAGGTTAATCTAAAACGAATGTCCAAATTAATAAAATTTGACGTACCCCCGCGGACAGTTTCGCGTACCCCCTAGTGGTACGCGTACCATAGGTTGGTAACCGCTGGTCTAAACTATAAACGAGTAACAAATGGCTAAATAATTTGATACTTTTCTTTCACTGCAAAGTATAATCCTGGTAAAAAAATATTAAAATTTTTACCATAAGTGGTCAATAAATTTTAAAACTCATAATTAATTTTATTAAACAAAAACAAAACTGCACTTGTTTTTTCCCAATGGTCATTATTATATTTTTTTGTTTTTTGTTTTTACTAAATTTGGCTCGAGCCTTTTTAACAACTAATAAAATGTTAAAAATTTGTACAAAAAGCTAACAAAAAAAAATTAAATAAAACTATAATAGACTTCAACTCATATTTTTACATTAAACATGATATGGGCGCATTTATAGTTTATAATTATTTGTTAACATTTAAACATTTAAACAAAAAAAAAATAACAAAAATTATGTGTTGTTAACACTAGTCACTAGTAGTGAAGTGAAGTGAAAACCGCAACAAACTATGGCAACTATGGCACATTAGTTCTGTTGTTCACTTCACTTTTGTTATTAACTATTACAATTGTTTAAACAATTTTTGTGTGTTAAATGTAGCAGATCAGCAGCAGCGACCAACCGACCGACAGACAGCAGCTTGTTTTAAAGTTGTTTATTTTCTATTTAGTTTTTGTTTTGACAGTTTGAAATTTTTTTTGTTTAAATTTTTTTTTTTTTCATTTATGGAATTTATTATTGCCACCATTATTTAATGCACTCTTGTCAACATTTAGTTAATCCAATTAAAAATTTTAACATGACAACAAAACCAAAAACGTGACTTTAATATTAAGTGGTGGAATTTTTTTCTAGTTAAATTTATTAAAGTTAAGAAGGATAATAAGTTGGATTTTTTTGTAACATCCTCTTTCATCCTCAGCCCTTCTGCGTCCTTAAATCTTGAAATTTAATTTAGTATTAAAGTGTTCTAAAATGAATCTAGTCAAATGTTCCGAACTCCACAGATACCGAAAATAATTCATAGCCTGGTACTTTTAAGACTGGTGTCTAAAACTTCGTCAGTTTTGTCTTTCGTTATAGCGAATTTTCGTTTAAGTGAGATTCGTTAAACAGGGATTTTAATGTACTAAGAAAAATGTAATGATATTTATGAAAGGCTTCATAATTTTTAGGAAAACTTTTTACAAATAAAGATTTTTTTGTATTTAAACATAAAAACTCAGAAAAAATAATGGCGCCCAAGCTGGGGCCAAATTTAAAATCTCCAATAGAAGCCGTGCCAAATTCAAAATTGCCACGAAAATGGTTAAATAACCTTTAGCAAACACTGAGTACCTGTTAACTTGGCTAGGTTTTTTGAATAAGAAAGGAATAGTTCTAAAACTAAAGTTTCACCAAATGTCTCCCAAGCACAGCACGATTCCGAATCGCAATATCACCACCACATAAATCACCGCTAATGAGACAGTAACCAAAACTATTCAACAATTTATCAAAAAATTTTGTGTTTAAAAAACTTTCAAAATCTGAACAATTTTCTATAAAGGAAAATATTGTGTTTCGAAAAATTTTCAAAATTTTCAAAAATATTAGAGTATCCGAAACCGGTGGACCGGTATTTTCATTTTCAAAAGCCCGGTCGGTGTCGGTTTTTATTCAAATTCAGTTATTCGAAAAACCAGTGTTTTAAGGTCGGTTTAACCGGTTTAATTTTTTAAATAACCAATAATGGGATTTTTTTAATCCTCTGGGTCCAAGTTGGCGTTTTTCAGAGGTTTTCTTAAAGGCAAAGCTTCTTTCCTCTGGTCCGATTTCATTCAGTTTATTTACCTATGAACACTAGGGTTATGACTTTTTTTTGCGATATCCTCCATTCACGGAATCGTGTAGGGCATGGAAAAATACTAAGAAATATGCTTATGATTTTTCCCGATCGTGAAAAAAGTGCACGCACCAAACGCATTGAAGTTTTATGTAAACAATTTTTTTTTTAAATAAATAAAAGTGATAACTAACTAAAAATTTTGTTGTTTTTTATTATAATCCTACATACAAATTTGTTTCACACCATTTTGTTACGAAAGTTTCGATAATTCGCGATATAAGTGATTTTTTTAGCGATTAAAATATTTTACATAATTTAAGTTTTTTTTCTCCAAATAAAGTTTTTTTTCCAGTGAACCACAAAAACTTGGTTATTAAGAGCAAAGTGAAACTTTAATAAAAAAAAAAAAAAAAAATCGAATATACAAAACTTCAATGCATTTGGTGCGTGAAGTTTTTTCACGATCGCTCAAAACTAAACTAACAGTTTTTAGTTATTTTCCATGCCCTACACGATTTCGAGGATGGAGGTTGCATATTTGCAAAAAATGCAAAAAGTACTAACCCTAATGAACACAAGACATATTCGTGCCGATGAGAAGCCATTTGCCACATAAATGTGGCGGAGTCACTCCTAGGGGGATGGAATATAAGATCGACCACCAACTTTTTTCCGAATAAACCTACTCCCTATCTCCACTCCTTAAGGGAGCACCGATACAAAATGAAATTTTTATGAAACTAACACACATCACATTAACTTTCCAAAAAACCTAGAAGTGTCAAAAATATTAGAAAATGTTAAAGGTTTGTTGCAAGTATAAGTTGTTCCATAACTTATATCTTTTATTTTTACTAACAGCCATTTTTTTACCACTATTTTAAATTTCTCTGTAGTCGGTCTAGGTCTAGGCGAAAATTTTAGTTGCCTTTAAAAATGTGTACGTACATTCGGCTCTTATTGATTCTACCAGCCATCTAAATTGGTCATATTAAAATATTTTATATCAAATAAAAGCAAAATAACATTTACAATAAAACAATTTTCCACTATCACATATTTTTCATTGCTGTTAAACTAACATAAGTACGGACAGAGATCGTTTTTAATAGCAAAATAAATATGTGTGAAAAAATTTAACACCTTAAATAAACATGACTAAATACATATAGAGAAATAAAAATTACCCAGTAAACAAAAAAGTAGACGATGCGAGTTTGGGCCGCAAAAAAAAACACAAATGTCTAATTTGTTTTCTAAACAACATATCCTAATTTAAGAAATACGCTGGGGAGACTTCCCTTGTAAGTCACAAAAGATCTAGTAAGTCTACAGTAATTTTTTTTTGATTTCACATGTTGTGTAACTAGAAAAAGTGTCAAAGATAGAAAAAAAAATATTTTAACCCTTAAATTCATTAAATTGGATTTAGCACCTTTTTACATAAAGCAAACTGTTAGGGTTAATGTTAAATTTTCCTAAACACCTGCTAAATTGTTTACTGGCTTACACAATAATGTACAACTAGTAACTGACAACGACTGTTGTCATGTTTTTTTAAAACGTAGATGACAAGGAAAGTCTCTTCAGTGGTACTTTCCAATTTTCATAAAACCTAACATACACTCAAAATAATTACTCTGTTAAATACTCTGTAAAATGACTGTAATCTCAATTCGACAGATATTTGACAAAGTTATCTGTCGAAATACAGATTTTAAGAAAATACTTTGTATTTTCTTGTGACCGAAAAACAAAATTTTATCTGTAATTTTACTTTTTTCTTTGTAATCTCTATTTTACAGATAATAAACAGTTTTTTTTGTTAAAATACGTATTTTAGAAAAAATATTTTGTTTTTTTCTCGCAACCAAAATACTAAATTTCATTTGTAATTTTACTTATTGCTCTGTAAAAATAAAAATTACTTCAAAAAACTTCCAAATATGACCGATAAACCCCTCTTTAAAAAGTGTCTTAAATTACGACGTGTAAAATTTGGAGTTACTTGTTAAAAACTTGTAATATTCACAAAAATAAAAAAGTAAATTTACAATTTGGAAGCATTTAAGCGGGCAAATTTAACAAAATTTTACTTTAAATTTTTTTAATTTTAATTAATGTTTTTGATGCAGAGAAGTTTTACTCATAAAATGGAGTTTTTTTGTAAAATTTTGAACTCATAAAATCCATTTAACTGAAACTTTGTAAATTTACAGAGTTTTTTTGGTAAAATTCTTCTCGGTTTTATCAATATTTTACAGATAATTTTATAAATTTTACAGTTTTTTTTTTATCGAAATCATTTTACAGAGTTTTCTTTGTAAAATAACAAAAAATCTTGCTGGTTGGAAATCTATGGTATTTTCTGCTGGCTCAGCAGAGTATCTCTGTAATTTAACAGAGTGATTATTTTGAGTGTAGTTTTAGAGGACTAATTCACTGAACATTTTGAAAAAAAAACTTGATGCGACTGGGGCCCGACCTTAAACGGTTAATTGCAATTGTTTTAATGATCACAAATCAAGTCTCCAAAATTTTAAATCACATCAGGTTTTTGAGAAAATTGAGGTCAAAGTTCAAAAAATCGCTTTTTTTACATTTTTTACAACTCAAAGCGGACGAACCTAAACATTTCTCTTAAGGATGCTGAACTTATTTGGTCAGTCGCCTTAACTCTTAAGCTAAGTAAGTTGTTCACCGGTGAAAAAAAATGTTTCGAAACATCAATTAATTTTTAGCGAAAATTTGACAGTCATATGTTTGGTTATGTTTCGCGCATCATTATACATAAAATAACTTTAATTAACATTTTTTTGGTAATTTATGTGATATAAATAATATTTACAGTCCCAAACATTTATAATTACTTCGTTTTATATCTGAATGTTAAATTTCACCGCTTTTTAAATGGTCTGTACAATTTAAAAAAATGTTGCTTATAGTGTTGATGCGTATTGATGCAACATATACCGGGTTATTTTGCCGGTTTTTCACCAGTGAACAGAATACCTCATCAGCGAAATTTTTACGCTTTTGTAAAGCCAGTGTGAAATTCGTGTTTTTTTTATATGGAGTTTGACAGATTTTCACGTGAAAACCGAGCAACTTACCCACCTTTAGGGCACCAATTGTTTCTCAATGATGTCTTATTCCCAAAAAAGATTTTTCCCAATACAAAACTTATGAAAAAAAAAACGTTATGCGAATGGAACGCCACCTTATACATATGATTACAATTATTCTTCTGGTCACAAATCCGGTTTCCAAACTTTTTCATTACATCAGGTTTTTGAGAAATTTTAAATACAAAAAATCACGTTTTCGGACATATTTGACAACTCTTAGCGGCTGAACCCGATGTGCTGACGACTTAAAAGTAAGTCAAGGGTAAAGTTCAAATATAGCTTTTTAAGATGTACTACTCATTTGATCAGTCGCTTTAACCGTTAGTGCACCATTTGTCTTTTGAGAAGGCCTTTTCCCCCAAAAATGTTTTTTTTTCGATACTGGGAAAATAAGACATCATTGAAAGACAATTGGTGCCCAATGTGTTTTCAAAAATGCCCAAAACGACGATTTTTGTGAACTTTGACCTCAATTATTTTTAAAAACCTGATGTGATGGGAAATTTTTGACCGGCAGAACTATTGTAATCAAGTGTATAAGGTCACTTCCCAGTCGCATTTTCGATCTTTAGTAGTGTTATTTTTGGATTCTTTGGCGTGGTAGCGGTTTATACCCCCCACTCTAGTGATAGAGGGTATACATAAATTTGTCATTCCGTTTGTAAAACCTCGAAATATTGGTCTAGGACTTCCTAAAGTATATATATTCATGATCCTCAATCGATTTAAGAACGATCTCGCGATGTCTGTCCGTCTGCCTGTCAGTTGAAAACACGCTACTTTTTGAAAGACTTTACGGACGCTTCTGAAGTTTGGCAAATATGTTCGTCATTTACCTGGTCAGGTTGGTATTGCACTCCAGCGAAATCGGTCAAGCAGTTCAAAAGTTATAAGCAAAAAAGTGAAATTCGGCAAACATTTTTCGCGAATTTACGAGATAAAAAACACGATAACTTTCGAACACCTACTCTGAGGGTGCTGAAGCTTGGCATATATATTTTTCGTTCCCCTGGTCTGGTTCGTATTGAATAAAGGCCAAATCGGCTGAATGGTTCAAAAGTTATTAGCAAAACTGTGAATTTCAGATTGGTTTAAACTTAAATTCACATGTTGCAAAAATCATGCTTTAAAAAAAAAACAAGCTTTAAAAACATTGGTAAGCCATAAAATTAACTTACAAAGTATTTTTGTCACTCAGAAATATTTTCAAACTTTTTTAGTTTAGTAAAAATTTACACTCGAAAAAAATTTTACACTCAAAAAAAATATTATTTTTCTTTTTTTACAAAAACTATTAAATAAAGTTTTTTACTCAAAATAAAATATTTCTAATCAAAATTGTTAATTTTGTTTCACGTTTAAAATTTACTATCCTTTAAAAAAGGGAGGGTATAAATAGATTCTGCCAAGTCGAATTTAACTTTTCTACTTGTTTTATTTTTGATTTTTAAAAATCGTAGCTTAGTTTTGTGCGAGGTTAGGAAAAAAAAAATTTGACATAAATATGGGCTCTATCGGTTGAAAATTGTTGTGCCGCAACCACATTGAAGTCTGTTTGTGAAAACAAAATTGCGGAAAAAAAAGATTATATGTCTTAATTAACATCGTATTTATTAATTTCGATGCACTGAACACGAATATCAAAGTTTTTAAAATCGTTAGAACGGTTTTCGAGATATCGTTGAAAGTTTGCAAAAAATGTCGGTTCCTGTGAATCTCAAAAAATCAAATAACGATATCTCGAAATCCGTTTAACCGATTTTAAAATTTTTTGGATATTTGTGTTCAGCTCATCAAATCAATAAATATGATGTATCGCAAGATATTTTTAAATTTTGCCCAAATTTCGATCTCACAAAAAACTTTAATGTGTACGGCAATTTTCAACCGATCGTGCTCATATCACCGTCCGACAAAAAGAAAAAAATTTCTTTAAACACGAACTGGATAATATACGTTTGAAACTAAAGAGTAAATGTAGAAAAACTGCATTTGAAGTTTTTCATTTCGTGATCCTGTTTCCTTTTAAAAGGACTCCAAAGTTTTAGAGGATTAATTTGTAGAAAATATTTTTTAAATATTTGTACTTGTCGTACGATGCACAAGTAATTGCAAATTAAAGAAGAGTATTTCCGCTAATTTTCCAATTTTATTATTTTGACATATCAGGAAAAAAGAGGATAGTTATGTTCTTTCAAAACGTTGTTCTTAAATATCATTTAAAATTTTTAACAAATTATTTTGATAAATTTATAAAAGTACATCTTTCCTGATGTGGCAAAATAAAAAACATGGAAAAATTAGAAAAGATTCTCCTCTTTTATTTTCGACCAATAGTGACATTATGAAACAAGTACAGATATTTAAAAAATATTTTACAAAATGTAATCCCTTAAAAATATGAGGTCCTTTCCACACCATCCTTTTTACTTCATTAATTTTAGATTCGACTAACTCTGTGCAACAAATTTGAGGTCACCGAGTGTATCCTGTATGATCCAAAATCCCAAAATGGGTTTTGAAACCATAGCCTTATTTTTTTATGACCCACTGAAGTTGAAAATGTGTTTTTCAAAGCCGTTTGGAATATGTTAACAAAACTATAAAAAATGTGCTTCTGTAATAAAAAAATTTGTTTGACTGTCTTCAGTAAAATTTAATAGTGATTATTTTCTTAGAAACTATTATTCCTCTAACTGTTATATCAAGGGATCATTTTAGTTCTTTTTCCAAAATTAAACACAGAAACGTCCCTTTAAAGACTTCACAGAAAAAAAAAGAATTGTTATATTGACCCATATTTGTGAATACAATTAATTTTTTCACTGCAAGTGCTCCGGAAATTTGTATATCAACAAACGTTTATAGATTTTGATTGTTGAAAAAAGAATTTTGTTTTTTCAATAAAGAAATTCAACAAACTCAAACTCAATTTGTTGATCTGACAAAAGTAAAAAATCCCAATTTTTTTTCAACAAAGAAATTCAACAAACACAATTTGTTGGTCTGACAAGTGAACGTTTTTTTTTTTTCAAACAAAGAAATTTAACAAACACTATTTGTTGACATGATAAAAGAATTTTGAAATAAAATTAGTTGAATGAGTTTGTTAAAAATAAAATCGAAGTTTTGTATTATGGGCTAACAGGCGGCCGTTTTTACTAAATGTTTGGTTGATATAATGTTTGTTTGATTTACAATTGATGTTTGTTGATTTATACTTGACGATTTTATTTTCTGTGTTGTTTTACAAATATTTTCTGCATAAAATTTCACTAGGGGCTGTCAAAGCTAAGTCTTCAAACCATTGTGTGGGTTTTGGTCTACCGGTAAATTACTTTATTTTTTTGGAAATTCGTGTTGCACAGTGTAATAAAAAAAGTATGGGTCTACTAATTTCTGATCCCCTAGAGGATCTTCCTTGTAAAAAAAAATTCAAAACAGCAACCGAAATAACAACAGAAAATTGTTTATTTTAGCCCAACTACAAAAACAACAAACTCAATATTTTAACAAGAAGAACAACAAACAAACAACAAAAAATCAACGATATCAATTTAGCTTTGAATCTTGTCAAGAGTGGAGTATGTAGACATACATACTCCATGTCATTAACAGGCCAAACATACTCTACTCATTCACTCACTCATTCATGTTTAAGCCACTCTAAACAAAAAAGTGATGGGAAAAATTCACATGAAATACCTTTTTTTTATTTTTTTTTTATTATTTTAGCTGTGGCAACAAATTTAAAAAGCTTAAGTCGAGATTGGGCACTCACAAAAAAGCTGTCAGAGTTTCTGTTAAAGCCTACTTCAGACTATAATACTGAGTCGTAAGAAAATACGTATCTGAAATAATACGAAATTTTGTCCGCTTGCAAAAAAATCTTTTAGAAAATCCTTTGTGTATATCTTAAATATTATGAAAACAAATACAACCCTGATCTTATGAAACGCGTATACGTTTTCTCATTTTTAGAGAAATTTCTAAAAATGAGAATACGTATCCGCTTGTTATTTTTCAATCCGTATTTCTCTTTGTTTTTTACCGATTTACACCATACTATTTCATAGATTTTACACAAAATTTTGACAGATATTATTACAAATATTATAGTCTGAAGCCACCTTAAGTGACAGATTTTAAGCAGATTTTTCCTCGGTATTAACAATTTAATTGTACTAACAAACAATTTAATTGTATTGACAAATTCCGTTGTTACAAAATACTCAATTATTTTATATGTTAATACAATTAACTGTTTTGTTAATATGACAACAAATTTTTGAAATCGTCGGTTTTCTCCAACAAAATCATTGCTGTTGATTTCGCACACATTTTATTATATTTTTCATATATTTTCTCTCCTATAAACATAAGCTCTTTTAATTTACACCCACAGCTTTGTATATATGGGTGCTTTTAAGTGGCTATGTATGGTTCAATACACACTCACAGTGTTAAAAAAAAATCATAGACAGAAACTTTGATTGGTTGACCATAAAAATATTTTAATTTTTTTTTTTATTTTGTAAAACTTAAACAAGCAAAAACCAACTTCAACACACAAAAAAAAGTGTCATTGATTAATTTGGGAAAAACTGCCTTAAAAAAAAATAAAATAAAAAATATTGTGATTGATCAAATTAATGAACGAATGCTTGCATGGTTGGAGCTTCGTGCTAATATGGTAAATAACCATTTATACACTCAATTAACAATTTTGATTTACCACCATGTGTGAGAATTTTTTATTTTTGTAAATTTGATATTTACAATTATTTGTAATAATTGGGGTAAAAAAATAATTTATAAATAATGAGAAAAAAAAGAAGTGAGAATGTTAAGTTCGGCTGTGGCGAATCTTTTACTCACTCCAACAGGTAAGCAAATAAAAATAATATTGACAAGGACGTTTTAGAGGGGGGGGGGGGGGGGGAAACGGCGATGAAGAGGTTTGGCGTGGTATACTTTTTTCGTTGAAATAAATAAAAAAACAAGTAAAAAAGTTCGGTCTTGCCGAAAGTAGGGATACCCTCCACAATTAAAAAAAAAATTTAAAAAGAAATTATTTTTGAAAAAAATTTTTTGTTAAAAAAAAATCCGCGATTTTTTTCTTATTTTGTTATAAAATTTGTTTGTACTTGTTTAAATAACCTTCGGTGTCCAATTCTGAAGCCGAATTAAAGCATTTTGTATTTTTAGGTTATGTTGAATTTACCAAAATTGTTGAGGTCTCCTTCCATTTTCGTTCATAACTTTTGAACAGCTAAACCGATTTCACTCAAATGCAATACCAAACTTCTCGGGGCAACATGTTAAGTTTCAGTCATCTTTGTGAAATATTTTGGCCGTGATTGCTATTTCCACAGACAAACAGACGGACGGACAGACGGCTATCAATAGAATGTCTTAAAATCGATCAGTGATCAATAACACATCGCTCATTTACTTGTATAGTGTCATAACTCAAAATATTTGATTTTGAAATCGCGTTTAAAGTTTACAATTGAAACTGGTTTTCCGTTGAAAATGGCCGTTACTTTGAAAATGTAATAATGGCGTGTTTTATTCTCAAACGGTGAGTTTAACAGATATTAATACGAATTTTTGGCTAATAACAATTCTGCATCATTAACTCAGAAATCACAGTTTTTGAGTTATGACGTTATTCAAGTAAATGAGCGATATGTACTTAATGGGTCCCATGTCAATATTTCGATGGGTTACAAACGGAATGACAAACTTATATATACCCACTATTACTAATTGTAAGTGGAGGGTACACTCAAAATAATACATTAGTAGATTTACTAATTTTTAGTTGAGATTAGCATTTTAGCAAAAATATATTGTAAACTTCATTTAGCGTATTAGCATTTTTAAACAAAATTTGAACTATTTTTTTTTTTTGCTAAATTTAAAATTTTTTGCTAATATTAGCAAAAATAAAGTGTAATTTTTATACCCTCCAACTACAGTATGAGGGTATACTCACTTTGTCATTCCGTGTGTAACGCATCAAAATATCGGTCTAGGACCCCATAAAGTATATATGGGGCATTCCATGTGAAATCGGACACTTTGAAAAACTTTTTTTTAGATTTTCCCAATTTGTTTACAGTTTTTAGTACCCTTCGAAAACTCCTTCGTGGTAAATTTTCAGATTTTTTTGATGACCCGTTCAAAAGATATCGAATTTTTAAAAATTGGTAGTTTGTTCCTTTACTCAAACTTCTTTTAATCATAACTTCTTCAATAATGGTCCAAATTTTAAATTTTTTTTTTTCAAAATTTTTGTTTTTTTACGTACTTTCTAAAAAAAAATCCCTAAAAATTTTTAAAAGCGCTCTAGTATGCGATTTTTAAGTTTTAAAATTTAAATCTCATTTTTGAAAATGTTTGTACTCTTCGATTTTTTTGAAATTTTTTTTGTGTAAAACTTCTATCAATTCTACAAATTTTTGGCCCAGGAAGATCGTGGGATAACGATTATTACTATTTTTTAAAATTTTTTGAAAAAATTTTATTGTAATTTTCGAATCTTAAAATCATTTCTACTGCTCCAATGGTGCGTCATAGAGGGGTCCTTTGTAAGACCGACCCCCATTAATTTTTACGTCTTAACATTTCTTTGGAACAAACTAATACCCTATCTCCAATTTCTAAGGGGGCTCCCACAGAAAATGACATTTTTTTAAATTTGTTCCAACCGCTCTAACTGCCCTAATATTGCCCTTAGAGCAACAAAATGTATGACCGACCCACAATATTTTTTTAGTCCAAACATTTTCTCTGAACACACCTACCCTCTATCTTTAACTGTTAAGGCGGTCCCCATACAATTTTTTTTATTTTTTGTAAATTTGTTTTATTTAATCAGTTTCTACCGGTCCAATGGTGCATCTGAGAGGGGTCATTAGTGAGACCGACCCCCATTTATTTTTACCCTACAACATTTTTTCAAAACATACCTACGCCCTATCTCCACTCCCTAAGTAGGCTCCCATACAAATAACAGCTGGAGCAAATTTTATAAAAATGTAATTTTGTATGGGAGCCTACTTAGGGAGTGGAGATAGGGCGTAGGTACGTTTTGAAAAAATGTTGTAGGGTAAAAATAAATGGGGGTCAGTCTCACTAATGACCCCTCTCGGACGCACCATTGGACCGGTAGAAGCTGATTAAATAAAACAAATTTACAAAAAATAAAAAAAATTGTATGGGGACCGCCTTAACAGTTAAAGATAGAGGGTAGGTGTGTTCAGAGAAAATGTTTGGACTAAAAAAATATTGTGGGTCGGTCATACATTTTGTTGCTCTAAGGGCAATATTGGGGCAGTTAGAGCGGTTGGAACAAATTTTAAAAAATGTTGTTTTGTGTGGGAGCCCCCTTAGAAATTGGAGATATTGTATTAGTTTGTTCCAAAGAAATGTTAAGACGTAAAAATTAATGGGGGTCGGTCTTATAAAGGACCCCTCTATGACGCACCATTGGAGCAGTAGAAATGATTTTAAGATTCGAAAATTACAATAAAATTTTTTCAAAAAATTTTTAAAAATAGTAATAATCGTTATCCCACGATCTTCCTGGGCAAACAATTTGTAGAATTGATAGAAATTTTACACAAAAAAATTTCAAAAAAATCAAAGAGTACAAACATTTTCAAAAATGAGATTTAAATTTTAAAACTTAAAAATCGCATACTAGAGCGCTTTTAAGAATTTTTTGGGATTTTTTTTTAGAAAGTACGTAAAAAAACAAAAATTTTGAAAAAAAAAAATTGAAATTTGGACCATTATTGAAGAAGTTATGAATCAAAGAAGTTTGAGTAAAGGAACAAACTACCAATTTTTAAAAATTCGATATCTTTTGAACGGGTCATCAAAAAAATCTGAAAATTTACCACGAAGGAGTTTTCGAAGGGTACTAAAAACTGTAAACAAATTGGGAAAATCTAAAAAAAAAGTTTTTCAAAGTGTCCGATTTCACATGGAATGCCCCATATATTTATGATCAGTGATCGATTCTAAGACATTCTAGCGATGTCCGTCCGTCCGTCCGTCTGTCCGTCTGTCCGTCTGTCCGTCTGTCCGTCTGTAGTTAACACGATGCAGTCCAAAATAAAAGAGCTAGACTCCCGACATTTGGCACGAATATGTCTTATGTTCCTAGGCAGGTTAAGTTCGTAAATGAGCAAAATCGGACCAGGGAAAAAAAAGTTCCCCCTTGAAGAACTAAACCAACCTCTGAAAAATACCATATTTTTACATGATTTTCTTTGTTTTTGTTTAACAAATACAACATTTTTATGCTACAAGAAGTTCAAAGTCCTGCATTTGGACCCACAGAATTAGAAAATGTCGTTTTTTCGGTCCGCCCCCCTTTTATGGGCGTGGAATAATTTTTTTTTAAATAATGATTAACTTGTATTTCTTTAGAGCAAAAAGTATAAGAATGAATTCTTAAACACATATTCGAGAAGAAATGCCTCCCCCAATTACCCTACCGACCCCCCCCCCCCAAAACAAAAAATAAAACGCCCCTGCAATTTTTTTTTTATTTATTTGCATGTTGGAGGGTATAACAGATTCGGCACGGCCGAATTTAACACTCTCACTTGTTTTTTTTAGAAAACTTAAAATGGCGCTATCTCGGAAACTAAGCCAGATGGAACAAAATGGAGGTCATTTTTGGTTCTCGGGCTCACCATAGTATCGCCGGTCCTCTTCACATGTATGGACCCTAATGGGTTCTAACTTTGGATCCAAAAAAGTTAGCATTCCCGAAAATTTTAAAATGCTCATATCTCGGTAAATATTGACGACACAACAAAAAATTCAAAAGCATTTTTGCTTTTGGATCAAAAACTATGACGATTTTTAAGGAACCCAACTAGGTCTAGGCCCATCGGGGTCTGGACCTATCGGGTCCGAACCCAATGGGGTCCTTAAATGTGTATGAACTAAGTTGAAATAAAAAAAAATTCAGTGTACTACTTTTTGGCAAAACATTTTTGCTAACTTTACCAAAAAAATTGGGGGTTCAAAATCAGCAAATTTTCTTTTGATAGTGATTTTATTCCGAAAAAAATAAAATTCGTTTTGCGTTTTACGAGTAAACCACTTTTTTCAAGTCCGAACGGAATTAAGTCATGCCCCGATATTTACGCCTTAAAACATAATTTCACGCAATTTTTTTATTATTTTCTAAAACCACTCCCAAAAAGAGCCGTCGTAAGGTATAGCGAGCGGAGCCATTGGGCACACACGAAGTGTGGTTTCATTTTTCTGTGGGGAAAAATTTCTCAGAATCTGAGACATTTTTATACGAAAAATGTCTCATAATCTGGGATTTTTTATATGAAAAATTTCATAGAATCTGCCAAAATGTTCTAGAATCTGAGACTTAAATTCTATACGAAAAATGTCTTAGAATCTGAGATTTTCTACATAAAAAAAGTCTCAGAATCTGATTCTTTTTTTTTATACAATCTGAGACTTTTTCTATACGAAAAAAGTTTCAGAATCTGGGACTTTTTCTATATAAAAAATTTTTCATTATCTGTGACTTTTTTTATACGAAAAGTATCTCAGATCTTTTTCTATGCGAAAAATGTCTCAGAATCTAAGACATCAGATTCTCTCAGAATCTAAGACTTTTTCTATACGAAAAATGTCTCAGAAATGTTCTATAGGAAATAGAAAAAGTTTTCTATACGAAAAATATCCCAGAATGTCTCAGAATCTGAGACTTTTTCTATACGAAAAATGTTCCAGAATCTGAGAATTTTTCTAGACGAAAAATGTGTCTGAATCTGAGACACTTTTCTGAGAATCTGAGACTTTTTCTATACAAAAAATGTTTTAGAATATTATACGAAAAATGTCTTTGAATCTGAGACTTTTTCTATACAAAAAATGTCTTAGAATCTGAAACTTTTTCTATACAAAAAATGTCTCAGAATCTGAGATTTTTTCAATACGAAAAATGTCTCAGAATTTGGGACTTTTTCTATACTTTTTCTGTACGAAAAATGTTTTAGAATCTGAGACTTTTTCTATACGAAAAATGTGTCAGAATCTGAGACTTTTTCTGCACGAAAAATGTCTCAGAACCTGAGACTTTTTCTATACGAAAAATGTCTCGGATTATAGGAAAAATTTCTCAGAATCTGAGACTTTTTCTAGGCGAAAAATGTCTCAGAATATGAGACTTCTTCTATTGGATAAATGTCTCAGAATCTGAGACTTTTTCTATAGGAAAATTGTTGCAGAATCTGAGACTTTTCCTTTACGAAAAATGTCTCAAAATCTGAGACTTTTGCTATACGAAAAATGTCTCTGAATCCGAGACTTTATCCTTACAAAAAATGTCTCAGAGTCTGGGACATTTTTCGTATAGAAACTTTTCTATACGAAAAATGTCTCGGAATATACTAAAAATTTTTCAGAATCTGAGACTTTTTTTATAAGAAAACGGTCTCAGAATTTGAGACTGAATCTGAGTTTTTCTTTACGAAAAATGTTTCAGAATCTGAGACTTTTCTATACGAAAAATGTCTCAGAATCTGAGAGTTTTTCTATACGAAAAAATGTCTCAGAATCTAAGATTTTTTCTATACAAAAAATGTCTCAGAATCTGAAACTTTTTCTATACGAAAAATGTCTCAGGATCTGAACTTTACCTAAATGAAAAATTTGTTAAAATCTGAGATTTTTTCTATACAAAAAATTGTTCAGAATCTGAAACTTTTTTTTACGAAAAGTGTCTCCGATTCTTAGAGATCTTAGAATGTAAGATTTTTTCTATACAAAAAATTTCTCAGAATCTGGGACTTTTTCAGAATCTGAGCTTTTTCTATACGAAAAATGTCTCAGAATCTGAGACTTTTTCTGTACGAAAAATGTCTCAGAATCTGAGACTTTTTCTATACGAAAAATGTCTCAGAAACTGAGACTTTTCGAAAAATGTCTCAGAATCTCAGACCTTTTCCATACGGAAAATGTCTTAGAATGTGAGACTTTTCGAAAAATGTCTCAGAATCTGAAACTTTTTATTCTGGAAAAACTTCTATGAACTTTAGACTTTTATAATCTAAGAATCTGGAACTTTTTTTGTACGAAATATATTTCACAATCTAAAACTTTTATGTAGAAAAAAATTTTATGAGTATGAGAATTTTGATAGGGGACTTGCTCCTATAAAAAAATCTCAGATTTTTGTATAAGCGAATTTACTTGCAATTCGGGCCCCTAATGTCGGGGCCCTGGGCACGTGCCCAGTGTGCCATAATGGTTAAAACGGTACTGACAATGAGTATTCGAGATACGGGGTCTTGAAAATTAGAAAAATTTTCATATTTGACTAAGGTGTTCTGACATATATGACGTTATCTCAAAAAGTAATCAAGGTACAGGTCTCATTCAGGTTTCAAATAATAAGTAATGAGACAGGCTTAAAAATCGCATGCACCATGATTTTTTTTTTTTAAAGGTCAAAGGGATTGTTTTGACCTTAATTTTTGGAAGGCTATATCTCAATTTTTTTTTCGGTTGAATTGACATTTTTTTACTCATGAACATTTTTAAAAAAGTTCAAACTTTGATCGCAAGGTGCCTATGGTTAAGATAATCCGATTTGGGTCAAATTAAGTTTAAAAGAAGAAATTTCAAAATTTGATATTTGTGTTTAGCGCTCAAAAATTAATTAAATCTGAATGGTTGTTTATAGTTTAAATCTTTCTTGAAACAGAATATATTTAAAAAACTAAACTCACCTGTTTTAATGTAAGGCGGGCTGTATATCTTAAATCACTTCCCTCACGCTTAAACATGGCATGTGGTTTATCTCGTATTATGAACACAATATCCGATGGTATTTTACCAGGCGATTGATCGCCCTCCTTTTGAAAGGTCACCTTTGTACCCGATTTCCAGCCTGGCTTTATCGATATGCTAACATATTTATCCTCTTTTTTCGATGTACCATCTGGCTGTTGGACACGCCTTGAGATTTTCATTTTTTTAACACAGCCATGATAGATTTCCTCTAGCGTTACATAGAGATCATGTTCCACGGGGGGATCTTGTTGTTTTTCCTTTTTGAAGGGTGTATGAACATTGAATGAATGCGATCTAAATGAGGGCCTTTTCTGGATTATTTAGAGCATCACAAAATATGTTGTTTTTTTAAATATAGATACTTACCTAAATGCCCCGCCAAGGCCATGACGTGAACCCAGACCGCCGAAGGGTGATGAAAAGAAATCATGTTCCGTATCCAAATCGAAAACATTCTTATCGAATAGATTATCACCCATGTCAAAGAAAGAACCAAATGGATTGCTGGAGCCAAAGAATTGAGCAAAAGTGGCACGAGGATCACCGTGGAACTGATATGTAAATGAATTATTCGAACTTGTGCCATTGCTTCTACCTGGAAGAGAGGGGAAGAGATAAAATAAAAATATAAGTTTTTTGTTCGTTTGCTAAAAAAATGGATCTTTGTTATTTTCAGTGTAAAAAACTGTTGTTGGTAGAGTCTCATCCACCAACTGCATTTTTTTTAGTTTGTTGCTGTGCTACCAGAATTAAATTTCTTAAATCTGGTAACTCAGTCAAAAATATATTTTTTTTTTAAATAACCAAAATAATTTTCAAATAAAACTCACCTCCATTTTTCAAACCATCTTCGCCATATTTATCATATATTTCACGTTTACTTTTATCCGATAAAACTTCATATGCCTCAGCCACTTCTTTAAATTTTTCTTCAGCATTTGCAGCTTTATTTTTATCAGGATGGTAACGTAGCGCTAGTTTTCTATAGGCTTTTTTAATTTCTTCATCGGTGGCAGTTTTAGGTAAGCCCAGTGTTTTATAATAATCTTTAGCCATTCTGTGTATGTGTGTGTGTATATGTATGTGTATTTATGTATTTGTGTAAATTTTGTTAATGTAAAAAATGGCGGGAAATTTCAATGATTACGCAGGTGGTTTTAAGTAATACTTAAAACTGTTATACTAATAGATAAATCTAAAAAAAGAGAAAAAAAATTGAAAATTAGAAATTGAAATTTTTCTGATATAACACCGTCCGACAAAAAGATAAAAAAAAATCGTTAAACACGAAATTGATAATATACGTTTGAAATTAGAGAATAAATATAGGAAAACTGCATTTACAGTTTTTCATTTCGTGATCTTGTTTCCTTTTAAAACGACTTCAAAGTTTAAGAGGATTTTGTAAAATATTTTTTAAATATTTGTACTTATCCTAGAATGTCACTTGCAATGGCAAATGAAAGGGTAGGACCTCCACTAATTTCCCCATTTTATTATTTTGACATATCAGGAAAAAATAAGTTTAGTAATATCCTTCAATATCATTTAAAATTTTTAAACAAAATAACCCTTTTGCCTGATGTGAAAAAATTAAAAAATGGAAAAATTAGGGAAAGTTCTCCTTTTTCTTTTACCATCAATAGTGACATTATAAGATAAGTACAAATATTTAAACCAATATTTTCCAAAATGTAGTTCTTTAAAACTTTAAAGTCCTTTTAAAGGGAAACAGGATCACTAAATAAAAAACTGTAAATGCAGTTTTACTTCATTTTATCTCTACATTAAGACGTATATCATCCGGTTAATGTTTATTATTGGCTGTTGGACACGATAATCAAGGAGCATATAGGATGGAAGGAGACACAAAGTCAGCTAAACTACGCTCACAAGCAACTACATGCAAGAAACTTTAGGGGGAAAAATTTTAATTAAAAATTTAAAAAACTTCATTTTAGTTTTTAACAATTTTTTAATTAATATAATTAAATTTTTTAATTGATTTCGCAAACTTCCGTGAAGTGAGAATAAATGCAAGTTTTACAAATTTTACACTCAAAAAATTATGACGGTAGATTCCACTACAAAAGACAGTTAAAACTACTAAATTTGCTGTTGTTTAGGCGTCCACTACATTTTACGGTAAAATCAACCAAAAATTGTTGTTGTTTTTAACTATTGATTAACAACTACAAAAAACGGTAAAAACTACTTCAAATTACTGTTGTTTTTACTGTAACTCAAATTGTCTAAACGTCAAAAACGGGTAAATTATTTGGAAATAATTCCTGCTGCATCTGACACATCCAACACGTTCAACACATCCGTTTTTGTAAAAATTTCTAGAAAATTATAAGTTTTTGTATAGACTAAAAACAACTACATAAAACAACTGTTACTACAATGTAGTAGTTTTTTGTATTTATTTTTTAAAACGACTGCAAAAAACAGTTGTTTGAGATATTTCATACAAAAACAACTGAAGTTGTAGTTCAAACCAACAACTACTACTTACTACACAAATGATCGGCATGTAGTAACTGCAATAATTTTCTAAGTGTAGTAATTAATATTATTACTTTTTTGATAGGTACAAAATCAATTAAAATAGTGATTGATTGAATCAGTTTAATGATTACCCTGAACAGAAAAAGCACCAACTTGAAACAATGTTATCAAAAAAATTAATGAAAAAGCTGCCACCAAAAATGTTCGCTCCTTAATAACTTTTCCAAACATGCCTAAGCCCTATCTTCACTCCCTAAGGGGGCTTCCATATAAGGATTACATCGATAAAATTGTTCCTACATTTAACTATCTTACGGGTGGCTATGGAGGAGCCAAATGTATGAACGACCACCTATAGTTCACCAGTCCCAACATTTCTTCAGAGCAGGCACAAAAGGCAATTTTTCCGATTTGAGTCTCAGATCTTGAGAATGTAGCAAAAGCCTTAGATTCTGCGACATTTTTCATATAAAAAAAGTCTCAGAATCTGAGACATTTTTCTTTAAAAAAGAGTCTCCGATTCTGGGACATTTTTCTTAAAGAAAAACTCTCATATTCTTAGACATTTTTCATGAAGAAACGGTTTCAGGTTAAGCGACATTTTTCAAATAGAAATAGTCTTAGATTCTGAGACATTTTTCATATAGAAAAAGTCTCAGATTCTGATACATTTTTCGTATAGAAAATATTTTATATTTTTAGACATTTTTTATATAGAAAAAGTCTCATATTCTGAGGCATTTTTCATAATGAAAAAGTTTTCTTGGATATTTTTCATAAAGAAAAAGTCTCAGATTCTAAGAAATTTTTCATAAAGAAAAAGTCTCAGATTCTGAGACATTTTTCATATCGAAAAAGTCTTAGATCCTAAGAAATTTTTCTTATAAAAAAAAAATATTTTAGATTCTGAGACACTTTTCATACGGAAAAAGTCTCAGATTCTGAGACATTTTTCATATAGAAAAAGTCTCGGATTCTGAGCCATTTTTTATATAGAAAAAGTATCAGATTCTGATACATTTTTCATATAGAAACTGTTCTTGTTTTGCGTCATTTTTCATGCAGAAAAAGTCTCAGATTCTGAGACATTTTTCACATAGAAAAGGTCTCAGCTTTTGAGACATTTTTCATATAGAAACGGTTTTAGGTTCTGCGATATTTTTCATGCAGAAAAAGTCTTAGATTCTGAGACATTTTTCATGTAGAAAAAGTCTCAGCTTCTGAGACATTTTTCATAGATTCTGAGACATTTTTATATAGAAAAAGTCTCAGATTCTGATACACTTTTCGTATAGAAAATATTTTAAATTTTGAGACATTTTTCATATAGAAAAAGTCTTCTGGGATATTTTTCATTAAGAAAAAGTCTTAGATTCTGAGAAATTTTACATAAAGAAAAAGTTCCAGATTCTGAGACATTTTTCAAATTCAAGAAGTCTTTGAATCTAAGACATTTTTCATATAAAAAATATTTCAGATTCTAATACAGTTTTCATATGGAAAAAATCTCAGATTCTGAGACAATCTGCATATAGAAAAAGTCTCACTTTCTGAGACAGTTTTAATATAGAAACGGTCTCAGATTTTGAAGCATTTTTCATATGAAAACGTCTTAGTTTCTGAGACATTTTTCATATATATATAAAAACAATTTAGATTCTGAGACATTTTTCATATAGAAACTATTTCAGGTTCTGATACATTTTTCATATAGAAATAGTCTCAGATTCTAAGACATTTTTCATATAGAAACGTCTCAGATTCTGATGTATTTTTGATATAGAAAAAGTCTCAGGTTCATTTTTCATATAGAAAAAGTCTCAGATTCTGAGACATTTTTCATATGAAAAAAGTCTCAGATTGTGAGACATTTGTCATATAGAAAAGTCTCAGATTCTGATAATTTTTCATATAGAAAAAGTCTCAGATTCTTAGACATTTTCCATATACAAAAAATCGCAGATTCTGAGACATTTTTTATAAAGAACAAGCCTCAAATTCTGAGACATTTGTTATACAGTAAAAGTGTCAGATTTTGAGACATTTTTCATATAGAAAAAGTTTTAGATTTTAAAACATTTTGATGTAGAAAAAGTCTCAGATTCTGAGACATATGACGGCCCCCGTATACGCCACTGTATTGACAAATAAAATAATTGAGTTTTTGTCAACAACACAGTTCGTAAATTAAATTAAATTAAATTATTTGTGAATATGACAATATTTTAATTAAAATTAGCTAACAATACAGCTTTTAGGTGTCAAATCGTATGAAAATTATCGTGCAGTAATTGTTCTTAATCATAATTTGTTGCTGCGAAATTTTAAAGTTCATGCACCTTCTCTTATATCACAAAATTTTTTAAATTTCAACTCAGTGACGGTTTAAAAAAACCGTCAGTTTTTGGAATTTAGAAAAACTGTAAATGCAGTTGTGTAAACAAGACCTTGAACCATAACTGAGCAATGTTTAAGGATTACCCCACTTTATCCGTAAAAGTTACATAGGGTTAAAGTTGAAAAATCTATAAAAATGGCTTGAAATAATCTATAGTTTTTACCTTCTTTCGATTTTTTTTAAGTTCTCCTTATATTTCAAGAGATTATTTTAATGTTGGTTTAATAGATTCTTCATCGCTTGGTAAGAAGTTATAAGGCGGTTAAGTTTTGAAACCAAAAATTAAGACTTTAAATTTTCGAGGTTTTTTGATCAGGGATTTCGGCCCCCTCTATAAAATGAAAAAAGTTGAACTAGAGCTTTTATAATTCTTAACATTTTGGAATTAATCCCGTTAATGTGCCACGAATAGTTAAGGAGTTTCAGCAGATCAAAGTTCGAAAGAAAAAACGTAATTTTTTTAAAATACCAGTTTTTCGCGAGGCACATTTGCGGCTTCATTCGAAATTTGGTGGACTCTTGCGTAAACCGAGTTTTTTGTGAGTTTACATAAAAAAATCACTGGCGGGTTTATAAAAAATAAATTGCAAAAATATTATGGCATTTTTGAAAATTGTGCGAAATTTGCAAATCTGTTTCCTATTTTTTTAGTAGCAATGAATGCATCATGTTCATTTTAATACACCAAAAGGCGTGCCTTAACGAGTAGAACTGATTTGCTTTTTACTTTAAGCCATTCTGAGCGGAATGCGCGATGATTTTATCTAAACCTGTTTTGATCTGGCACATCCAAGCACTGTTGCCAGATTTGACGATTTCTCTGCATTTTGACGATTTTTACTCCCCAAAATAGCAAAATGACGATTTGACGATTTTTGCCCAAAAAATTACGATTTTTAAAAATAACAAAAACCTGACAATTTTGTCAACTTTTTAAAAATTTTTTAATAGAACTTTAATATTCAATGCATATTTTTTGCTTATTGTTAGTTAACAAAAACTATCCACCAATATTTTGGTACAAAAAGGGACAAAAGAAACAAGTGAGAGTGTTACATTCTCTGTTTCCCTCCAAAATGTAAAAAAATTATAGGGAGTTTTTTGGTGGAGGACCTTTCTTTGATTTATTATGATATTTATGCAATTTTATCATTATTATTTATTTTATAGAAGTGTCCACTAAAAAGGGTAAACAGAAAAAAAAAAATATTTTCCAATTAACTTGACCCAACTGAATAACCTTTTCTTTCATGGTTTAGTTTTACAAGGGGGAACTTTGTTCTTGTTGGTCTGATTTTCGAACTGATGGCCATAAGATATATTTGTGCAAAACTGTATGGATTTAGCTCTTTTGAAATTGGACTGCATCATGCCTTCAACAGACGGGCGGACATCGCTTGAATGTCTCAGAATTACTCTTTAATCAAGGATAAATATACCTTTTTTATTTTGACGATTTTTTGACGATTTTTGCAAATGGGATGACGATTTTGACGATTTTTTTTATAAAAATCGTACATTTTTGACGATTTTGTACCCAACAATTCTGGCAACCCTGCATCCAAGGCTTTACACGAAATCGGATGAAATTTTTTTTTAAATGAAAGCCCACTTGATGTTTCATCATAAAATCAGAGGCGGGTTAAAAAATTTTGTTAATATAGATTTTTTGGACCATATTAAATTTTCTTGTTATAAAAAACACATCACCGATTTTTTTTAAACTACTGGTACAATGATACGATTTTCCGTGAATTTTTCAGTAATACCAACTCGCATTGCCTAAATATGTTATAAAAAATTGCGAAACTTTTCTTTTACCGCGAATTAATCGCGATTTTAGGTACTTAGATATTATTTTTTTTAATCGTTTGGTCATTAAAGGGTTAAATTTATATCATATTTTTTAGAAGAAATGATATATCCTGGCATGTTTTAATAACGCATGCAACAAATGTGTAGAAAAAAAATCTTTAAAATATTTTTAAGATTTTTAAAACCGCTAAATCTTAAAACCGCCATAACTTTTGACCCCTTGCGCGATTTAATTGACGCAAACGAATTTCTTATTCTTAAATAGCTTCTAATATTTATGCCAACTTTCATCGATGTGCCATCAAAACAAATATCACATATTTTTTACTTCAAAATTTAAGTCTTAGACGGAACTCCTCATATACGCTCCTTGAAATAATCAAGATTTAGTTTTCTTAATTTTATAAAACTTACCAATTCTCTTAAGGACAATTTAATTTTTAAAGTTTCTTAACTATTGTTTGCCTTTTCCTGTTTCTCCTATTAAACCTTAAACAGCCGTTGTTATTGTTTCGGTGTCCTTAATATTATTTAATGTTGTATTGTCCAGCAATATAAGCATCTTCTTTTAACCAACATTTGACAAAATAATAGCAGCTGTTTTCCTTAAAGGTGATAAGCTATGATAATTTACGGTTGTTTATTTATTTAACTGCAAGAAGATAAAAAATACATTTATTTTTAGCAATTATTTTAAAATTTCTTAAAATTTTTTCAAGATTTCACTAAAAATAAAAACATAAAATTTTTGATTTGTTTTTAATATTTTTTTCCTTTTTGTTATAATTCTCTTGTTTGACAATAAATAAAAAATATAATAAAAGAAAATTAAGATTATTTTTTTTTTAATATGGGGTTTCATTTAATAATATTAGAACTACCGGTTCCAGGTATTTATGGTAAATAGTACCGGTTTATGATTAATTTCCGACATGCCTGATTAATTTCCGAATCTTACGGTATTGCCGGTATTCTTACTGGGTATTTTTTTTATATCGCACACAAAAAAATATTTTAATTTCAACTTTTATACATATATCCGATTATTTTTTTTCGATCCACTGTACGTGAAAATTTTGAATGATTGTTTTTCTTAAAAACCATCAAAATAAACGTCATAGATCGTTTAATTTTCTCTATTGTGCATAAAAAATCTTTAAGCATTAACACTAAAAAAACTTGTTATCAAAAATTTGTTGCTATGATCTTAAAGATTATTATTATCAGCATCATCATTAAAAAGATCGTCATTTGTTGATCAAAATATGAATAGGAATATTTTGATTTTTTGCCCAACCCACACAAAGTACAAATTTCAAATGTTTTTACCCGAGTAAAAAAATAAAACTTTTGTGATTTTATTTTAAATCAAAATTGAATGTATTAAGATGCACTCAAAAAAATAAAACTGTAAAGTTAACAAATTTTTTTTGTTAACTCGAGTTTACTGGCTTTTTAGTAAATTTTTAGTTAAAATCAGCGTTTTAACTACTTTTTTTAGTTAAGTTCAATTTACGAAAATACTAGTTTTGAAAAAATTTTGAATTAATTTTTTTTGTTGACTTTAAAACTGTGTTCACGAATTTTTATTAATTAATTTGCTGATTTCTCGTAACATATTTGTCGAGTGAAAAAATGTTAGAAATTTCTTGTGTAGCCTCCTATGCAAATCTCATAAGTTCTACTTAAGCTGAACTTAATGCTGTGAAAAAAAAAAATAAAAAATAAGTGAAGTGTTAGTGTATAAAATCAATATTTAACAAACTTCCAATTTTTTTACAAAAAGTTTAGCTGAGTTTAACAAATTTTTTTGTTAATACATACATAAAAATATTACGAAATTTTCAGCTAAATTTTTAGTTAAAGTTGCGTTTTTTTTTTTGCTACATTCATTCTACGAAAAGTTAACTAAATATTTTTAGTTAAATTAACTAGAAATTTAGTAGGTTCAAAATCAGGTGTTTCTTTAGTTAAATTTAACTAAATTTTTTGCTAACTTTACAGTTTTATTTTTTTGAGTGTGGATCAGATAATATATAATTGTATTATTTTAGATACACAAATAATAAATATGATACAATTAGATCCGAATTTTGGTCAGATCCAATTAAAACCAGTTGATATTATTTTATATAACGATATGTATTTTCAAATTATAATATAATTCAGATAAGAATATGGAGATAATTTAGATAAGAATCTATCTCAAAAATATAAGATATAACTTTATCTTAACATATAAAAAGTCATACATAATTAAATATGATTTTATCAAAATACATGTCATTATATCAAAACTTTTTTACTAGGGTATGTAAAATTTTTAAAATTTAAATACCAAAATTTTGACAATCAGAAAATATAATTTGCTGACGTTTTTTTTTGCAATACCATCTTTTTTAATATGCATAACAAATTAAAATAATAATTTTTTGTAAAAATTGTTTACGAAATTGTTTACAAAATTACAATTGGTCAACACGTAACGAGCATAAGTAATTTATTTAAGGACTGCCCAAAATCTTTTTTAAAAGACAAGTCAAAAGAGTTTTCAAATATACCTACCCACTTTTGAAACTTGAAATGAACACATTTTAGAGAACAAATCTTTTGTGCTCCTACGAAAACACCTATGTGTTTTAAAAAGTTATTTAAAAGTAAAAAAAATTGCTTAATGTTGTCCTTTCGCATTGCCTTAAATAATATTTCTTTATGAATATGAAAATAATAAAATTTTTTATTCGACCTTTTATATAATAAAAAAAATTGAAAATTTTCGAGCTCGAGGCTTTTTTTAATTACACTACTCTACCAAAATCAACTATTTTTGCACAGATTTCTAGGGTACATTTTCTAAAGCATTTTTGCCTCCTAAGCACGAATCTGTCAAAGCTGTATACATCGTCGTAATGGTCGTAAATGGGCAAAATCGGACCGGGGGGAAAAAAGTTCCCTCTTGAAGAACTTAACTAACCTTTGAAAAATGCCATATTTTCTCAGGTTTTCTTGTATTTTTGTTATGCAAATGAAACAATTTGATGTCCTGCACTTCGACCCAGGCAAAAAAAATAGTTTTTGCCCGCCCCCTTTTGTGGGCGTGGATATTGAAAATGTTTTTAAATAATGATAAAATTGTATTACTTAAGCTTAAAAAGCATAATAAATGAATTTTTAAACATTTACCGCATGGGTTTAAGTGTCCCCCAATGACCTCTACTGACCCACCCCTTAAAAAAACGGCTCTGCAATTTTTTTATGTATGTTGGAGGGTATTAAAGATTCGGCACAGCCGAATTTAACACTCAAACTTGTTATTATTGGAAAAGTTTATGGTAAGTTTTTCATATTTTTTGTTATTTGAATTCCCAATAAAATTTCCTAACTTTTGCAAGACTCGATACGATCAAGGGTACCATCAAGACACTATTAGGAAGTTCAAAATGTCGTTTTTTTGGTTATATTCTTATAAGTATCCGACATTTTCTAAAGAAAAAATTTATCAGAACTTGAGACATATTATATAGGAAAAAGGTCCTAGAATCTGAGAATTTCTCTATAGAAAAAATGTCTCAAAATCTGAGACATTTTCTATAGAAAAAGTATCTCAGAATCTGAAACTTTTTCTATAGACAAAATGTCTCAGAATCTGAGACTTTTTCTGTGATTTTCGAATTTGATACTTATGTATTTATAGAAAAAGGTCGCAGAATTTCGATAGGAAAAAAGTTTTAAAAATCTGATACTTTTTCTATAGGAAAAGGGACTCTTAATCTCGGAATTCGAGACTTATTTTATAGGAAAAAGGTCTCGAAATCTGAGATTTTTTCTCTATTGGGAAAAGGTCTCAGAATCTGAAACTTTTTCTTTAGGAAAAAAGTCACAGAATCTTATACTTTTTCGATAAAAGGAAAAGGTCTTAGTATCTGAGACTTTTTCTCAGATTCTCAAAATGTTTTATAGGAAAAATACCTTAGAGTCTTAAAGTTTTTCTATAGGAAAAATGTCTCTGAAACTGAGACTTTTTCTATAGATAGAAGGTCTCAGAATCAGAGACTTTTTCTATAGGAAAATCTGAGAAATTTTTATTTTTTTTTTTAATTTTTTTTCCAAAAACCACGAACTAAAACCGCTTGTAGAGGACTAAAAGTACCCTCCGAAATGTTTTTTTATAATTTTTTTTCCGCTATGAGCTCAAAAATGCGCACCGACTTTTTGCTATTAAAAACGAGATTTGCAAATATTCTGTTTTTGCAGAAAAAGTATTTCTGTTTGTGCTCGTCCAACAACGGTGAGTTGGTGATTTTTTTTTTATTAGAAGAAAAAAAAATTCCCCCACCCCCTAAACTCAAAAGCTCTATCCGCCACTGCTTTAATGAATTTTAAAGTAATTAGTCAAATTTTTCATTTTATTTGACCTTTTATATAATATTAAAAACTGAAAAAATGCGAGCTCGAGGCCTTTTTAAATTATTTTTATTTAATTTTGAGTAAGATTATTTTAGCTCAAGGCCATATTCTTTTACTCGTCATAACGATGATATTATCAAAGTTACAATTTTCAAGACACTATTTTTGAAGTTTTTTTTTCAATTGATTGGTTTGGTCATTTTTCAAGACTTACACGACACGTGTTTCGGAATTTGTCAAATTCCATTGTCAAGAGTATTTAGCAAGTTGACAATCGTTAGTGGCAAAATATAAAGTTTTATATTCGTAAGTAAATACCACAATTTCCATTAACAAGACAAACCGACATTTAAAATCCAACTGATGATAACACTAACTGGGGTGATCGAAACCGGTATGGGAATACCAGAAATGTCTATAATTTTTAGAAATTCAATTTTTCTTTTGCATTTTTTCAATTTGAAGTTTATTTGAGTTTATACAATTCAAATTGGAAGTACCTAAATAAAACGGACGTAAAAATTTCAAATCGAATGTGCTTATTTTTTTATACGTCTTACGCGACGCAATTTGATTCTGGTTCGACCCTAATAAGAACATATTTACTAAATACACGCTAACGATTGTCAGTTTGCTAAATACTCTTGACAATGGAATTTCACAAATTCCGAAACATGTGTCGAGTAAGTCTTTGCAAAATGACCAAACCAATCAATTTAAAACAAACAACTAATTAAAAATAAATTTAGCTAATTTTTTTTTCATATAAAAAAAATAAGATAGATTTTTTTTCGTTTTCATAATTTTTTAAATAATAGTACGTTCAGATTGGACTCGAAACCTCGTTAAACGGGGTTTCGTGCCAAACCTCGTTTGAAAATACGTATTTTCCCTCACAAATTGAAACCTTTTTGTAGTAAGGTTTCAACGAAAGTACGATTGAAACCTTTAAAATTTCATAATTATACGTATTTTTACCACTGTGCCACAACAAGAAATAGAGAAAATGAGAAAATGCCAAATATAAAAAAACAAATAAATCAATATTTATATAAAATTTCTACAAAATATTAACTAATTTGGATTAAAAAAAAATAAAAACGAATAAAAAAACTAATTTCCGCGTAATTAAATTAGATTAGTTCCCGAAACCTATATAAGTGTCAATATTGTTGTGTGTGAACGGGTAAGTTTTGAAATTTAAAATACAAGGTTTCAACGGGGTTTCGAGGCCAATCTGAACATACTTAGTATAAGTGATTTCCAAATTGTTTATCAATGTAGTTTGAAACCTATAATTCCTTAAGTAAATATCTAATTTCTAAACCCAAAAGTAAAAGCTAAGAATCCTCTTCTTCAAAAATTATATTTCAAAAAATGTCTGTCATTAAAAAAATGCATTTTTAAAGCACTCAAAAATTGCATTTAAAATGCATTTTTTTGACACAATTGCAGTTCTTCAAATTACAGACATAAACAAACAAAAAATATGAAAAAAAAAATTTTAATTTTTTTGTAATTTAAAAAAAAAAACCGATTAAAAACGCAAGTTTATGGAATTTTATTAAACTGTAAATGGGAATGTTTAAAAAGACTCCATTGAATTATATGAACGCAACAAAAATATCTGCGAAGTTTGTACACTTGCCCAAACCATTGAATCATGATAATGTTTTGCTGTATAAATAGTTGATCTTTCAGCAGCAAAATTTTTCTAGAAAAAATAACGCGATATTAATTTGTCATTCCATGCAAAACACATCGAAATATCGTTCGAGGAAAAAAAATATTAATGAAAAAAAAAATATTGAGGAAAAAATAAATATTGATGAAAAAAAAATATTGATGAAATAAAAATTTTGAGGAAAAAAATATTGATGAAAAAAAAATATTGATGAAAAAAAAAATATTGATGAAAAAAAAATATTGAACAAAAAAACAAATATTGACAAAAAAACAAATATTGACAAAAAAAAAAAAATATTGATGAAAAAAAAAAATATTAAGAAAAAAAAATATTGATGAAAAAAAATATTGATGCAAAATAATTATGTTACGTTTTATTCACCAGCTGGTGAATATTTGTTTTATTCCCCACGAGGTGAATTATTATCCAAGTCACAAACCAAAGTTACAAAAATTTTTGGTTTTAAGAAAATGAAAACAGTAATTCCAATTTTCTTTTTTGTTAATCGTAAAAAATATAGTCAAACTGAGGGTGCGTCCTGCAACTTTTTTAAAATTAGACACCAGCCTAAAAACATTATCATGTTAAAAATTCGAAAGACCCGAGTTCAAAAAAGATCCGTTTTCTCGTGTTGTTTTATGGAAAATCAACTATTTCATAAATTTGCTTTTTGATTGAAAAATGTCAAATGTTTGACACTTTTTTATGAAAATATGCTCTTTAAGTATGCCATGCCAAAATATGACTATTTAGACTATATTTTGGTTTTCCTACTCATATAACTAATGATGGAGGCGTAAAAGTTTTCTGGGTTAAATTTGTATTTATCTGCAATGAATCATTAGTTATAATTTTAAATTTAAACTATTTGGTACATGAAATATTGCCATATTTTATTATTTAAAAAAAAATATTTATCAATTGTTTGATGTTTTTTTTTTTTTTTTTTTATTTTAAATTATTTTTGATATGTTAATTATTTTATTTTATCTCTCAATTACAATTGTTTATTATTTTTTTTATTATTTTTGATGTGTGAATCGAGTTTTTTTAATAAAAACATGAACTTGAAAGTGAATTTTGTTTAAAAAATTAAAATAATAAATATTCTCAATATGTTGATTTCAGTTTGTTATAGTTTTTTAAGCACATTTCCATAAAAATACAAAATATTTATAGAAAATCCAACCTTATTGTATAATAATTATTTATTATTATTTTATTTAGGTTTGTTTCTTTGTTATTTTAATATAACGCAACCCAAATATTGTAATATAAATAAACATTTCTGCAAAAAATTTATTCATATTTTTTTTTTGCAAATTTATTCTGATTACAAAATTCTCTTTCTATTCAATTTATTTCGAATAGAGATGGGTGCGTGAGTGAATTTTGACTCACGAACGCTCACGAATTTAAAACAATGCTCACGCACGATTACGCTCTAATTTTTTTTTTTTTCTGCTTAAATTTACGCACGCTCACTTGAGTAACTTAGATTTTTCTTAAGCTCACGAAATTAAAATAACCAAATTTTCATTTTACTGTTTTTGATTTCTTGCACATAAGTATTTAATATTCTAAAAACAATCAAAATTATTTATTTAAATCACAATTTTTGTATTAATTACATAACCTCAAAATTCAATTGATAACGATTTTTTGTCTTCTTTTCTGTTTGAGACAGCACAAAACAATCACGCCTATTCACGAAACAAAAACTACTCACGCATGCTCACGCACGAAACATTTTTTCTAATCTCTAAAGTAAAACCATCACGTGATTAAAACTAATTTTCACTCACGGTCACGTATGAATCAAGCGTGAATCACCAAAAAAATCGTGTCACGCGCTCATCTTAAATTTCGAATATCAATCAATTTTTGTGTGAAATTTATGCAAAAAAAAAAAAAGGAAATATTGTTTTTGTTTTGTACACTCATCATTAAAATTTAAATTCATCTTTTAGTTTTTGTATGCATAGATTTTTTTGTTGAGGAATTTTTATTTTTTTTTTATAAATTTATATTTTTTGTTGTTTTGAAACACAAAAAACTTTATTTCCGTTTAATTTTTATTTGTCATTTTAAAAAGAAATTTCCATATTTTTATAATAAAAAAATGTATTTTATATACAAACATACATACTTATTTACATATCATCCATCCACTTTGTCGGTTGCAAAAATTTAAATAATTAAACGTAAATTTAAATTGATATCATAAATCAAATGTCCAACTTTTATTTTTTTTTTGTTTTCAAATTAATTTCAAAATTAAAAAATTAACTTTCCGGCACTTTTTTTTAAAGACCTCAGCAAAAAAATTGCTTGAAAAATATCCTGTTAGAATTGCAGGCGCGGCTCCAGCACAGTTGGAAAATCTGTCACTGAGGAAATTTCCGCAGTGATTCCTTGAGGAAATGTCTTCAGGTTCTGACAAATCAAAGGTAATCCTTGATGACATGTCCTAACATTGTCAGCACTGAAAGTTTGCTTTAAGAGTGTGGACAATTCATCTAAGAAGTCTAAAAGGAAATGTCTTCAGAATAGCAGTATATTAAATTAAAATTTTAAATCTGGACAAGTCTTCAATTTCCAAGAAAAAGATGGCAATATTATCGATTTATTTAAAATAAAATCAAAATCTAAGGGTCGAACCAGACTCAAATTACGTCGCGCAAGACGTAAAAATAAACAAAAACAAACACATCATCCGTTTGATTTAGGTAGCTCACATTTAAATATTAGAAACGAAAAAATTTTGGGCGTTACGCCTTACGCGACGTAATTCGATTCAGGTTGGACGCTAACAAGTAGAATAAAAGTAATAAATAGACAAACAATTTTCAAAATAAAGTTTGGAACAAGTAGTTAGGTGTGAGACTAATAAACTGGAGGTTCCAGATTCAAATCCAGTTGGGACTAAAAAAAGCGAAAAGTTTTTTCTAAATATGAGAAAGATAATTTATAAAGGAAAATGGATAAAAGAAAAAACTAAAGGAAATACGAAAATTTTTTGTATTTTCGCATGATCTACGTCAGACATTTACCCAAAAAAGTCTTAGGTGACATGTCACCAGAAGATCAGCCCTGACCAGGGTTGGCAACCGAAACGAATAACGGTATCGGTAACGGTATTGGTATTAAATATGATTTATATCGGTAACGGTAAAGGTAACGGTATTTTTGACTATTTCGGTAACGATAAACCGTTACCGAAACATCGATACCGGTACGTACCGGTATTATATAAAAAAATTTACCCAAAGTGTTAGAAAATCACAAAAAAATATTGACAGCGCCATTTCTCGGGTAAAGAAGGGGAAAGCCGTAGTGTGAAGGTGTGGCCTGGTGTTAAAAAAATCGGAGCAAAAAAAAATCAATTTTTTTAAGCGACAATTTTTTTAGTTGTACTGTTTTTCAATAAAATTGTTTAAAATTTTTTTTCAACAACATTTTTTAATTTCTTTGTTCAAGAAAATTTTCTTAAAAATAGGACAACTAAACATTTTTGTAAAATTATCAAAATAATCAGTTGATTTTTTACATTTGAGCAATTGTTAGTTTTATGGGGCCAGGGGTAACTCATGAATAGTAGTGTCAGTAATAACGAAGTCGTTATAGGGTGACCGTGCCTAAGTTCGGCATGTACCAGTAGTCGGCACTTTTTGAATTTAAACGCAAATAAATAAGAATTATAAAAGTAAAATATTTAAATAAGATTAAATTTACATTAAAAATATATTAATCTCTCTGTTTCCAATGATTAAATTGGACTAAGATGATTATTTTGTCCTCGTTGTATCCTTTTTTGAAAACAGTTTTTTAGAATCTGAGAAATTGCTTCTTTTTAAGAAATTTTTTAGTGAATAGACCAATTTTAAAATCTATGTAATTATATTAATTTATGTTTTATTTGAACTCTTATGGTTTCTGGGGGAAGATATTAATTAAAATATTGTTTTAAATGTTAAAAGTTACAAAAAAACATTTTTTTATCTGTTTTAAATAGATGCCGCCATTAGGAACAACAATTTTTTATAATTGCCAATAGTCGGCATAGGTGTGCCGACTACTGGTAAATTAGAATTTTTCTATGTTTCCTATAGTCGGCATCTGTTTTTCTTCCTTATTTTATTTAAACCTTTCAACCATTTTCAGATGTAATAGGTAAAAGATCAATTGAAATTCGTAGATTTCATTTGGAATTCAAAAATTATCAACTAAAATTTCATTGAAATTGGAATTAAAATTTCCAAAAATCAATCCGAATCCGAAAAAGATTAATTTAAAATCAAAAATAAAGAATTAAAATTGAAAAAATATCAATCAAAATTAGTAAATTATCGATTTAAATTCCGAAAAAATCTGTGAAAATTGTAATAGCTCTTTTACGAATTTCAAGTGATCTGCTTTGAATTTAATTTAATCTGTTTTGAATTTAAGTTGATATTTTTCGAATTTCAATTAATATTTTACAAATTTAAATTGATCTTTTTTGAATTTCAATTAATATCTTCAAATTTACATTGGTCTCTTATGAGTTTTAATTGATATTTAACAAATTTTAATTGATCCTTTTAAATTTATTTTTTTTTTAAATTTCAATTGGTGTTTTACAAATTTTAATGCATTTTTTCGAATTTCCATTGGAGTCTTCGAATTCTAGCTGGAATCTTCAAATTTGAATCGATATTTTTCGAGGACCAATTGGAGTTAAGAGTTTCAAGTGGACTTTGAATTTCATTTAATACTTCTCGAATTTGAAATAGAATCTTTGAATTTTCTTTGATATTTTTCATATTTCAATTGAAATCATTAGTTTTTAATTGACATTTTTCCAATTTCAATTGATGTTTTTCGAATTATAGTTGATTTTTTTCGAATTTAAATTTAAATCTTCGAATTTCAATTAATCTTTTTTAAGTTTTCAATGAAATTTTAATTGGAATTTCAAATGGAGTTTTTGAACTTGAAATAAAATATTTTAATTTCAAATAGAATCTTCGAACTTGAAATCGAATTTTTGAATTTCAAACTGAAAAGATTCCATTCGGACTACTTCTTATGACTACTACATCTAAAAATTAAGTAGTCCTGTAGGTGCAAACATAACAGAAAAAGTCATGCCGACCATTGGATCACCACATGCCGAATATTGGGAAATGCATGCCGACCACTGGCAAATATGGTGTATTTCACAAAATATATAAATAAGTCAAATTTAATAAATAATTTGTTTAAAACTGTTAATTACACTTAAAACAAAACCCTTTTTTGGAGTGGAATATCTAGGTGCCATTCCAATAGCATGCTCGCATACGTAAGGACCCTAGTTTGAAAACAAAAAAAACGTTAAAGTGCCGACTACTGGTACACTTACCCTATACAGATGGCAATCTCTTTTTTGGGAACGATTTGGGAATAACGAAAAATAAACATTAAAAAATTTTAAAATTATGAATGAAAATTATTGTTGTGTCACTTGAAAATAAAAAAATACATAATAAAAAAACGAAATGAATATAATTAAATCAAAACAACCAGCAAAATTAAACGAAAAATAAAAGGTAAACAAAATTTCCAGCTTTCCCAGATACCATTTGTAAAACTAACTCCACCTTTAAACGTCAAAAAGAATTGACTCTTGCATAGTCTTTATATATTTAAGTTTTTGTATGGGACTATTCTAAAATTTTATTATTATAATAAGTGCTATTATTAGCAACCCAGAATTTTATTATAGATACCAAAAATTTCAACTCTAAAAAAAGCTTTATCAACTTTTTGTTGTTCTAAAACAATTTAATTTGAAATTTGAATTTAGACAACAAAATTTTATAAGCACAATAGCTGTATGGGTAGGTGGGTGGTTTTGATATTTTGTTATTTTTGGGGGCATGGGTTCAAATCCCACCCATTTCTAACAAATATTTTTTTTTTGCCAATTTTTATTTTTTTTATTACAAATATTATAATGCAGTTTTTTTTTAATTTTTAAATTTCGCAATTTTTAAAAGATGCAAAAAAATTGATTTTTGCATCTTTTTTTTCTGAAATTATTATTATTGTATGGTTTTAATTGGCTATTTCTCTCGCAAAAAAAACATTATAATTGTCTTTAGAGGAAAAAAAGATAATATTTTTTTTTAACTACACTTTTTTGCATGCAAAAAAAAATGCAATAATTTTTGTACTAATATGTTTCTCATTTTTGACTACAATAATGCGTATTTTGACAAATTGCGAAAAAATACGGAATTTTGACGAAAACAAAATGTTGGTTTCTTGTTATAAATGTAAAAAATATTGTTATAGATGACAAAACTTGTTATAGACTGAAAAGTACATAACAATATTTTGTCATCTATAACAATATTTTTTTCATTTATAACAAGAAACCAACATTTTGTTTCCGTCAAAATTCCGTATTTTTTTCGCAATTTGTCAAAATACGCATTATTGTAGTCAAAAATGAGAAATATATTATTACAAAAATTATTGCAATTTTTTTTGCATGCAAAAAAGTGTAGTTAAAAAAAAAATATTATTTTTTTTCCTCTAAAGAAAATTATAATGTTTTTTTTGCGAGAGAAATAGCCAATTAAAACCATACAATAATAATAATTTCAGAAAAAAAAGATGCAAAAATCAATTTTTTTTTGCATCTTTTAAAAATTGCGAAATTTAAAAATTTAAAAAAACTGCATTATAATATTTGTAATAAAAAAAAATAAAAATTGGCAAAAAAAAAATATTTGTTAGAAATGGGTGGGATTTGAACCCATGCCTCCAAAAATAACAAAATATCAAAACCACCCACCTACCCATACAGCTATTGTGCTTATAAAATTTTGTTGTCTAAATTCAAATTTCAAATTAAATTGTTTTAGAACAACAAAAAGTTGATAAAGCTTTTTTTAGAGTTGAAATTTTTGGTATCTATAATAAAATTCTGGGTTGCTAATAATAGCACTTATTATAATAATAAAATTTTAGAATAGCCCCATTAGTGACTTTTTCAACATAGAATATTTTTACGAACACTTAAAAAAAAAACCTTGCCAAATTACTAGAAAAAGTCTCATAATCCCAATTACCATTATTTGACAGTTTTCCTTGTTTTTTAACAAATAATTTTTGATCGAAATTACAATTTTTTTTTGTAATTTTACAGTTTTTCTTGTAATTTTACAAATTTCCAATGTTTTTTACAAAAAAATCTAGTAAATTTACAACTTTTTCGTCAAAAAAGTTGTAAATTTACAAATTTATTGGTATAAATTTTGTAAAATTACAAAAAATCTCGTAATTTTTACCAGGAATTCTCGTAAAATAGGAGGTAGCAAAAAATCTAGTAAAGTCACGAAACCTCCTTGTAAGTTTTATAGCGTCAAAAAAATTGTAAATTTACAGTTTTTTTGGTAAAAAACTTGTAAAATTAGAAAATTATTGGTAACAAACAAGGAATTCTTGTCAAATAGGTGGTAGCGGAAAAAAAAAGTTACAATCTATTCTTGTAATTTTACAACGTTTTGTAAAATATTTTTTTCTATTCTATTTTTCAACAGAAAAAGTCCAAGATACCGAAATGTTCTTTCTACACCAAACTTTTCAGTGTTTGAAAAATTATTCTATAGAAAGTACCTGAGATTAAAAAAATTAAACCCTTCAATACTTTTTACAATTGTTTGAGGCAATTTCCTAGATTCTGAGGCAGGTGAATAAAACGCAACATAATTATTTTTCAACAATTTTTTTCCTATTAAATTTTTTTTAAAATTTTTTTTCATCAAATTTGTTTTTTTTTAATCAAATTTTTTTTACACAAAAATTTTTTTTTTCATCACATTTTTTTTTTTCATCAAAATTTTTTTTTCGTCAATTTTTATACCCTCTAACCACAGTATGGGGGTATACTCACTTTGTCATTCCGTTTGTAACGCATAGAAATATCGGTCGGGGACCCCATAAAGTATATATATTATTGATCTATGATCGATTATAAGTCATTCTATGAATATCCGTCCGTCCGTCTTTATAAAGCACGATTCAGTCCAAAATAAAAGAGCTAGACTCCTGAAAATTGGCACGAATGTGTCTCATAGTCATAGGCCGGTTAACTTCAGAAATAGGTAAAATCGGATAAGGGGCAAAAAAGTTCCCCCTTAAAAAACAAAAAAAACTCTTTAAAAACGTCATTTTTACAGCTTTTTTGCATTTTTGTTAAACAAATGAAACCTTTTTATGTAAGAAGGAGTTAAAAGTCATACAGTAAGACCCCGAGGGCTACAAAATATTGTTGTTTTTTTTAAAGCTTAAGTTTAAAAAGCATAATAAATAATTTAGTAAACATTTATCGCGTTGGGGAAGGTATCCCACAGCACCCCCACAGAGCCCCACCTAAAAAACAACTCTGAAATTTTTTTATATGTACTTTAACATGTTGGAGGGTATCAAAGATTCGGCACAGCCGAATTTAACACTCTCATCTGTTTTTGTTTTTTTATAAACTTTTTCACCAAATTTTTTTTTTTACACCATTTTTTTACACCATTTTTTTTTTTCATCAACATTTTTTTTTTAATATTTTTTTATCAAATTTTTATAAAATTTTTCATAAATTTTTTTTACATAATTTTTTTTTTTCATCAATTTTTTTTCATCAAAGTTTTTTTACATAACTTTTTTTTTCATCAATTTTTTTTCATCAATTTTTTTTTCATCAATTTTTTTTTTTTTTTTTCTTTACTAAAAACTTTTTTTTTCATCAAAAATTTTTTAAATACTTTTTCACTAATTGTAAGTCTAAACTTTTGGCATAAAAATGTTCCATTTGTTTAACAAATGTACAAAAAAACAAGTGAGAGTGTTAAGTTCTTCGGGGCCGAATTTTTTATACTCTCCAAATTATAAAAACATTTTTTGCTTGTAAGTAATACACTCATTTACCAAATTTATAGCTCTTTTGGTTTGGACTGCATCTTGCTTTCCACAGACAGATGGACGGATGTATAATATACATTGTTTATAGCTAGAGTGTCTTAGAACTGGATCAATAATATATAAACTAAATTGGGTCTTCGACCGATATTGCAATTTGTTTTGCTGCAAAACTTTTGCATGAAATGGCAAATGAATATATGGGCCATTCCAGAAAATTTAGCTCAAATTTTAGTCATTTTCGGAAATGGTGTCTCAGATTAATTTGAACCTTGACACATAGATAGCCCTCATAAATATGATATATGTACCATATATCGTTTTTTTACATTTGGTGTATTTAACGAATTATGGCGGGTCAAAGATTGACTTTTTAAGCAAAAGTAAGAAAAATACACCACGTTTAAAGAGCTGTAACTTCTTAACCAATGACCCGATTTTCACAAAATTAGGCTCATGTGAAAGCTGGGGTTCTTCTTTTAGAAAATATTTTTAAAATAACACAGTTTTTTTT
Organism: Pegoplata infirma; assembly: GCA_963921195.1. Taxonomy (NCBI): domain Eukaryota; kingdom Metazoa; phylum Arthropoda; class Insecta; order Diptera; family Anthomyiidae; genus Pegoplata; species Pegoplata infirma. Next base: position 64,861,890 of record OY992537.1, on the reverse strand, counting down.
TTACAGAAATGATGCAAAATGCAAAAACATTTTTTCTTTTCGAATATTTAAAAAAACACATCTTCGATTTTTTTTAAAAAAATTCTGGTGAAAAATAATAATGTTTTGTATAACATATTCAAAATTCAGAGTGGGATCTCCATGGGATCAAAAACTATTATGTTTTAAGTACGAGGTTCTCATATTTTTCCCTTTGAAAATTTAAATTTCTAATGTTTTGAATGTTTTTCAAAATTTTAATAGTATAATTTTCTTTAAAAATTTAAATTTTTATATTGAAGAAATATAAAATTTTAATTTTCTAAGGTAAAATTTAAGAACTTCGTACTAAAACCAGTTTTTTTTTTGATCCCATTGGGATCCCACTCTGAATTTTGGTTATGTTGTACAAAACAGAATTGTTTATCACCAAACTTTTTTTAAAAAAAATCGAAGATGTGTTTTTTTAAATATTCGCAAAAAAAAATGTTTTTGAATTTTTGCAACACTTCTGAAAAAAAACCGTATGCTTTTGAAAAAATTTCCTAAAAGAAGGAGAATTAAGCTTTCATATGAGCCATTACTTGTGATAATCGGATTACTAGTTAAAAAGTTAGAGCACGTTAAACGTCATGTATTTTTCTGACTTTTGCTAAAAAAGTCGAACTTTGACCCGCGATAATTTGAAAACTACAGCAAATTTTGAAAATCCAAAAATGCAACATATCTCATATAAACGTGGATATCTATGAGCCAAATTCTCTATGGCGCCCAAAGGCATTTTTCCGAACAGTGGGGCGAAAATTTTTGGAATTGCCCATATGTAACATTATTTTTTCTAAAAAAAACTTTGCTTTGGCAAGTACACCCAAATCTTCAGCAAAACATTATCATGATTTAACGTTTTGGGGCAAGAGTACAAAATTCGCTGGCACTTTTTTTCTACAGCAAAGTCCTCAGCTTTTCCTTTTAAAAAATCTTAAATTCTGACACATCTCTCAAATAAAAAAAAATCTAAGATTCTGAGACATTTTTCTTAAAAAAAATCTTAGATTCTGAGACATTTTTAAATAAAAAACCTACCGAGTATCCTAGACAAAATTACACTATTTTTTTTCTTTTTTTTGTTTTAAATAAAAAAATAATATAAAAACTATCTTGCGATACATAATTTTTATTAGTTTCAAATGTTAAATAAAAATTTCTGAAATCGATCGAACGCTTTTTCAGATATCGCCATCATAAAATTTTCAAAAAAAATCGGTTTTTTACTATGTCCAAGAAATTTTTCAAGAAAAATTAAATTTTTTTAAAATTAAAACTGAAATCACTTTAATTAAAATGCTTATGAAATACACTCTAAAAAATGGGTCTAGTTTCCCACTATAAATTTACACAAATTGCTTAGTTTTACATAAAATTAGCTACATTCGATTACCTTACTACAATCTACACAGAAAAAAATAAAAAAAAAATTTGAGTAAATTTTTAATACTATTGAGTAAAAAATTACTCAATTTTGCACCAGTAAACGATTTAATAGTATTGAGTAAATTTTTAATAAAAATTTATTAAATGTTCGAAAAAAAATTTGAGTAAATTTTTAATTGTGTCAATTTTCAAAATTTATCTATTTATTTTTTTTAGGGTCGAACCAGAATCAAATTGCGTCGCGCAAGACTTAAAAAAAACAAAAACAAACACGTCAAATTTGAAATTTTTACGTCCGTTTGATTTAGGTTGGACGCTTAAAGTTTAAAAAAGTTTTAAATTTTTTTACAAAAAAAAAAAACAAAAAACTTGTTTTTTTCAAACTTTACCAAACATATTTATGTCTCAAAAACATAGGAAAATTTTATAATGACGATTACAAACTTTCATATACATACACAAAAAACAATAAACTAAACGAGAATTCAAAAAACTATGAGTTTAAAAAAATAAAAAAAAATATTAAATTTTTATTAAATTATTTACTTAAATTGTTTTTAAAATTTTTGAGTAAATTTTTAATTGCGTCAATTAAAAAATTACTCAATTTTTGTTTTTAAATTTAAACAAGTGAATACTCAAATTTGTTTCCTCCATATTTTTTTCTGTGTACTATTTGATACTATTTTTACTACAGCTGGAAATTTTCAATAAAAAAGTAAACAAAACTTTCAACTTGTAGAAAAAATAGTAAGAAATTTGAGTAATCGAATAGATCTATTATTGGAAATCTTTAATACCCACAGTCTTATTATTAAAAATTAAGAAAATTAAGAAGAAATTGGAAAAATTACAAAAATCAGAAAAATTCAGAAAAAAATTAAATTAGATTAATATATTGATTTTTTCTTATAAAATTGTGTTAAATCGTGTACAAATATATTGGCGGTAATATTCAGTAATTAAATAAATTTAAAAGTTCGTTTTTCATATCTGGTTGTAAATTTATTTGACCACCCTCGTTATCCATTAACAACAATGAAATGTCAAAAAATTAACAACTTAATTTGTCCATTCACTTTTGTTGACAAAAGCCAAACAATCACAGACAAGTTTATACTGATACGTTAACAAAATATGTATAAAGCCAAATTAAGTTTTTTTTTTATTTTTTGTCTTACCATGAAAGGGTTCATTTGGTCATTTCAAAAGAAACATTTTTTTTTTTTCGTTCTGTTCTACAAAATACACCAGCTTTTCAACAGATTTTAGATATTAATTACTAAGATTGGGATGTGAGACATAAAGGATACAGAAAAAAGGAAACCCGAAAGAGTGTTTAACAAAAATATGAAAATAATTTGAGAGAAATAAAAAGTATTTTTATCCCTTTATAATTTTCTACTAATTATAATGAACATTTAACTTTTTTTTTTAATTTTTTCGTTATAATTACAACGTCACTAACTGACCCAATTAATTATATAAAACATGAAAAAATAAATGCTTCAAAGAATAGAAAAATAACACATTGTTTGGTGGTGGTTGGTCTTAAAACACATTTTTTGTCTTAATTTTTATTAATATTTTAAGAACTTAACCAAGTAATTTACTGGGAAACATAAATAAAATGTGTGAAGGAATTAACAAAAAAAACAATAAAATTTATTTTTTAACTGACAATTATGGGTTAAGGTCATTTTGTTGATATAGTACTAAAAAAGCATATTTAAATAATTTATGAATTTATTTGATGATTTTAAATAAAACTTTATTTAAAGATCAAATTTTTTGCACCAAAAGAAAAAGCTACATCATGTTCATGAACAGTTTTAACATGATCATTTTTTTAGGCTGGTGTCTAATTTTAAAAATGATGCAGGACGCCACCTCAGTTTGACGATATAAGCTAACGACTAACAAAAAAGAAAATGAGAATTACTGTTTTCATTTTCTTAAAACTAAAAAGGTTTGCAACTTCGATTTGTAACATGGATAATAACTCACCTGCTGGTGAAAAAAAACGTTTTTCACCAGATGGTGAATAAAACGTAACATAATTATTTTTCAACAAAAAAAAATTATTTTCGTCAAATTTTTGTTTTTTCATCAATTTTATTTCATCAATTTTTTTTTAATTCATCAAATTTTTTTTTTCAACAAAAAAAAAATTTTTTTTTCCATGAAAATTTTTTTTCATTAATTTTTTTTTCATCAAAAACTCTTTTTTTATAATTTTTTTCATAATTTTTTTTTTTTTTACCACAAAATTTATTTTTTTGTCAAATTTTTTTTTTTCATCAAAAACTTTTTTTTCATAATTTTTTTATCAAAACTTTTTTTTTCATCAAATTATTTTTCGAATCAATAAATTTGCGTCAAATTACCATCGATTTATTTTTGCATCTCTTTGCATATTGTGCTGATAATGTATATGGGGCATTCCCATATCAAATCGGACACTCTGAAAATTTTTTTTAGATTTTCCTAATTTGTTTACAGTTTTTAGTACCCTTCGAAAACTCCTTCGTGGTAAATTTTCAGATTTTTTTGATGACCCGTTCAAAAGATATCGAATTTTTAAAAATTGGTAGTTTGTTCCTTTACTCAAACTTCTTTTACTCATAACTTCTTCAATAATGGTCCAAATTTATTTTTTTTTTCAAAATTTTTGTTTTTTTGTGTACTTTAAAAAAAAAAATCCCAAAAAATTCTTAAAAGCGCTCTAGTATGCGATTTTTAAGTTTTAAAATTTAAATCTTATTTTTGAAAATGTTTGTACTCTTCGATTTTTTTGAAATTTTTTTATGTAAAACTTCTATAGATTCTACAAATTTTTTGTCCAGGAGGATCGTGGAATAATGATTATTACTATTTTTTAAAATTTTTTGAAAAAAATTTATTGTAATTTTCCAATCTTAAAATCATTTCTACTGCTCCAATGGTGCGTCATAGAGGGGTCATTTACGAGACCAACCCCCATTAATTTTTACGTCTTAGCGTTTCTTTGAAACAAACTAATACCCTATCTCCAATTTCTAAGGGGGCTCCCACACAAAACGAAATTTTTTAAAATTTGCTCCAACCGCTCTAACTGCCCTAATAGTGCCCTTAGAGCAACAAAATGTATGACCGACCCACAATATTTTTTTAGCCCAAACATTTTCTCTGAACACACCTACACTCTATCTTTAACTGTTAAGGCGGTCCCCATACATTTTTTTTTATTTTTTGTAAATTTGTTTTATTTAATCAGCTTCTACAGGTCCAATGGTGCGTCCGAGAGGGGTCATTAGTGAGACCGACCCCCATTTATTTTTGCACTACAACATTTTTTTTAAGATATACCTACGCCCTATCTCCACTCCCTAAGTAGGCTCCCATACAAACAACAGTTGGAGCAAATTTTATAAAAATTTTATTTTGAATGGAAGTCTACTTAGGGAATGGAGATATTTTTGGTAAAAAAAAATTTTGATGAAAAAAAGTTTTTGATGAAAAGAAAAATTTTTTGATGTAAAAAAAAATTGATGAAAAAAAATGTTGGTGAGAAAAAAAAATTGATAATAAAAAATTTGATAAAAAAATTTGATAAAACAAAATATGATAAAAAAAATTAAAAAAAAAAAAATTGATGAAAAAAAAATTTGGTGAAAAAAAAATTTATGAAAAAAAAAATTGATGAAAAAAAAATTTTATGAAAAAACAAAAAAATTGATGAAAAAACAAAAAAATTTATGAAAAAAACATTTTGATGAAAAACAAAATTTTTTTGATGAAAAAAAAAATTTTTTTGATGAAAAAAAAAATTTATGAAAAAAAAATTGATAAAAAAAATTGATAAAAAAAAAAATTTTTGATGATAAAAAAAAAATTATGAAAAAAAAGTTTGATGAAAAAAAATAAAAATTATGAAAAAACAGTTTGATAAAAAAAATTGATGAAAAAAAAAAAATTATGGAAAAAAAATTGATGAAAAAAAATTAATGAAAAAAAAAATTTGATGAAAAAATTTTTTTTTGTTGAAAAATAATTATGTTATTATTTTTTACCAGCTGGTGAAAAACGGTTTTATTAACCACGAGGTGAATTATTATCCAAGTTACAAACCCAAGTTATTAAAATTTTTGGTTTTAAGAAAATGAAAATAGTAATTCTTGTTTTCTTTTTCGTTAATTGAACAGTTCATGCGAATAAGGACGAATAGACCATTTGTATAATTTTACAAATGACGATAAAAACGCATAGCAGGAAACGGTTTAAAAATTATATTTTTGTGAACTTTTTTGCATTAATGGATTAGTGCATTATGCAAAAATGTTGGAAAAAATATTAGTTTTTAGTCGTTTCCTGCGTTTTTATATGTACATAAAAAAACAAAAATTTAAAAAAAAAAAATTAAATTTGGACCATTATTGAAGAAGTTATGAGTAAAAGAAGTTTGAGTAAAGGAACAAACTACCATTTTTTAAAAATTCAATATCTTTTAAACGGGTCATCAAAAAAATCTGAAAAATTACCCCGAAGGAGTTTTCGAAGGGTACTAAAAGCTGTAAACAAATTGGGAAAATCTAAAAACAAAAAATTTCAAAGTGTCCGATTTGTCATGGAATGCATATTTTGCTCATATTTACAGTTTTTAAATGCATATTTTGGCATAAATTAAAATTAATTTGTTTCAAAAAAAATTTTTAAACTTTTAAATTTTATTTTTGAAAATATGAATTATTTTTTTTAATGTTTTGTTCTGATGGAGGATAAAAAAGACGGGCAAAGTAAATTTGTTTTACCCTTTTACCCTCAACATTTATTCAGCAGATACAGAAAAAGTGCAAAAGTAAAATTACACTGTGCAACAAATTTCAAATAGGTTCAAAATCAAATGAAAGAAAAATCAGAATAAAATCAATAAAATTGAGACAAATTTGGAAAATGCTGGAAAATATTAACAAATCAGAAATGAAATTCACAAAATCTCAGTAAAATGCAGAAAGACTTCAAATAATCAGGAAACAAAAATAAATAAAAATTTCAAGAAATAAAAAATCGCGAAAACTAAAAAATCAGACAAATTTAGGAAAATAATTATGTATTATGAAAAGTTAAATTCAAAAAATTTTTAAAACTTCAAAAAACTCAGAAAAATCAGTAAAGGCACGAATGACATATATAAAGGATTGAGAAGAACGACAGAAATCGGTGTGTACTAAAAAAATAGAATGTCGAAACAAAAAGGAATTGAAAAAAATTTCAATTTAATTTTCTTTAATTTTGTTTAAAATTTTGTATAATTTGTGAATGTTTATAAAAAATATAATTTTAAATTTTAAATTCTTAAAAATTTAACAAATTTTGGGTGGCAAAAGTGTGCAAAATTTAAGATAATTAAAATCATAATAAAACACCGAAACTTGTCAAACGGTTGACATGGCGGATTTGTTTACTAATCGTATGTAACCTTATAACTAAACCGTGAGTAAAGGTTAAAACAATTAGGAATAACAGAAAAAATTCAATAAAACTAAAATTAAAAACAAAAATCAGAAAATTTTGAAATATACATATTTTCGATTTGAAGCAACCCACCAAAAAATACTGCTTGCCTATAAGCAGGTTTGTAAGGGAGTGATTTTTGTTGTCTGCTTACAAACCTGCACCCAAAAAATTTTGTAGTAGCATAGTTAAGAAAATCTGTAGTTGATTAAAAAAAATTCAAATCAACTATAGTAATCGTAAATAATTATTGTTTAAGTTGGTAGTAACAAAATTTTTCGTAGTTGATTTGAACTATTAAAAATAATTATTTAAAATTGTCAAAAAAAAAATACACCAAATTAGAAGAAAAAAATTTTGTTTTCATGTATTGTATCGAAATTTTGTCAAATAATTGTTCGGAAGTTAAGAAGAGATTGGTTGGAAATAACAGGCGGAGTGCGGAAAGAATAGTTGCTGACGTTGGAGTTCAATAAGTGACTAGTAGAGAGGATAAGTATTGAAGATGGTGCTCAAGGAGTTTTTAAAATGTTATTGGATGATTTGCAATTCGGTAAGAAATGTGGAATTAAGTTGTGTGGGCATAATGTGTTTATGTATTCAGTGCGGAGAGGGTGAAGGGGATTTCCTAGAGTCACTATTGGAGTAGTAAAATGTAAAAGCGACCCACATTAATTTTCCCCCAACATTTTTTTCCATGCATGGATACCCCCTACCACCACTCCCTAAAAGGGATCCCATCTAAAACAGACATTTATGAACACATCAATCAACTAGTCTTTATTTTATTCCATTTTTTTAACCCATTCTGTTTTTCTTTTTTAGATGAAAGAGCTTTTGTTTTCATCACGCAATAAAAAATTGAAACTAAGGAAGTTTAAAATAGCAATCGATTTGGTTCATTGTCCTGACTTTGCTGATTTAAAATTGCTGATTTAAAATTATATAGCACAGAAAAATTCTTGGACTCTGAGACATTTTTTCTGCAGAAAAATTCTCGGATTCTGAGACATTTTTTTTTCAGAAAAATTCTCAGATTCTGAGACATTTTTTCTATAAAAAAATTCTCTGATTCTGAGACATTTCTTCTATAGAAAAATTCTCAGATTCTAGGACATTTTTTCTATAGAAAAATTCTGAGACATTTTTTCCATAGAAAAATTATCAGCTTCTGAGACATTTTATCAATAGAAAAATTCTCTGATTCTGAGAAATTTTTTCTATAGAAAAATTCTCAGATTCTAAGACATTTTTTCTATAGAAAAAATCTCAGATTCTAAGACATTTTTTCTATAGAAAAATTCTCAGATTCTGAGACATTTTTTCTGTAGAAAAATTCTCAGATTCTGAGACATTTTATCAATAGAAAAATTCTCTGATTCTGAGAAATTTTTTCTATAGAAAAATTCTCAGATTCTAAGACATTTTTTTTTATAGAAAAATTCTCAGATTCTGAGACATTTTTTCTGTAGAAAAATTCTCAGATTCTGAGACATTTTTTCTATAGAAAAATTCTCAGATTCTGAGACATCTGTTCTATAGAAAAATTCTCAGAGTATGAGATATTTTTTCTATAGAAAAATTCTCAGAGTATGAGACATTTTTTCTATAGAAAAATTCTCAGATTCTGAGACATTTTTTCTGTAGAAAAATTCTCAGATTCTGAGACATTTTTTCTATAGAAAAATTCTCAGATTCTCAGACATTTTTTCTATAGAAAAAATCTCGGATTCTAAGACATTTTTTCTATAGAAAAAAATCTCAGATCTTAGAAAAAATCTCAGATTTTGAGACATTTTTTCTATAGAAAAAATCTCAGATTCTGAGACATTTTTCTATAGAAAAAATCTCAGATTCTGAGACATCTTTTCTATAGAAATTTCTCAGAGTATGAGATATTTTTTCTATAGCAAAATTCTCAGATATGAGACATTTTTTCTATAGAAAAATTCTCTGATTCTGAGACGTTTTTTCTATAGAAAAGTTCTCAGATTCTGAGACATTTTTTCTATAGAAAAATTCTCAGATTCTGAGAAATTTTTTCTACAGAAAATTCTCAGATTCTGAGACATTTTTTCTATAAAAAAATTCTCTGATTCTGAGGCATTTCTTCTATAGAAAAATTCTCAGATTCTGTGACATTTTTTCTATAGAAAAATTCTGAGACATTTTTTCCATAGAAAAATTCTCAGATTCTGAGACATTTTATCAATAGAAAAATTCTCTGATTCTGAGAAATTTTTTCTATAGAAAAATTCTCAGATTCTAAGACATTTTTTTTATAGAAAAATTCTCAGATTCTGAGACATTTTTTCTGTATAAAAATTCTCAGATTCTGAGACATTTTTTCTATAGAAAAATTCTCAGATTCTGAGACATCTTTTCTATAGAAAAATTCTCAGAGTATGAAATATTTTTTCTATAGAAAAATTCTCAGAGTATGAGACATTTTTTCTATAGAAAAATTCTCAGAGTATGAGACATTTTTTCTATAGAAAAATTCTCAGATTCTGAGACATTTTTTCTGTAGAAAAATTCTCAGATTCTGAGACATTTTTTCTATAGAAAAATTCTCAGATTCTCAGACATTTTTTCTATAGAAAAAATCTCGGATTCTAAGACATTTTTTGTATAGAAAAAAATCTCAGATCTTAGAAAAAATCTCAGATTCTGAGACATTTTTTCTATAGAAAAAATCTCAGATTCTGAGACATTTTTCTATAGAAAAAATCTCAGATTCTGGGACATTTTTTCTATAGAAAAAATCTCAGATTCTGAGACATTGATTCTGAGAATCTGAGATTTTTTCTATATGAAAATTCTCAGATTCTGAGACATTTTTTATATAGAAAAATCCTCAAATTCTGAAACATTTTTCTATAGAAAAATTCTGAGATTCTGATACATTTTTTCTACTGAAAAATGATCACATTAAGTTTTTTATAAAAAACTTCTCAGATACTGCTACATTAGTGTAGTAAGAACTTTGATAAACTTTAATAAAATCTCCTAAAACTTCCAGGTCGTCTTTTATTTTAAATTAAATAATATTTTCCTTATTCTAATTAGCAAGCAACCAAAATACAGCTATTTAATAATTACTATTAACTAAAAACGTAGTTAAAGATAAAAGTATTTATTTGATCGTTATATTTAGCTATTTTAGGTTGTTTTCAACTGTTCATATAGTTGTTTTCAGCTATTTTTTTAAAATATGTCAAATATAAGTTGAAATCAACTTAATATTGGTAATAGTAACGACTTATGTAGTTGATTTTTTATTTTGGTTTATTTGTAGTTATCAGCAACTTAAGAAAATCAACTAAACTTTAGTTAGTGGTAATTCACCTACAAAATAGTTGATATTTAAGTTGTAATCAACTACGAAATTTTTTGGGTGTGCTTACGTATGGCATGATATTTGTTCGCAATGTCCCACTTTAGAGCATTTCTTTCGAGCGCTTATAGCGGCGCAATGAATATGAATTGAAATCATGCCTTTTCTTAAATATTTTTAGTATTTTTTTTAAGTCACTGCCATACTTTACTGCGACCGGTATGCAGGTTAGTATGCCAACAAAATCTCTCCCTTACACTACTGCATTCGGTATGCAGCTAGGGTTGCCAGATACTAGAAGTCAAATAACTGGACAATGGAAAATTTTCAACTGGATTTTGAAAAAATAACTGGACTCGTACATAATTTTTTTATATTTTAAAAAAAATTAACCAATTTTCATATGTGAGAGATTTTAGACTACTTATCAAACACATATAACATCAATTTAAAATCTCTATTGGCCACGGAAAATCTGCATTTTTTTAAGCATTTCCATAACTTTTTCGAGCATCTCGAAATTTTGATGTTGAGCTCGTCAAATTTCTTAGAGGTGCGATATCAAAAAAGGGGCGACAATAACTGACATTCATTTGCAGATTTGATCCCTCCAGATATATTTTTTTTGGGGGGTTATTTAAAAAGCAAAATGTTCGAAACAATCCTCAGATCATCGACGTGCTCAAGGAAAACATTCGTGCCGAAATTTATAATGAAAATGCAGCAAAAAAGGCACATTTTGCCGTTTTATTCATAATGTATGTTTCATTCAAAAAGTAGTCAAAAATAACTGTAAAATATATTTAATTAAAAAAATAATTTTATTTGATTTTTTCTGTAAGTACAGATCAAGCACGGGCTCTAATTTTATTTGTTATAAGGGTTCAAGTTGAAAAAATGCAGAAGAAAAATTAAATTTCTAAAAATTATAGACATTTCTGGTATTTCCCATACCGGTTTCAAACACCCCAGTTAGTGTCATCATCAGTAGGATTTTGAATGTCGGTTTGTCTTGTTAATGAAAACTGTTTTTTATATATGTGAATATTTATAGTTTCTACAGAATAAATTTTGACAGTTTTTAACACTACAATTCTATTTCTAGCAATATCAACCTCACTTCATACTTTCTTCCAACGTTTTTGTCTCTTACATTATTTCGCAAGGGTTACCAACATGATCTGGAATTGCAGACACAAATGAAGGAATTTGCATTTTCTGTTTCGGAGACATGCCTAATGGCGACATATTTTGTCAGTAATTTTATTAGATTTTTTCTGTAAGTACAGATCGACCACGGGCTTTAATTATATTTATTATAAGGGTTCAAGTTTTCTTCTGCATTTTTTCAACTTGAACCCTTATAACAAATATAATTAGAGCCCGTGCTCGATCTGTACTTACAGAAAAAATCAAATAAAATTACTGATATGTCGCCATTAGGCACGTCTCCGAAACAGAGAATGCAAATTCCTTCATTTGTGTCTGCAATGCCAGATCATGTTGGTAACCCTTGCGAAATAATGTAAGAGACAAAAAAGTTGAAAGAAAGTATGAAGTGAGGTTGAGATTGCTAGAAATAGAATTGTAGTGTTGGAAACTGTCAAAATTTATTCTGTAGAAACTATAAATATTCACATATATAAAAAACAGTTTTCATTAACAAGACAAACCGACATTCAAAATCCTACTGATGATGACACTAACTAAGGTGTTTGAAACCGGTATGGGAAATACCAGAAATGTCTATAATTTTTAGAAATTTAATTTTTCTTCTGCATTTTTTCAACTTGAACCCTTATAAAAAATAATTGTTAAAGTTGAAAAAATTCGATTTTAACTGGAAAAATTATGTTTTAACTGGAAACTGGATCAGACTCAGATTAACTGGCAACCCTATATGCAGCTGTGTAAGCGAATGTCATAAAAAAACAACAACATCAAAAATCATTCGCTTACACAAGTGCATTCTTGTATGCACTGCTTCCAAAATCTCGATTATTTTTTGCTGGGAACCGATTAGCATTTTCACTTGTTCTGATTAGCATTTTCTTAATCTCGTACTTTATAATTCTTTCATGTCTGTGTAGTGCTATCCCTAAGTCATTTAATAATTTTTTACAATCCATATAAATTGTCAACATTTCTACCTGTTCCGGTAAATCTTTCATTCTTTATAACACTTGAGCATTTGTGGGTGTGTACAAATAAAATTAAAAACCAAAAAAAAATATTACTTTTCGTATACGAATACTCGTATCATAAATTGATTACTTTAAATGCGTAATTATTTTATTGTGAAATGACATTGTGTGTGTTTTTTCGCAATTATTTTGTCAGATTTTTATTTATCACTTTACAGCTTTTTTTCGTACGGTGTGGTGGATGTGTGTGCCGCCGATGACTGATAAAATTAACCCTAAGATGGGTTATTTATTCTTCCTTCGTGTTGAAAAAAGGTACATCCATTATTTAAACATAACGTTTAAAGGAAAAATTCTGAGATTCGTTATTTTTTTGCATATTTAAATAATGTAAAATAACGCAAGAAATTTGAAATCACGAAAAAACTTGACACACTTACTTGTCACTTTTAAATCCAAAAACTCTACTAACACGCACTCACGAATCATATGATTACAAAAAAAAATATTATTACGGAACGTTAAGCGATTTAGCTGAGAGACGGCAGTATATGACACATTTTGTCTCGCGGTTACAACAAGTTTTAACCTGAGCATAATTTAACCCTCTCGTCCTCTAAAGGTTTAAATATTTGTTTATAATAACAACTGAAAAGTTAAATTCGATCTGGCCGATTCTATGTTTACCCTCCACAATGCCCATCACATTTTAAATATTCATTAATTTAAGGGAAAAAATAATTTTCAATTCTATTTTGAGGATTCTGGAGAGTTGCCCGAGCAGTGAAATTGTCGCGGCAAGGGAAGGAATGTACACAGTTCTTCCCCCATTCAAACTAAATATGAAGTAAGAACATTTGGACTAGAGATGGGCGCGTGAGTGGATTTTGACTCACGCTCACGCAAAAAATAATCGAATCACTCACTAATCACTCACGCAATTTTTTTTTTACTCACGCTCACTCACTATTCACGTGAGTAAAAAAAGTTGCTCACGCTCACGCGTGACTCACGCAAGATTCAATCACGCTCACGCGTGAGTCACGCAAAATCTACTCACGCAATAAAATTTTCTTACCAAAAAAAGAAAAAAAATCCAAAAAAAAATTTTTTACAAAAAATTTAAAAAAAATTTGGCAAATCAAAAATTCTAATCACGCAAACTCACGCAAAAAATAAATGACTCACTCACTAATCACTCACTCAGATTTTTTTTTAACTCACACTCACTCACAGTCACGTGATTAAAATGAAAATCACTCACACTCACGCGTGATTTACGCGTGATTCACGTGAATCACGTGACCAGCGCCCATCTCTAATTTGGCCCCTTGGTAATTCAGATCACTGCACCGTTTCCGCATCCTTCTCGTACTCCGAACTTCGTAACGTTTTAACGACAGCTACGAAGCGTTCAGTTTTCGTATATAAAAGGCTCGTTGGGAAAAACTCAAAGTTTCAACGACGCAAAGTTTCAACAACATATATTAGAACTTCTAATTTAGAAGGCAGAGCTTAATGACTTTTTTCGGCATTTCAATTGGAAACTTTGTTTACTCGACGGCAAAGTTGACGACGCGGTGAAAATGGTGTAATAGTGCTTGGAATAAAAAATGTATTCCTTCGAAGCTCATTTCGGCTTAACCAAGGGATAAATGTTGGTTTAACCAGACTAAAAGGAATGTAGCCAGATCCAGGAAGAAAGCGTTCAAAAATTGGATTGACAATAAAAACGTTAATACTGATCTGCTGTGCAAAAAGGCGAGATTTGAGTGTGCAAAAGTGCTTAGTCGCGAAAAACTTCTTTACGAACGGTATCTTTATGCTAAAGTTCTTACGGCTCTTCAGTAGAAAATGCAAGTTCTTCGATCCCGACTCTTCTAAAAGACGATTAAAGCTCTGAACAGAACAAGCCCGGCACGACTTTTTCCATACGATTTGACAGTTAAAAACCGTGACCGGCACGACAAAAAATTAAAACTTATTTTATTTTATCTCCGGGTTCTCTCAATTTCCCTCCCTCTCACACTCCAGGGTTGCCGCATTTTCACAACAATTTTTTATTTTTTCATTCACAATGGTGTAACAAACGTACAGTAGTGCCAACTTAATCACATTGACTATGTGATAAGCGATTTTTTCCGTAAAATTACTCTAATTTTATTAAAAGTTAGCACCACTGAACAAACAAATGAAATTTTTTGCCGTCGCCGTCCCCCGTCATTGTTTTGGGCCTATATTCTCCGGCAACGGCAACCGTCCCCCGTGCCGTGCTTGTTCTGTTTCTACCTTAAGTATTCACTGAACCGGTTAAAAATTCAAACCTGCTAAAAGGCCTCGTTGCAAGAAATTCTTTCTTGCCGGAATGGAATCAACCACTTTCCGAACTATAGAGGGTATTCCATACTATGCCCAAGATATTTTGTCGAGCACGTGCAATTAAAAGGATTCTTGCGGATCTTAACGTAAATTAGTCACTAGGGCCGCATGGTTTCGTCATACCGGGCGGGAGTCTTTCCCGCTTATTGGAAGGTTGCCTATGTACAACCACTCCTTAAAAAAAGTGCGGCTAACAACCCTAATAATTACCGCCCAATTGCAATATGCTCAGCTCTCTCGAAGGTAATGAAGGGCATAATAAACTGTCATCTTGTGAGGTGTCTTGAGGGTAACTTTCTTTTAAGCGATCAACAGTATGGTTTTCGCAGAACTCGTTCTACAGGAGACCTTTGGAGAAAGTAAGGTAGTTGCTCTAGACATTTCTAAGGCGATTGATTTTGTGTGGCACTTCTCTCGATTTATTTCGAGCTTCCTGAAAAGATCGTTCTTTACGTGTTGTTATAGATGGGTTCTCATTAGACGAGTTTCTTTTATTGTTTTTCCTAGACCAATATTTTAAAGTTTTACAAACGAAATGACAAACTCAAATACCTTTAACAACCAAGTGCAGGGTATAAAGAGAAATGAAGAGACCACGCACATATAAAAACAAAACCACTGAATATGAATGAAAATAAAAGTTCTCATGTGTGTATATTATACACTGTAAAACTATGAATGATAGATTTATACGATGAGTATGTATTATTAGAGTGACATTTTTTTCAACATTGAATTTTTCCAAGTTTCCAGGCAAATTTTAATTCTGCAGACCTAAAAGTTATGTGGTACAAATTTGAGGCCAACCGAATTAAATTAGCCCGTAACGCCCGGCGATCAAAGTTTTGGATTTTCCAAAAATTTAAAAAAAAATAATTAAAAACAAGTAGAAAAGTTAAATTCGACTTTGCCGAATCTATGAATACCCTCCACAATGGATAGTACATTTTTAACGTGAAAAAAATTAACAATTTTGATTAGAAATATTTTATTTTGAGTAAAAAACTCTTTTTTTGTCATTAAAAAAAAAAAAAAAAAAATTACTAATTTTTTTTTTTGAGCGTAAAACTTTTTTCGAGTGTTATGTTATTTTTTTAATGTAAAAATATTTCTGAGTGAATGCACGTACTATACCTATGTAAACAAAATATTGACATTTTTGTAAAAAAAAACCAAAATTTTTTTTGAGTGTAAAATTTTTTTTGAGTGTAAATTTTTTTCGAGTGTAATTTTTAAGTTACCAATGCTTTTAAAACAAGTTTAAAAAGCATTGCTTTCAAACTAAACAAGTTTGAAAAGCATTGCTAAGTTACCACCGATGCTTTTTAAACTTATTTACCACGTGGCATTTAAGATGAACCCAATCTGAAAATCGGGGTTTTGCTTATAACTTTTGAACCACTGGACTGATTGAGCTGAAATTTAATACCAAACAGACCTGAGGAACGCCAAAGATACATACCACGTTTCAGCAGTCTCATTATTGTCTTTCAAAAGTTATCGTGTTTTTTATCTCGTAAATTCTGAAAAAACACTTGCAGAAATTTACTCTTTTGCTTATAACTTTTGAACCACTGGACCAATTTGGCTGGATTGCAATACCAATCTGACCAGGTAAATGACAAACATATATGTCAAACTTCAGTAGCCTCTGTAAAGTCTTTCAAAAGTAAGCGTGTTTTCTACGGACGGACAGACAGACAGACGGACGGACGGACATCGCTTGATCGACTTAAAATCGATCGAGGATCATGAATATATATACTTTATGGGGTCCTAGACCAATATTACGATGTGTTACAAACGGAATGACAAACTTATATATAGCCTCTATCACTAGAGTTTAGGGTATAAAAATATCTTGCGATACATCATACTTTTTAACACAAATATCAAAAAAATAATTAAAAGTCGGTCTAACGGATTTACAGATATCACTATTTAAAATTTGCAAAAAATGAAGGATTTCCCTATGTCAAGAAATTTTTTAAAAATATCTCAAAATAACTTTTCCTTGACTATTTCATAGAGCTTGACGCAAGCCTTTATAAAAGTTTGAGCCAAATCCGATAATTTTAACCCGTGGCTCCCTTCGTTCAAAGTTTTGGCTTTTAGAAAAGTTTAACCAAAAACTCTTAACTTTTATTGAAGTGCGCCATGGGTTAAAATGTTCTGATTTGACCCAAATTAAGTTATAATGAAAGTTTGTCTCAAGCTCTATGAGATAGTCAGTGAAAAAAAAAAAATTTAATTGTTTTTAAATTTCTTGAATGTAGGAAAAACCACCATTTTTGAAAATTTGTTGACAAAATCAATTGGCGATATCTCGAAAACCGCTTTAGCGATTTCAGAAATTTTTGGATATTTATATTAAGCATGTCAAAATTATTTATTTATTTTTATTTATTTATTTTTCTTTTTCTGATTTTAACCAAAAGAAAGAAATTTTGAGATTTAAAAAAAAAAAAATTCTTAAAACGTAGGAAAGAGTCAACATTTTTTGCAAATTTCAAAAAGCGATACCTCGAAAACCGTTCAACAGATATTAATTTTCTTTTTATATTTCAGCGCATCAAAATTAATAAATATGATGTGTCGCAAGACACATCGTTTTTAATTTTTTTCAAAAATTCAAAACTTTGATCGCCTGGCACCACGGGTTAATTTAATCCGATTTACCTCAAATTTGTACCACATAAGTTTTAGGCATAGGAGAATTAATTTTAGACGGACGTTCAGAATCGAAAGAAAAACTTTTATGCCATACCAAAAAATGCCAGTCTAATGTATTATGTAGTATGAGAATATATAACAATAATAAAATCTTTATTTAATTAAGTAGCAGTGATCTCATTAAATGATAAAAACAAAAAAAAAACTCAAACACACAAAATAAAGAAGATATAACATTATTATTTAAACAAAAAAAAATTAACCCTTTATTGATGATATATCATATGTATAAACATAAGGGTAAAAAAATTATACCAAATAAAAGTTTTAATTAAAAATAATTCCAACTATTTTTTTATAAAATATTTTAAAAATTTCAAAAATTTAATATCTCTTGTTAAAACATGTGTTCTTTTCTACGCAAATTGACATGAAATGTCAAAAAGATTACAATCTTTAACTATTAAATACTATATTTGAAAAATGTCTATATAAGAAGATTTACAAAATAGAATTAATTCTGTTCAATTGTTATTCTAATGATAAGTATGAATAATTTAATGCTTGAATGTCTAATAACACTAATCTACAAAAATCAAAAATTTTTTGCACAGACTTAGAATTAATTTTGATCTCCTAAATACGAACTTGTTATCAAAAAAATTTTGTAAGATCTCCTTCTCGAAATGTAAGCCTTTTCATTTTTTGCGAACCAAAACCGACAAATGACTTAAAATCGGATAACTGTAAGTTAATGTTATGAATATTTTTTTATTCGAATTCCATACACCGACACCTGATATTTGTAACTATCCGAAACATTGGTCCTAGACCTACCTTCAAGTATACCGATGGACTCAAAATCACTTTTTGAGTCGATTTAGCGACTGTCTGTCCATCCTCTATAAATTTGGCTCAAATGGCTCTAATAACCCTATTAAATAGGTAGCCTTTGAAAATTTAGCAGGTAAACATATTTCGTATTCATAAATCATCATTCTAGGGAATCGGCCAGATTTATTTGTAGTCCCCACACAAACCACCCTCCCGATATTGACATAAATCCCTCAAAATACATAAAACAATTAAATATTTGATTAAAATTTTGTTTCTGGGTGTTTAACGTATACTTTTGTAGACTTATAAAATCTGATTACACCGTCCGACAGCCAATATTAAACATGAACCGGATGACATACGTTTGAAAGTACAGACATAATGGAGTAAAACTGCATTTACAGTTTTTTATTTCATGATCCTGTTTCCTTTTAAAAGGAAGGATACATTTTGTAAAATATTTTTGAAATATTTGTGCTTGTCCTAGAATGACACTGGTGATGGCAAATGAAAGGGGAGGATCTCCCCTAAGTTTCCCATTTTTTTATTTTGCCATATCAGGATAAAAGGTTGTGAATAAAGTCATTCGAAAACGTTATTAAAATATTTTGAATGATAAGTATTTAAGGACAAATTTTTGAAGAGACGTAACTTACCTCCTTTTTCCTGAAATGTAAAAATAATAAAATGGGAAAATTTAGAGAGATCTTCATCTTTCATTTGCTGTCACTAGTGGCATTCTAGGACAAGTACAAATATTAAAAAAAAATATTTTATAAAATTTAGTCCTCTAAAACTTTGAAGTTCTTTAAAAGGAAACCAGAGACTAAATGTAGTCTTACTACATTTAGTCTCTGGTTTCAAACGTTATTATCCAGTTTGTGTTTAACGACTTTTTTTGATTTTTGTCGGACGTTGTTATAATTGAACAATTATAACAACCTATAAAAATGTTGCCGGTATTCAGTTAAATCGGTCAATTGGCAACAAAAAGAAGCCTATTTCAGTCAAATTTGATTTTTGTATGTTTGCTACACTCAAAATGTTTTGTAGGGGAAAACAAATGAAAAACACATTTAAAACCAGTGAATAAAAAATTGAAAATTATCCCAGTAATTATTCATTTGTTTTAACAAACATTAACATTTATTTTTTACTGTTGACAAAATTTTCTAAAATAAATAATATTAAACATTAAAAAATTACGTTTTTTTCATTCTTTTTTACCAACAAATTCGAAAAAAATATCCTACGAAAACGTTAAAAATTAATGATAATTCAGTTATTTTTACCAACAAATTCCAAAAAACAACCTACGAAAACATTAAGGATTAATGATTTTGTAGGTTATTTTTTAAAATTTTCTATTGAAATATTTTTTTTTTTAAATTTTAATAAAATTTTGAGGAATCAAATATAAAATAAAATACAATTTTGAGCAATCAACTACATTCTGGCCAAACACTCTACCCTCGTGCTAAATTCACTTGTTACAAACATGTTTTTATATTTCTATAAATAATTTTTTGAATTTTTTTTTTAACAAAAAAATAACGTACTAGAGTAAGTTAAAACTAATGATATGTATATCATTAAAAAATACCAACAATTTAAAAAAAAAATTCTTACACAAATCATTAAAAATTTAAAGAATAATCAGTAGTATTTACTTACAGAACAAAAATAAATGACTTCAAAAAGTAAATGTTAATGAAAGTATTTATTTTTTAGTGTGTTACTTTTGAAACAAAGGACAGAAGTAGTCATTAATAAAAATTGAACATCAAACAAATGTTTTTTTCTTTTAAAAACGACTAAACGTAAAATTTTTTAAATAAACTACAAACAGTTAATGACATAATTTTTTAAGTGTACAGTAATTAAAGATCCAACGAAACATAGATCCAGTCGGATCATGTTTGGACTTTCATTTTCCGGGAAACACTGCCCGAATAAAAATTTTAAGGATCAGCACTGATCCAAAAAATGTATCGCTAAGATTAGATCAGTTTCAATCGGATGAAATTGTATTGATACAAAAAATTTCTCAAAATCTGAGACCGTTTTTTTTTACGAAAAATATTTCAGAATCGGAGACCTTTTATGTACAAACCATGTTTCAGAATCTGACACTTTTTCTGAACGAAAAATGTCCCAGAATCTAAGACTTTTTCTATACGAAAAACGTCTCAGAATCTTAGACTTTATCTATATGGAAAATGCCTCAGAATCTTAGACTTTTCTATACAAAAAATGTCTTAGAATCTGAAACTTTTTATTATGCGAAAATGTCTTACGAAAAATGTGTCATAATCTGAGAATTTTTTGTATGAGCAATTGTTCAGAACATTTTTTTTTTTGTAGTCAAAAAATGTCTCATAATCAGAATCTAAGATTTTTTATTCGAAAAATGTCTCGGAATCTGAGACTTTTTTATACGATTTTTTCTATACGAAAAATGTCTTAGAATCTGAAATTTTTTTATACGAAAAATGTGTCAGAATCTGAGATTTTTTATACGAAAAATATCTAAGAATCTGAGATTTTTTATACGAAAAATTTCGCTAAGATTAGATTAGTTTTAATCGGATGGAATTGAATTGATACGAAAAATTTCCCAAAATCTGAGACCGTTTTTTTAGAAAAAATGTCTCAGAATCGGAGACCTTTTATGTACGAACAATATTTCAGAATCTGACACTTTTTCTGGACGAAAAATGTTCCAGAATCTAAGACTTTTTTTGAACGGAAAATATCCCAGAATCTAAGACTTTTTCTATAGGGAAAATGTCTAAGAATCTTAGACTTTTCTATACGAAAAATGTATCAGAATCTGAAACTTTTTATTCAAAAAAAATTACTTAAATCTGAAACTTTTTTTTCGAAAAATTTCTCAGAATCTGAATTTTTTGTATACAAAAAATTTTCTCAGAATCTGATACTTTTTCTATACCAAAAATGTCTCAAATTCTTAGACTTTTTTACGAAAAATGTCTACACCAAATGTCCAGCGAAAAAACATATGTCCCATGAATGTCTGAATATGTGATTAGTCCTATATGGAACTAAGCAAATTGCAAGGAGTGGTTAAATATTGGAAAAATTTTCAAATTTTAGTCGAGTTCCCTTGATTAAATATTTATCAAATTAAAACCAAATTTGTGTCGAGTTCCCTTGGTTAAATATTTATTAAATTATAACGGAATGCACCACAATTTCAAAAATTCCATTTTTGTATATTTTTTATGGACTATCGATTAAAATGTTTTGTTTTGAAAAACTTTCAGAACCCGTTCTGAATTGTTTCATTTTTTTTAAAAGTCAATTTATCAAAAATCCGCAATTTTTTTTTAAACTTTATTTTTTTAAAACTTTTTTTTAAGTTTAAACGTTTGTCTATCCACACAAAAAAATCAGGAGAGCAGTTTTCGTATTTTTCGAGAAAATTCCTTTTGAATATTGGATTTCATAAAAATTCTGTAATTCTCTTGTATTTTATTTTGTCAACACCGCGTATGAGTAACGAAATTCGTTGGTTGCGCAAATATTCGTTACTCATACGCGGTGTTGACACAATATTACAGAATTTTTATGAAATCCAATATTCAAATGCCATTTTCTCGAAAAATGCTTTCCATTTTTTTGTGTGGATAGACAAACGTCTAAAGACGCGTTTAGACGGGAAAGAAAACCCCTAGATTTAAAGTAAAACACAACTCTGTGGTAATATACTTTTGACTTTAACAATTGTTGTGTCAAATCTCATTTCTTTAATACTTGTTTTTGCTTACCAATTTCATTATATTATTATTTATTTTCGCACATTTAGTCAATAATTTGTAGATTGGAAACCGAATTAAAGTTATTTATTTAAATATATATAAAAATTTTATTTGACATTCCAATTTTAAAAGTTACCACAGAGTTGTTTTTTACTTTAAATCTAGGGAAATTCTCTCTCGCCTAATCACGCCTTAAAAACATCTAAACATTTAAAAAAAAAATAAAAAAAAATATGGCAGGATTTTTGATAAATTGACTTTTTTAAAAATTAAAAATTTCAGAACATATTCTGAAAATTTTCAAAAATGAAAATTTTTAATGTAAATTTTTGAAATTGTGGTACATTCTGTTAAATTTGATAAATATTTAATTAAGAAAACTCGACATAAATTTTTCCATTTTTCAAATATTTATCCACGCCTCCTTTGCCTAGTTTTTCAAAAATAGAAAAAACCAAAACCGCAATTTTAATATTATTTGTGTAGCACAGTGTAAATCGCTAAAATAAATAGTAATCAGATAGAAAGAAACACCTTTAATAATAATAAAGCTATAAAATAGCTAAACTGCTACCGATTTTAACTGCTATAGCCGGTTTTCGTAAAAAATAAAATTGACATTAGAGCAGCAGCCAAACTAACAGTTGAAATGGAATGTCTTATATTTGATATTAAATCTATTGCATTTTCTATTTATAACTATTATTCTTCAGCCCCCCCCCCCTCTCCCACACTAAATTCCCTCTTTCGCATATTAGTTTTTTATGATAAATAAGTAATTTATTAATTCTACACGTATTTGTGTACTTGACATTAATCATTATTATAATGGCATATTGTCAATTCGTGACATCTGACAAATATTGAAAATTTTGTTTACATACAAAAAAATTAAATCAAAACAATAAAACTTTTATAATGTTTCTAATTTTAAAAGTTTGTCAAAACATATTTATTAGTACTTTTAAATATTACTAAATAAATTTATAAATTAACGATAAAATACGATGGTGGATATATAATTATTGCGAAAATTTTATTTACAATAAGGGGGGTTCAAAAGAAAACAGTATTTAAAAAAAATATTTTTTTTTATTTTTTTAGTTGTTTTTGAAACAATTGTATATATAACAAAACTGCTTACATGCGTAAGCAGTTTTTTATAGGAAATTTGCAAATTTCAATTACATTTAAATGACAACTAATCATTAATATTATAATTAGTTTTATAGTTTTTTATACCCTCCACTCTAGTGATAGAGGGTATATATAAGTTTGTCATTCCGTTTGTAACACCTCGAAATATTGGTCTAGGACCCCATAAAGTATATATATTTATGATCCTCGATCGATTTTAAGACGATCTAGCGATGTCCGTCCGTCCGTCCGTCCGTCTGTCTGTCTGTCCGTAGAAAACACGCTAACTTTTGAAAGACTTTACAGAGGCTACTGAAGTTTGGCATATATGTTTGTTATTTACCTGGTCAGGTTGGTATTGCAATCCAGCCAAATCGGTCCAGTGGTTCAAAAGTTATGAGCAAAAGAGTAAATTTCGGCAAGGGCGTTTCGCGAATTTACGAGTTAAAAAACACGATAACTTTCGAAAGACAATAATGAGACTACTGAAGCTTGGCACGTAGCTTTGCCGTTCCCCGGGTCTGTTCAGTATTAAATTTCAGCTCAATCGGTCCAGTGGTTCAAAAGTTATAAGCAAAACCCTGAATTTAAGATTAGTTTCATCTAAAATGCCACGTGTTTTAACAAGTTTTAAAGGCATTGGTGGTAACTAAACAATGCTTTTCAAACTTGTTTATTTTAAAGCAATGCTTTTTAAACTTGTTTAGTTTTAAAAGCATTGGTAACTTAAAAATTACACTCGAAAAAAATTTTACACTCAAAAAAAATTTTACACTCAAAAAAATTTTACACTCAAAAAAAAATTTACACAAAAAAAAATTTAGTAGTTTTTTTACAAATATTACAATATTTAGTGTACATACGTACACACTCGAAAAAAATTTAACACTCCAAAAAAATTTTACACTCAAAAAAAATTTTACACAAAAAAAAATTAGTTTTTTTTTACAAAAATTACAATATTTTGTGTACATACGTACGTGCATTCACTCAGAAATATTTTTACAGTAAAAAAAACATTACACTCGAAAAAAATTTTACACTCAAAAAAAAAAAATTGCAATATTTTTTTTTTAATGATAAAAAAAGCGTTTTTTACTCAAAATAAAATATTTCTAATCAAAATTGTTATTTTTTTCACCTTAAAAAATGTACTATCCTTTAACAAAAATGCTTTGTGGAGGGTATTCATAGATTCGGCAAAGTCGAATTTAACTTTTCTACTTGTTTTTATTGCGAGGCGAATTTTAGAATTTCCATTATAGGAAATATGAAAAAAAAAAAAAAATCGTTCGTCATTCTTTAAAATTTGAAAACCCCAATTTTTTCCCCCATTTCACGTAGTTGCCACCCATAAGTATATATTAGAGTGATATTTTTTCTTGGACTTTTGATTTTTCCATGTGCACGGTCAAATTTTCATTCAACAATACCTAAAAGCTATGTGTTAAAATTTTAGCCCATTCAAATTAAATTACCCTGTGACGCCCAGCGATTAAAGTTTTGGATTTTTAAAATTTAAAAAAAAAAGTGTTAAAAAATATGTCTTGCGACACATCATATTTAATAATGTTGATACATTGAACACGAATATCAAAAGAAAACTAAAATCGGTTGAACGGTTTTCGAGATATAGCAGTTTAAAATTTTCAAAAAATTATTTTTTTATTTCAAGAAATTTTTTTAAAAAAAATCTAAAAATTCCTTTCCTTGACCCTTTTATAGAGCTTGAGATAAGCTTTCATTTAAAATTAGTGTTAGCAAAAATTTAGCCCGTGGCGCCCTTTAATCAAAGTTTACACTGATAGAAATTTGTACATGACAATAATAACAAGTGAGAGTGTTACATTCGGCTGTGCCGAATCTTTTATACCCTCCAAAATGTAAAAAAAAATTTTAAAAAAATCCAGGGGCGTATATTTTTTTTTTTGGGGGGGGGGGGGGGTTGGTGGGAGACGTTAGGGGGCACCTTCCCCTTGCGATTTTTAACGTCTTCTGAGATAAGAATGTTGCATTTGCTTTCCAAAAGTACAAAATACTCTGCCAAAAATGCGGTTTTTCTTGGGTTGGTTAAGTTCTCCAAGGGGGAACTTTTTTCCCCTTAGTCCGATTTTGCCCATTTCCGAACTTAACCTGCCTAGGAATATAAGACATATTCGTGTCAAAGTTCGGAAGTCTAGCTCTTTTATTTTGGACTGTATCGTGTCCTCTACAGACGGACAGACGGACAGACGGACAGACGGACAGACGGACAGACGGACAGACGGACGGACGGACGGACGGACGGACATCGCTAGAATGTCTTAGAATCGATCACTGATCAATAAAATATATACTTTATGGGGTCCTAGACCGATATTTCGATGCGTTACACACGGAATGACAAAGTGAGTATACCCCCATACTGTGGTTGGAGGGTATAAAAATCTACATTAGTGTTATGAAAAATGACGTTAAAAAGGAACCTATGTAGGGTTTCAATAAATTACTGAAATAGGTGTCATGATGAAAATGAAACAAGTTTCATTAAATTAATGAAATTTGTTCATACAAGATATTAATTTTTTTTTTTTTAATGAAAATTGTTTATAACTTTAATGAAAAAAATATTTAACTCTTATGAAATACTCTCATTGAATATATGCACTTTTTATTTTAATTTAATTTAGTGTCTGGGATTTAAAAAAAAAAAATCGGAACTTACATTTTTTATAAAGCATTTTTAAGGCATGTCAAGCAATAATACATCAGTTGTCATGTGTCACTGGACCTGTCCCATAGGAACACAATCTACGGCGGTTCAATAGTAACATGTCACTGAAAACGCAGACAAAATTTGTGATTGGGAGTTAGAAAACGTTTTAGATTTTTTTTTTTTCAAAAATCATTTTAAATAATATTCTTAACTCCAAAACGCAAAAACAAAAAATTTTGTGTTTTAAAATATTGTGGGATTTTTGTTTAGGAATTATAAAATTTTTCAAATTTTGATTAATTTTTATTAAACAATAAAAATTGTTTTATTCGACCTTTAAAATATTATATTTTGAGGATGTTTATTCTGGCTCGAGGTCATTATTTTCTTTACTAATTAAAACCATGATATTCTCATAGCATAATTTTCAAGAAAATAATTTTTTTGTTTTAAATTAATTTATGTTGGTCATTTTTGCAAGACTTAATCGACACGTGTTTCGGAATTTGTCAGATTCCATTGTCAAGATTATTTAGCAAAAATAGAAACGATTTACTACAAAGTAGCAAACGAGCCTAATGACAAATCGTTTGTGCACAAACTAAAGTATTAATACATATTCGACTCTATCCACAATGTGAATTAGAAAGACGAAGAAATTTTTCCTTTTCCTTAAAGCTTACAAAAAAAAGTGCCTTGGATTTGGAATATTGTACAAAATTTGGTAGAGACATAGCAAATTTTAAAATTTGCAAATGTATTTCGTTACAAATAATTTGTTCTTATAAAGGAATAATTTTTCACTAATCGAATGACAAATGTTAATGAAATTATGAAATCTTATGAATCAAAATTTATGAAAATCTTGCACAAAAGGTATGAAATTTCATTCGGCATACGAAATATTTCATTGTTGTAATGAAACAATGTTAATGAATTCCATTCAATAGTGATATGAAGCGTTTTTCTAACAGTGTAGGTTTTTAAGAAATTTGTTAACCAAAAACTCTAAAATTTAATTAAAGGGCGCCATGGGTTAAAATGTTCTGATTTGGATCCAATTAAGTTCAAATGAATCCAATTAAGTTCAACAATAACAATAACACAATGATACATAATCGAACTTTCCGAATCGTAATGGGATGAAACCAAAAGCAAATGAACGGTGAAAATTTAAATAACAAAACCCTCAAAGTTTCTTTAGTTCAGCGCTAGATTTTTTTTACGTTTTTAAAATTGGTGATTTTAAAGCATTTAAAGTTTTTGTATACTAGACATGTCCTACTAAAGGGGCACCTAGTGGTGCCATTATTATCCAGCGTTCAAACTTAAGCTCGAAATTACGTTACATATAACCTTAATGAATTTCGCTGCAAATGGTCCAGTACCTACATACTGAATAGCCAAATTATTAAAAAACTGTGAAACGTTGCGTATGATTGTTATTTAAAGACAATTACAAAATTAAGTATACGCCTTTTATACTGTTATCAAGTAGTTATAATTATAATCACCAACTTCAAATCCGTGTAAACAAAATCTCGCACTAAACTAAAAAAAACTTGAGGGTTTTGGAAAAAGTCAAGTTTTATTTGCTTTTGGTTTCATCCCATTCCGATTTTGGTTGCATTGTGCAATTACTTAGAATTTTTTTTTTTCGTTTTTTTTTCTTAGACTACATTTAAATACAAAAAAAGTTGTCCAACTTTTTTTAAGATATCGATATTTTTTTACTGGTCAAAATTAATCGAAAATTCGAATTTCTTATTTTTTTTTTTTGAAAAAATTACTCAAAACTTAGTTGAAATAATAGGGTTGCAAATTGGTGTGTAAGTTGCATTAAATACGTACTAAAACATATAAAAAATTAGAGAAATTGAATTGAATGGTTCGTGTCCGAAATTGTGGACTGCCCATTAGACTGGCTTTTTTTTGTATGGCAAAAAAAGTTTTTCTTCTAATTTTAAACTTCCGAGCAAATTTTTATTCTACTAGGCCTAAAACATATTTGAGGCCAATCGTATCGGTCAAACGGTTCTCGAGATATAGCCATTTGAAATTTGCAAAAAATGGGGGTTTTTTCCTACCTTCAAACAATTTTTTAAAATATCTCAAAATTTATTTTCCTTGCCCTTTTCATAGAGTTTGAGACAGTCTTTCATTTAAATTTAATTTGAGACAAAACCGATAACTTCAAGACGTGGCGCTATTCGATTAAATTTTTAGATTTTTGGAAAATTTTTACCAAAAATTTGGATTTTTGAAAAATTAAAAAAAAAATATTTTTGCTATACATTATTTTTTATTAAATTTGGCATGCTGAATACGAATATTAAATAAATTCTGAAATCAGTCGAGAGGTTTTCAAGATATCGAGATAATTTGTTGAAAAATTTTCAAAAATGGCGTTCAAGAAATTAAAAAAAATCTCAAAATTTGTATCCACTGACTATTTCATAGAGCTTGAGACAAGCTTTAATATAAACTTAGTTTGAGCCAAATAAGAACATTTTAATTCATGACGCCCTTCGATAAAAGTTTCGAGTTTTTGGTGAAAATTTTCTAAAAACTCAAAACTTTAATCGAAGGGCGCCACTGGTTAAAATGCTCGAAATTAGCTCAAATTAATTTTAAATTAAAGTTTGTCTCAAGCTCTATGAAATGGTTAAGCACACTCCTCTTCAAGCAAGTTTTGGTTTTGTTAAAATGGTGACTCTTTATTTTAAACTTTAAAAATCGTTATCGGTCGGACACCCGATACATGAAAATTCTAATTGTAAGACACTCTATGAAACCACGATTCAGTCCAAACCAAAATACCTATATCCCCGAGATTTGGTAGGAGTCTGATGTTACTGGTAAGGTCAAGTTCGTATATGGGCAAAATAAGACTAGGGGGGAAAAGTTCCCAGAAAAACACATTTTTACATGTTTTTTTGTATATTTGTTTAATAAATGAAACATTTTTATGGCATATGAAGTTTATCCAACTGCACTTTGAACAGGGGATTATATAAGTCATATTTCCCCCCGCCCATTTTTAGGGGCGTTCCTAAGAAAGGTGTCCCCCAAAATACCCCACGGACGCACAGTGCCACATTTGGCCAATCTAGCACGACAAAAATCAAAAAAAAAAAGTTCTCCGATTTTCATGATATGTTTGTATGTATTATACAACATTCCTGATAGCACGGAAATAATCATATAAGAACTATAATTCTGCTCGTTAGTAAGAGGTGGGTGTATAAAGTTGCATCTTGTAAAATCCAGTAATTAGTGTTCATTATTTCGCATAAATTAAGTCGAGTTTAAAATGTTGTAACTTTTGAACAAAAAGAGGTATTTATACACTCTTTTTTGGTAATTTTAAAGGGTATTTAAATGCTTTAAGTCACGTCATTCTTTTTTTTCAACAAATTTTTTTTATTAAATTTTTAACAAAATAAAAATGTTTGAAAAGAAAATTCTATATTTAAATTTTTTGATGGAATAGAACTTTTGTTTTTGGTCCGTATTGGTCGCCGGACTTTTTCAGATATATTGACCAATATCCATAGTACTTATTTCAATGGCTAACTTTTGCGACCGTCTGCGACGCCGACTACAGTGGGGCGATATGTAAACCTTGTTTTAACATATTTTTTAAACATATTTTAAAAAAGTGGGCGTGGCATTTGTCTGACCGCCCCTTTTTTTTTGTGATATTATTTCTACAGTCCTTGAGAGTATATATACCAAATTTAAAGAAATTATAACCAAAATTAAAAATTTTTAAAAAAGTGGGCGTGGCCCTTAACCGGCCTCCCATATTTTTCATAATGTTATTTTCGAAGTCAAAACGAACATTTATACCGAATTTCAAGTCAAGATAATTAAAATTCGATTTTTTTCGTCTTATGTTAGATTGGGCAAATGTGGCACTGTGGGACGCCTCCAACCCCAAAAAACGCACCTCGCAATTTTTTTTATTTTTTTAGCTTTTTCACTTGTTGGAGGGTATTAAATATTCCAAAATTTTGATCGCTGGGCGCCACGGGTACGTCACTTATATGTCTAGTAGAATAAAAATGTGCCCAAACAATTGGGAAAATCAAAAGTTGAAGATAAAATGTCACTTTATCGCCCCATATATTACTAAATTTTCTTAAAATAAACCATTTAAACAACTTATTAATAATTTAACAAATAATTAGCTGTTATTAGTTGGATTATAATAAAAACAAAAAAACAAGCATGTTTAAACAAAAGTACGTCAGAACTAAAAGAATTAACTAACAAGGGAAGTCTCCCTGGTGTCACCCTCCGATCTTCATGAAATTTGGATATGTTGTTAAGAACGAAAATTAATTCGACACGTATTTTTTTTTAGCGGCCCAAACTCATTTTTAGGGGGGGTCGATTTGTATGGGGGGAAATTGACCTTTTTCAGTTTTTTACGTTTTACGCCTACTTAAACAAAATTAATATAGGCATGTGAGGTATCAGATTAAAGGTATTTAAAATACCTATCTCGTGGTGCTAACATCGGGCCACAGAAGTTAATATTTTTCGACTTATTAACAAAAGTGTCCAAAAATTTTGGTATTTTACTCAATATGAGAAAAGTTGTGCATGTTTGGACACGTTCTTAGCACACGTAGATAGGTTTTCCAAAGACCTTTCATTTGGTATGTAACATGACTGGGTTTCTTTACAGAATATAGGAGATAAACGAAAAAAACTGAAAAATGGACTTGTCTTCCCCCCTCCTTTTTACCCCCTAAATATGAATTTGGGCCGCTATAAAAAAATACGTGTCCCTTTATTTTTTCTGATCTACAAAATAAAACCAATTCCATAAAGATCCGCGGGTGACACTAGGGAGACTTCCCTTGTAAGTAAAACGTAGTCAAACTTAATTTGAAAACAATTGAAGGTGGTTCCGTCAAAGTCTGCTTACATAAAAAACTTTTCAAATATTTATTATTATTTTTTAATATTTATTTTTTAAATTCATATGCTCGATTTATACTTAAAATAAATAAACAAATATTTGTTATAAAGAAAATATTTCAAAATTATTTTATTTTTTTTCTATCATAGAAAATAAATACGTAAAAATTATAAGATACTTGAGTGTTATAAAATTAAAAAAAAAAAAAATTAAATATTATTATCTTTATATTGAAAGATTGTTGGCCTCCAACAAGTGACAAGAAGAGTGTCAAAAAGATAAAGCCGAAAAAAGTTGAAAAATATTAAAACAAAAACAAATGAGAGGAACACAAAAAACAAACTAGTATTGAATGAATTTTAGGTTCTCTTTTTTTCTCCCCGATATCAAAAAGCTTAACATTGAAAAATGTGGGAAAAAAATTAAGCAAAACAAAAAAAAAAAACAAATTATATTAAAAAAAAAAATAATAATTATTAAATATACAAATTTTTCAACTCGTTTTTGTAGTTTTTAACTTGATATTTTTTTGTAGTATTTTGTATACAACGGAGATGGTCGTAGTTCATTAATGAACTAGTTCATTTTGTGGTACTAAATACACTGTACAACAAGAAAAATGAGGATAATGGCTACAACGTGAAATGAGAGTGGGTGCCCTCTGAAAGACCTCCCTTGTTAAAACTTGTATAGAAAAATTTTAAATCGGAAACCCCTGCAGGATTTTCTGCTGAAAAAATAATCCCCCCTCAATTCCAAAAGCTGGATCCGCGCCTGGTGGAGGGTGTTCATTAGACCACCTAAATTTGCAAAAGTATTTTTTTGTTCGCTCCACCGGCAGTTTCTGATAGATTGGCCATAAAAAATAATATCTGTGCAAGAACTGGATCTCTCGGTTGCATACAGGCCAGTCGATTTGACCTTTTGACCCTAAAAGTGACCTAAAAACACTACAAAGCTTTAAAGTGCCATAACTCTTAAAATATGCGTTTTTCCAAAAAATTCTATATAAGTTTTATTTTGAAGAATAAGAAAGCAAACATTTCCTTCATACAAATTTTTAGTCTAAGTCTAACACATCGTGATGTTTTTGGCGGTTAGAGTAAAAATTTATGTGAAGACTAAATTTAAAACGACCCTCGTTAAAATTTGGACGGATACTTAAATAGTCGGTGTCCATTATTTTGTAGAGTAAGATTTGTAGTTTTCATAAACCAATTACATTTGGAATTTATATGGGTAATTTCATTACAGAAGAGCCCAAAGCTGACTTTGAAGTTTCGATTTTCCAAAGGCTGTATACAAATTTGTGAAATTACTTTGTTTTAAACGACCCCTGTTAAAATTTGAATTGAGACAATTGGTTTCCATGATTTTGAAGAGTTAGATGTGTACTTTTTGGAAAATATTTGGGGAATTCCAGGCCAAATCACTCTTTTTTAGACCCGACCCCCTTCGATTAATTTTTTGGATATGTTTTAGTTTGTATTAAATGCAACTTGCACTCAAATTTTCAGGTTTTTATACCTAGTTGGTGTTGAGTAATCAATTTTTTAAAATGGTGTTTTTTTTTCAAAAAAATTCAAAAATGGAAATTTTCAATTAATTTTGACTAGTAAAAAATATAGATATCTTAGGCTGGATAACTCAATGCTCCGTTATAAAATAACTCTCCGTTAAATTTAACTTTTTCATACAAATTTTGACATAAGGCTCCGTTAAATCGGCAGTTAGCAGCTAACTTTTCATTGAGTAATCCGCCCTTAAAATAAGTTGGACGACGTTTTGTTGGAATTTAAATTTAGTTTTAGAAAAAAAAATATGAAATTACCCATATAAATTCCAAATGTAATTGGTTTATGGAAACTACATATCTTACTCTACAAAATAATGGAAACCGACTATTTAAGTCTCCATCCAAATTTTAACGAGGGTCGTTTTAAATTAAGTCTTCACATAAATTTTTATTTTAACCGCCAAAAACACCACGATGTGTTAGACTTAGGCTAAAAAATTGTATGAAGGAAATGTTTGCTTTCTTATTCTGCAAAATAAAACTTATATAGAATTTTTTGGAAAAACGCACATTTTAAGAGTTATGACACTTAAAAGCTTTGTAGTGCTTTTAGGGTACTTTTAGGGTCAAAAGATCAAATCGACTGGCCTGTATGCAACCGAGAGATCCAGTTCTTGCACAGATATTATTTTTTATGGTCAATCTATCAGAAACTGCCGGTGGAGCGAACAAAAAAATACTTTTGCAAATCCAATACATTTTTTGGGTGGTCTAGTGTTCATGGATTCAGCCAAATCGAATTTAGTTTTTTATACAATCCTCTCTAGTCATAGAGGGTATATATAAGTTTGTCATTCCGTTTGTAACACCTCAAATATTAGTCTAAGACCCCATAAAGTATATGGGGCATTCCATGTCAAATCGGACACTTTGAAAAATTTTTTTTTTAGATTTTCCCAATTTATTTACAGTTTTTAGTACCCTTCGAAAACTCCTTCGTGGTAAATTTTCATATTTTTTTGATAACCCGTTCAAAAGATATCGAATTTTTAAAAATTTGGTAGTTTGCTCCTTTACTCAAAATTCTTTTACTCATAACTTCTTCAATAATGGTCCAAATTTAAAAAAAAAAGTCCCAAAAAATTCTTGAAGGCGTTCTTGTATGGGATTTTTAAATTTTAAAATTTAAATCTCATTTTTGGAAATGTTTGTACTCTTCGATTTTTTTGAAATTTTTTTGTGTAAAACTTCTATCGATTCTACAAATTTTTTGCCCAGGAGGATCGTGAGATAACGATTATTACTATTTTTTTAATTTTTTTGAAAAAATTTGATTGTTATTTTCCAATCTTAAAATCATTTCTACTGCTCCAATGCACTGTGGGCGAAATCAATGATCTAGCGGCGCTTAAGTCAAAATTAAAAAATTGAGATCGACAAATGTTTTTGCACTGCATCGTTTACCTATACTTTACAGAAAAAATTTACGTTTTTACTTTTGTTTTACTTTCAATATTCGCACAGCTGTAAGCTGTCAAATATACACTTTCTGCAGCAAGTGTATTAAAGGAATTTGGGGCCTAATTACTCAGTGAGTTTTTCTTGACACTTTTAAGTCAATTGTTTATACATATTGAGCCAAAAAATTATGATTGAAAGTAAAAGGTATGTTTTAACTCAAAAATAAATGTTTGTGGCCTGTGTGTATCTAGTTTATTATGAGTGCATTATAGAAGTTGACATTTGTGATATAAACTATAGTTTCATGGACTGCAACTTTTGAAATTCGATCGTATTCGGTCCAATTCCTGTTTTGTTTATTATTTTGGGTTATTTTTGTTGTGACGTTTCACTATGCCGTGCTAGTTCGCGCAAGTTGTTCAGTTTTTAGGGTCCATCTGCCTGTCCAAATAAACAGTATAAACGCGATACAGACCACAATTTTCAATCGATTTGGCTAAAATTTGAAATTTAAGATTTTTTATCGAAAGAACAAAACCTATTAAATTTTTGACAAAATCGGTCCATGTTATCCCATAGCCCCCATGTAAATTTCCCCTTCCAGGTTTACTAAAAAGCCCTAACAATGGTATTTTCACAAATATTCTCTTAAAATTCGACTGGTAAATGTTTTTTGTAGCTATAAATAATCACTCTAAATTTCAACGGACTCGGAACATTTTAACTTCTAGCCCTCATTCAGACCACCCTCCCGATATTCACATAAATTTCCCAAAATACATAAAAACACTAAAATAAATATGGCTAAAAATTACATTCTTTATAAGTTTTATAATCACAAATATGCATTGGGCTATATTATTTTACATTTCCGAATTAAGCGCCGCTAGATTGGATGTTTCGGCCACTGTGCAATGGTGCGTCATAGAGGGGTCCTTTATAAGACCGACCCCCATTAATTTTTACGTCTTAACATTTCTTTGGAACAAACTAATACGCTATCTCCAATTTCTAAGGGGGCTCCCACACAAAACGACATTTTTTTTAATTTTCTCCAACCGCTCTAACTGCCCTAATAGTGCCCTTAGAGCAACAAAATTTATGACCGACCCACAATATTTTCTTATTCCCAACATTGTGTTTGAACACACCTACCCTCTATCTCTAATTTTGAAGGCGGTCTCCATAAAATTTTTTTTTATTTTTGTAAATTTGTCTTATTTAATCAGCTTCTACCAGTCCAATGGTGCGTCCGAGAGGGATCATTAGTGAGACCGACCCCCATATATTTTTACCATACAACATTTTTGTAAAACTAACATATGCCCTATCTCCACTCCCTAAGTAGGCTCCCATACAAATAACAGTTGGAGCAAATTTTATAAAAATGTAATTTTGAATGGAAGCCTACTTAGCGAGTGGAGATAGCGCGTAGGTATGTTTTAAAAAAATGTTGTAGGGTAAAAAAAAATGGGGGTCGGTCTCACTAATGACCCCTCTCGGACGCACCATTGGACCGGTAGAAGCTGATTAAATAAAAC
This sequence comes from Pegoplata infirma, assembly GCA_963921195.1. Taxonomy (NCBI): domain Eukaryota; kingdom Metazoa; phylum Arthropoda; class Insecta; order Diptera; family Anthomyiidae; genus Pegoplata; species Pegoplata infirma. The sequence continues at coordinate 64,826,552 of OY992537.1, read as the reverse complement.
AAATTTACAAAAAATAAAAAAAATTTATGGGAACCGCCTTAAAAACAAGAGATAGAGGGTAAGTATGTTCAGAGAAAATGTTTGGACTAAAAAAATATTGTGGGTCGGTCATACAATTTGTTGCTCTAAGGGCACTATTAGGGCAATTAGAGCGGTTGGTTTGTGTGGGAGCCCCCTTAGAAATTGGAGATAGGGTATTAATTTGTTCCAAAGAAATGTTAAGACGTAAAAATTAAATAAAAAATCTTATAAATGACCCCTCTACAGTGGCGGGTACAGCTTTTGGGTTTGGGGGGGAAATTTTGTTTTTTTTACTTCGAAAAAAAAATCATAAATTCACCTTGGACGAGCAAAAACAGGGATTCGTTTTTTTTTTGCAAAGGAAACCTATAAAATCATCAAATTCATTAGTTTGTGCTGAAGGAGGGTTGTTTTTCATGATCATAAGTAGATCGTTAAAATATTTTTTTTTTTAATTTGTCTAAAAAGAAAATTGTACGTTTTCTTCTACATAGAAAAAGTCTCAGATTCTAACACATTTGACGTATAAAAAGTCAAATCTAAAGCTTCTTCTTTACAAAAAATGACCCAAAATCTGAGACTTTTTTCGTATAGAAAAATTTTCAGATTCTAAGAACTTTTTTCCACGAAAAATCTAAGATTCTGAAACCTTTTGTAGAAAGTATCTCATATTTTAAAGCATTTTTAATAAATTTTTCTTATAGAAATGGTCTCAGGTTAGTATGTTTGTTTCGCACTGAAAGAATTTATATTCTGAGACCTTTTTTTCTTTAGAAAAAGTTTCAGATTTTGAGACCTTTTTTATAAAGAAAGAGTTTCAAATTCTCAGACATTTTTCCTATAGAAAAAGTCTCAGATTCTTAGACCTTTTTCTTTTTAGAAAAAGTCCCAGATTCTGAGACCTTATTCCTAAAAAAAGTCTCCTTTTTTAGGAATAAGGTCCCATAGAAAAATTTTAGGTTCTGAGAGCTTTTTCTTATATAGAAAAAGTCTTAAGTTCTGTCACTTTTATCCCTAAGAAAAAGTAATAGATTTTTCCATTATAAAAAGTCTCAGATTGTCAGACCTTTTTACTTAAAAAAAAGTATCGATTCTGAAAAATTTTCCAATAGAAAAAGTCTCAGATTCTATGAGCCTATTCCTATAGAAAAAGTCTGATATTGTGAGACTCTTGCCAAAAGAAAAGGTCCCAGATTCTGAGACGATTTTTCTATAGAAAAAGTCTTAGATTCTGAGACCTTTTCTTAGGTATAGTCTAAGTATAAGTCTAAGATTCTGGCACTTTTAAAAAAAAAAATCTCGCAGATTTTGAGAACTATTTCCTATAGAAAAAGTCATAGATTTTGAGACCGGTTTCCTATAGAAAAAGTCTCAGATTCTGAGACATTTTCCCTATAGAAAAAGTCTAAAATTCTGAGACCTTATTTTTATAGAAAAAGTCTTAGATTATAAGACCTTTTTCCAGTAGAAAAAGTGTCAGATTCTGTGACCTTCTTCCAATCGAGAAAGTTTAAACGTCTGAGACTTATTTTTCAACAATAAAAAGTCTCAGACATTGACACATTTTTCTTTTTACAAAACAATAAAATTCTAAGACATTTTTCCTTAGAATAAGTCTGAAATTAAGTGATTCTGAAACTTTTTTCCCATAGAAAAAGCCTTAGATTCGAATACCTTTTCCATTTCGAAAAAGTCTCAGATTCTGCGACCTTTTTCCTATAAATAAGTATCAAATTTTGAGACCCATAGGAAAAGACTCAGATTCTGAGACCTTGTTCCTTTAGAATAAGTTTGAAATTCTGAGACTTTTACATTTTGGGAATTCTTCTACAAAAATCTGAAAATGAAAATTTTTGAAGATGTGAAAAATTTTAGAGTTTTCTGCATCTTTTCTATAAAAAAAGTCTCAAAATTTAAGACCTTTTTAATAATTTTAATAAGTCTCAGATTCTAAGACCTTTTTCCTATAGAATACGTATCGAATTCCGACACATTTTTTGTACAGAAAAGTCTCAGATTTTTCACAAGGAAACCTTTTTTTTTCCCAAAAATTTTCTTTTACGGATTTTTGTAGAAAAATTCTCAAAATATAAGTCCTATTAAAAGATAGCAAAATTTATAATAAGATTGACAGATATTTTTTCACAGAAAATTTTCAGATTGAGTCACATTTTTTCCTTTAAAAATTTAAAAATTTTCCCTATAAGAACTTTCAGATTTTTTCTAAGAAAAATTTTCGGATTTCGTGATAATTTTCATTCGGAAATTTTTTCGAAAATTTCCTTCTTCCTTCTTTCTTTTTTCTCCGTTTTCTTCCTTTTTCTTTCTTTTTTCTTTTTTCCTCTTTTTTCCCCTTTTTTTTTCTTTTTGAAATTTGGTCTGGGGGGGGAAATTTCCCCTTTTCTTAGGCTAAAAAATTGTATGAAGGAAATGTTTGCTTTCTTATTCTGCAAAATAAAACTTATATAGAATTTTTTGGAAAAACGCACATTTTAAGAGTTATGACACTTAAAAGCTTTGTAGTGCTTTTAGGGTACTTTTAGGGTCAAAAGATCAAATCGACTGGCCTGTATGCAACCGAGAGATCCAGTTCTTGCACAGATATTATTTTTTATGGTCAATCTATCAGAAACTGCCGGTGGAGCGAACAAAAAAATACTTTTGCAAATCCAATACATTTTTTGGGTGGTCTAGTGTTCATGGATTCAGCCAAATCGAATTTAGTTTTTTATACAATCCTCTCTAGTCATAGAGGGTATATATAAGTTTGTCATTCCGTTTGTAACACCTCAAATATTAGTCTAAGACCCCATAAAGTATATGGGGCATTCCATGTCAAATCGGACACTTTGAAAAATTTTTTTTTTAGATTTTCCCAATTTATTTACAGTTTTTAGTACCCTTCGAAAACTCCTTCGTGGTAAATTTTCATATTTTTTTGATAACCCGTTCAAAAGATATCGAATTTTTAAAAATTTGGTAGTTTGCTCCTTTACTCAAAATTCTTTTACTCATAACTTCTTCAATAATGGTCCAAATTTAAAAAAAAAAGTCCCAAAAAATTCTTGAAGGCGTTCTTGTATGGGATTTTTAAATTTTAAAATTTAAATCTCATTTTTGGAAATGTTTGTACTCTTCGATTTTTTTGAAATTTTTTTGTGTAAAACTTCTATCGATTCTACAAATTTTTTGCCCAGGAGGATCGTGAGATAACGATTATTACTATTTTTTTAATTTTTTTGAAAAAATTTGATTGTTATTTTCCAATCTTAAAATCATTTCTACTGCTCCAATGCACTGTGGGCGAAATCAATGATCTAGCGGCGCTTAAGTCAAAATTAAAAAATTGAGATCGACAAATGTTTTTGCACTGCATCGTTTACCTATACTTTACAGAAAAAATTTACGTTTTTACTTTTGTTTTACTTTCAATATTCGCACAGCTGTAAGCTGTCAAATATACACTTTCTGCAGCAAGTGTATTAAAGGAATTTGGGGCCTAATTACTCAGTGAGTTTTTCTTGACACTTTTAAGTCAATTGTTTATACATATTGAGCCAAAAAATTATGATTGAAAGTAAAAGGTATGTTTTAACTCAAAAATAAATGTTTGTGGCCTGTGTGTATCTAGTTTATTATGAGTGCATTATAGAAGTTGACATTTGTGATATAAACTATAGTTTCATGGACTGCAACTTTTGAAATTCGATCGTATTCGGTCCAATTCCTGTTTTGTTTATTATTTTGGGTTATTTTTGTTGTGACGTTTCACTATGCCGTGCTAGTTCGCGCAAGTTGTTCAGTTTTTAGGGTCCATCTGCCTGTCCAAATAAACAGTATAAACGCGATACAGACCACAATTTTCAATCGATTTGGCTAAAATTTGAAATTTAAGATTTTTTATCGAAAGAACAAAACCTATTAAATTTTTGACAAAATCGGTCCATGTTATCCCATAGCCCCCATGTAAATTTCCCCTTCCAGGTTTACTAAAAAGCCCTAACAATGGTATTTTCACAAATATTCTCTTAAAATTCGACTGGTAAATGTTTTTTGTAGCTATAAATAATCACTCTAAATTTCAACGGACTCGGAACATTTTAACTTCTAGCCCTCATTCAGACCACCCTCCCGATATTCACATAAATTTCCCAAAATACATAAAAACACTAAAATAAATATGGCTAAAAATTACATTCTTTATAAGTTTTATAATCACAAATATGCATTGGGCTATATTATTTTACATTTCCGAATTAAGCGCCGCTAGATTGGATGTTTCGGCCACTGTGCAATGGTGCGTCATAGAGGGGTCCTTTATAAGACCGACCCCCATTAATTTTTACGTCTTAACATTTCTTTGGAACAAACTAATACGCTATCTCCAATTTCTAAGGGGGCTCCCACACAAAACGACATTTTTTTTAATTTTCTCCAACCGCTCTAACTGCCCTAATAGTGCCCTTAGAGCAACAAAATTTATGACCGACCCACAATATTTTCTTATTCCCAACATTGTGTTTGAACACACCTACCCTCTATCTCTAATTTTGAAGGCGGTCTCCATAAAATTTTTTTTTATTTTTGTAAATTTGTCTTATTTAATCAGCTTCTACCAGTCCAATGGTGCGTCCGAGAGGGATCATTAGTGAGACCGACCCCCATATATTTTTACCATACAACATTTTTGTAAAACTAACATATGCCCTATCTCCACTCCCTAAGTAGGCTCCCATACAAATAACAGTTGGAGCAAATTTTATAAAAATGTAATTTTGAATGGAAGCCTACTTAGCGAGTGGAGATAGCGCGTAGGTATGTTTTAAAAAAATGTTGTAGGGTAAAAAAAAATGGGGGTCGGTCTCACTAATGACCCCTCTCGGACGCACCATTGGACCGGTAGAAGCTGATTAAATAAAACAAATTTACAAAAAATAAAAAAAATTTATGGGAACCGCCTTAAAAACAAGAGATAGAGGGTAAGTATGTTCAGAGAAAATGTTTGGACTAAAAAAATATTGTGGGTCGGTCATACAATTTGTTGCTCTAAGGGCACTATTAGGGCAATTAGAGCGGTTGGTTTGTGTGGGAGCCCCCTTAGAAATTGGAGATAGGGTATTAATTTGTTCCAAAGAAATGTTAAGACGTAAAAATTAAATAAAAAATCTTATAAATGACCCCTCTACAGTGGCGGGTACAGCTTTTGGGTTTGGGGGGGAAATTTTGTTTTTTTTACTTCGAAAAAAAAATCATAAATTCACCTTGGACGAGCAAAAACAGGGATTCGTTTTTTTTTTGCAAAGGAAACCTATAAAATCATCAAATTCATTAGTTTGTGCTGAAGGAGGGTTGTTTTTCATGATCATAAGTAGATCGTTAAAATATTTTTTTTTTTTAATTTGTCTAAAAAGAAAATTGTACGTTTTCTTCTACATAGAAAAAGTCTCAGATTCTAACACATTTGACGTATAAAAAGTCAAATCTAAAGCTTCTTCTTTACAAAAAATGACCCAAAATCTGAGACTTTTTTCGTATAGAAAAATTTTCAGATTCTAAGAACTTTTTTCCACGAAAAATCTAAGATTCTGAAACCTTTTATAGAAAGTATCTCATATTTTAAAGCATTTTTAATAAATTTTTCTTATAGAAATGGTCTCAGGTTAGTATGTTTGTTTCGCACTGAAAGAATTTATATTCTGAGACCTTTTTTTCTTTAGAAAAAGTTTCAGATTTTGAGACCTTTTTTATAAAGAAAGAGTTTCAAATTCTCAGACATTTTTCCTATAGAAAAAGTCTCAGATTCTTAGACCTTTTTCTTTTTAGAAAAAGTCCCAGATTCTGAGACCTTATTCCTAAAAAAAGTCTCCTTTTTTAGGAATAAGGTCCCATAGAAAAATTTTAGGTTCTGAGAGCTTTTTCTTATATAGAAAAAGTCTTAAGTTCTGTCACTTTTATCCCTAAGAAAAAGTAATAGATTTTTCCATTATAAAAAGTCTCAGATTGTCAGACCTTTTTACTTAAAAAAAAGTATCGATTCTGAAAAATTTTCCAATAGAAAAAGTCTCAGATTCTATGAGCCTATTCCTATAGAAAAAGTCTGATATTGTGAGACTCTTGCCAAAAGAAAAGGTCCCAGATTCTGAGACGATTTTTCTATAGAAAAAGTCTTAGATTCTGAGACCTTTTCTTAGGTATAGTCTAAGTATAAGTCTAAGATTCTGGCACTTTTAAAAAAAAAAATCTCGCAGATTTTGAGAACTATTTCCTATAGAAAAAGTCATAGATTTTGAGACCGGTTTCCTATAGAAAAAGTCTCAGATTCTGAGACATTTTCCCTATAGAAAAAGTCTAAAATTCTGAGACCTTATTTTTATAGAAAAAGTCTTAGATTATAAGACCTTTTTCCAGTAGAAAAAGTGTCAGATTCTGTGACCTTCTTCCAATCGAGAAAGTTTAAACGTCTGAGACTTATTTTTCAACAATAAAAAGTCTCAGACATTGACACATTTTTCTTTTTACAAAACAATAAAATTCTAAGACATTTTTCCTTAGAATAAGTCTGAAATTAAGTGATTCTGAAACTTTTTTCCCATAGAAAAAGCCTTAGATTCGAATACCTTTTCCATTTCGAAAAAGTCTCAGATTCTGCGACCTTTTTCCTATAAATAAGTATCAAATTTTGAGACCCATAGGAAAAGACTCAGATTCTGAGACCTTGTTCCTTTAGAATAAGTTTGAAATTCTGAGACTTTTACATTTTGGGAATTCTTCTACAAAAATCTGAAAATGAAAATTTTTGAAGATGTGAAAAATTTTAGAGTTTTCTGCATCTTTTCTATAAAAAAAGTCTCAAAATTTAAGACCTTTTTAATAATTTTAATAAGTCTCAGATTCTAAGACCTTTTTCCTATAGAATACGTATCGAATTCCGACACATTTTTTGTACAGAAAAGTCTCAGATTTTTCACAAGGAAACCTTTTTTTTTCCCAAAAATTTTCTTTTACGGATTTTTGTAGAAAAATTCTCAAAATATAAGTCCTATTAAAAGATAGCAAAATTTATAATAAGATTGACAGATATTTTTTCACAGAAAATTTTCAGATTGAGTCACATTTTTTCCTTTAAAAATTTAAAAATTTTCCCTATAAGAACTTTCAGATTTTTTCTAAGAAAAATTTTCGGATTTCGTGATAATTTTCATTCGGAAATTTTTTCGAAAATTTCCTTCTTCCTTCTTTCTTTTTTCTCCGTTTTCTTCCTTTTTCTTTCTTTTTTCTTTTTTCCTCTTTTTTCCCCTTTTTTTTTCTTTTTGAAATTTGGTCTGGGGGGGGAAATTTCCCCTTTCCCCCCCCCCCCCCCCCTTGTACCCGCGCATGCCCCACTATAACGCACCATTGGAGCAGTAGAAATGATTTTAAGATTGGAAAATTTCAATAAAATTTTTTCAAAAAATTTTTAAAAATAGTAATAATCGTTATCCCACGATCCTCCTGGGCAAAAAAATTGTAGAATCGATAGAAGTTTTACACAAAAAAATTTCAAAAAAATCAAAGAGTACAAACATTTTCAAAAATGAGATTTCAATTTTAAAACTTAAAAATCGCATACTAGAGCGCTTTTAAGAATTTGTTGGGATTTTTTTTTTAACAAGTACGTAAAAAATAAAAATTTTAAATTTGGACTATTATTGAAGACGTTATGAGTAAAACAAGTTTGAGTAAAGGAACAAACTACCAATTTTTAAAAATTCGATATCTTTTGAACGGGTCATCAAAAAAATCTGAAAATTTACCACTAAGGATTTTTCAAAGGGTACTAAAAACTGTAAACAAATTGGGAAAATCTAAAAAAAAAACAAGTAAAAAAGTTAAATTCGACTTGGCCGAATCTATGAATATCCTCCACAATGCCCTTTTAAAGTGATAGTAAATTTTCTAACGTGAAAAAATAACAGTTATGATTAGAAATATTTTATTTTGTGTAAAAAATTTTTTTTTTAGTAATTTAAAAAAAAAAAAAAATTTTTTGAGTGTAAAATTTTTTTTGAGTGTAAAATTTTTTTTTAGTAATTTTTGAAAAAAAAAAAACTAATTTTTTTTTTTGACGTGTAAATTTTTTTTGAGTGTAAATTTTTTTTTGAATTTTACATTAAAAAAAAATTTACTAATTTTTTTTTTTTTTTTGAGTGTAAAATTTTTTTTGAGTGTAACATTGTTTTCGAGTGTATTTTTTTGTTGTTTTGGTATAAAAATATTTTTAAATGACAAAAATACGTTTTAAAATATTTTTGTGACTTACCAATGGTTGTAAAACAGGTTTAACGGGTTTTCACCACGTGAATTTAAGGTGAAGCTAATCTGATATTCACGGTTTTGCTAATAACTTTTGAACCACTGGACTGATTTTGGTGAAATTTAATACGAACTAGGCTGGAGGAACGAAAAATATATATGCCAAGCTTCAGCATCCTCAGAATTGATTTTCGAAAGTTATAGTGCTTTTTATCTCATAAATTCACGAAAAACCCTTGCCGAAATTCAGTCTTTTGCTCATAACTTTTGAACCACTGAACCGATTTCGCTGGATTGCAATACCAACCTGACCAGGTAAATGCCCAACATATATGCCAAATTTCAGGAGCCTCCGTAAAGTCTTTCAAAAGTTAGCGTGTTTTCAACAGACAGACAGACAGACGGACAGACGGACGGACGGACGGACGGACGGACATCGCTAGATCGTCTTAAAATCGATCGAGGATCATGAATATATATACTTTATGGGGTCCTAGACCAATATTTCGAGGTGTTACAAACGGAATGACAAACTTATATATACCCTCTATCACTAGAGTGGAGGGTATAAAAAATTTCAAAGTGTCCGATTTGACATGGACCCATATATTCATGATCCTCGATCGATTTTAAGAAGATCTAGCGATGTCCGTCTGTGTGTTGAAAACACGCTAACGTTTGAAAGACTTTACGGAGGCTCCTGAAGTTTAACACATATGTTGGGCATTTACCTGGTCAGGTTAATATTGCAATCCATCGAAATCGGTCCAGTGGTTTAAAAGTTATGAGCAAAAGACTGAATTTCGGCAAGGGTTTATTGTGAATTTACAAGAAAAAACACACGGTAACTTCCGAAAGACAATTCTGAGGATGCTGAAGCTTGGCATATATATTTATCGTTCCCTTGGGCTGGTTTGTATTGAATTTCAGCCAAAGCGGGTGAGTGGTTCAAAAGTTATTAGCAAAACCGTGAATTTCAGATTAGTTTCACCTGATTAGTTTCATGAGTTGAAAACCCGTTAAACATGTTTTAAAAACATTGGTAAGTCACAAAAATATTTTAAAAGGTATTTTTGTCACTCAAAAATATATTTACACTAAAAAAAAAATACACTCGAAAAAAATTTTACACTCAAAAAAAATTTTACACTCAAAAAAAATTTTACACTCAAAAAAAAATTAAGTAAATTATTTTGTTTTTTTTTTCAAAAATTAATTAAAAAAAAGTTTTTTTTCACAAAATAAAAACTAATCAAAAATATTATTTTTTTCACGTTAGAAAATTTACTATCACTTAAAACGGCATTGTGGAAGGTATTCATAGATTCGGCCAAGTCGAATTTAACTTTTCTACTTGTTTTTTAATTATTTTTACAATAAATGTTGTTGACCCCAAATTTAGTCATATACAAATTGCATCCTAAAAGTACCTCTTAAATGGTACTAAAAATTAGTACCATAATTTTAAACCCAGTTATTCTCACTTGAATTTTATTACTACAATAATTTTTTTGTTAGCATGTTTTTTTTTCTGCTCAAAGTTTGTGCTTTTTTTTTTGTTTTTGTTTGATAGTATTTTTAAATTATGACGCATACATTAAAAGGCAAAATAGAAAATAATACACAAATGAAAGAGTGTTAAAATGTGGAGGTGAGCAGACAATTTTTAGAGACCGTATCCAACGAATTATGAGATATCTAAACAAATATCGTGTCAATATACTACAAACAAAAATATGTGAAACAAATTGTGTTTATAGAGGAGAGTTTTTTGCAAATTATTATTGTACCACATGCGGAACAGAATATTTTTTTTTTTTTTTATCTTACAGTTTCTTTTTTTGGGGATTTCTTTTAACGATACTTATTGCGAAGGTGTTAAATGCGGTTAAGAAAAATTTACAAAGACTAAACAAAATTGAACAAACATTGCGTGAGAGTTAAATCAAAAAAGTACTTTAAAGTTTAGACTAAAATTTCACAATATTTTTTTAAATCTAAAACAGATATTTATAATTAAAAATTATAACTGGCCGACTAAAAACTGTGCCAAATCCTCTATATCCTCCAAAATGTAAAAAAAAAAAATTCAGGGGCGTTTTTTTGGGAGGGACGCACTATGGTTCCAAATCAATTTTTTGGCATAAATTCCAAAAATTAAGCAAGGTTAGTTTTGAATCTGGAATGCTTTTTTATCTCTTAACGCAATCAAATAACAGTTTAAAAAAAAACTGAAATATATTATTGTTGACAATTTAAAAAAAAAAAAAAAAATTTTTAAAAAAATTTTCAAAAAAAAAATTCCCAAAAAAAAAAAAATTTTTTTAATTTTTTTTTTTTTTTTTAAATTGTCAACAATAATATATTTCTAGTAGTCAGTTAGCTCGGCCGAAGGCAAAAAAGTTATATTTAAAAAAATTTAAAGATGTGCCAAGCAAAAAACAGAAAATTTTGCCGAAATTTGTGCTAAACTAAAATGGCAATTGTGAGAGTTTGCCGGAAAAATGCTGGCTAGATGTTAATTTTAGTATTAAAAAGACCATCTAGAAAACACTTTCACATTTGAAGACTCATCCAAGTTCGTGCCCAAACACAACTTTTTGTCCACGAAAGATATAGGCTAATTTGGCTTCAAAATCCTTAAAACCACAACCCCCAAGAATAGCGCCAAAGATGCATGGAATTAAAAATTGGAGTTTCAAATAAGAACTACTTTTCTTGGGCTTCAATTACCCTTTTTAGCCTTTTTATAATTTTATTTTTTCCCATTTGCTGTTAGTATAATTGTAATATGGTTTTGATCCCGTTTTAAAAATACGTCTTAAAAACTCTCAACTTTGAAACCCTGGCAGACTGTCAGTATTGCCATCAATTTTTTTTCATTATTCTTTCTTAATGGCTTGGATTGTTACCATTGAGAAACTGTATAAGTTTTTGGAAATTTGTTAAAGTTTTTTTTTTATAATTTCTGCCAAAAAATATGCGTTTGGAACCATAGTGGGACGTTAAGGAACTTCCCTTCCCCCCTTAAACACAGACTAAGATTCAAGTTCATAAAAGTTAAAAGAGGCTTACAAGAGGTTTATAAGACAAATTTTGTATGAAAATTCGATTAATAAACCATTTATTAAACGCTACTATTTTTTATGAATTTGAAGGTTAATGTAGTAAAACTGCTTTTACAGTTTTTCATTTCGTGATCCTGTTTCCTTTTAAAAGGACTTCTAAGTTTAGAGCATTAAATTTAAAGAAAAATTTTTTAATTCTTGTTCTAGGATGCTTCCAGTGCACTATCACTATAGTGATAGCAAATGAAAGCAGAGGATCTACCCTAATTTTCCTATTTTATTATTTTTACATATCAGGAAAAAGAAGGTAAGTTACGTCCTTTCAAAACTTTATCCTTCAATATCATTCAAAATTTTCAACAAAATATTTTGATAAAGTTTTTAATCGACTTTATTCACATCCTTTTAACCTGAAATGGCAAAATAAAAATATTTTACAAAATGTATCCTTTAAATCTCTAAAGTCCTTTTAAAAGGAAACAGGATCACGACATGAAAAACTGTAAATGCAGTTTTACTCCATTAGATCTCTACTTTCAGACGTACATCATCCGGTTCATGTTTAATATTGGCTGTCGGATGGTGTAATGATTCTTGCAATTAATAAATCCAATTAATCATTATTTTAAATACTAATTTTATATCTACGCCCACAAAATGGGGCGTGACAAACTTGTTTTTAGTTTTTTATCCGCTGCAAAACATGGCATTTATGAGGTTGCTTTGGATCTTTAACAAGGAAACGTTTTTCCCTTGGCCCAAAAATCGGAAGACCCCTGTTTAGAAAGTGCGCATTTTTTCATGATTTCTCATGGAATTGATGACATACTTTATTGGGTCCTAGTCCGATATTTCGATGCGTTACATACGGAATGACAAAGCGAGTATATAATGTTGGAAGCATAGAGAAACATAGAGGCGAAGGTGAAAGAAAAAACAATATTGCTATCTTTTTCTAATTTCTCACACGTACGTTGTCGATGTGAATTCACCACACAATACATGTTTACAAGTCGTACTTTGTCAACAAATACATTTAAACAAGTTGTACTTTGACAACTCAATTTTTGACGCCTTCGCCTCTATGTTTCTCTATGGTTGGAAGTATCTAGGGTTTCTAAATTCCCGGACTTTTTCAATTCCCGGGAAATCATTTTAAAAAAATCGTATTCCCGGGAATTCCCGGGAATTTTTTAATTAAAACAAATTTTGAACTTTACCATATAAAAATTGTTATATTACAAATTATGGCCGTATTTTCCAATTTAAAACAATTTTAGATGTATTCTTTTGTAAAATAGTTTTACTAACCTCTAAAATATACGCAGAAAGTTCATAAAATCTATTTTTTGTAGAAATATTGGACCTTATCATAGTTTCAGTATTTGCATTGACGTATTTCCACTCCATGCAAAATTGTTCACAATTACCCGATTTTGCATCAAATGCGGTTTAAATAACTTTTTGGAAAATTTTTCTAATTTTGACTACGCCACCCGTAAGAAAATTATATATTGAAGATATATTTAATTAAACTTTCGAATTATTAAAATTAATTGGTTTAAGGCATTCCGGCCAAAATGAGAACATCAATGTACTATATAGCCATTGTAACGACGTATTTTTAATGGTTGCTGGGATAAAACTCGCGGCGGCCAAGGTTCATTACAAAATATTTTTTTTTCACGGCCGATAGATATCAGGCTTTTAATTCATATATGAAATTTCAGGCTGAAAACCAGGTTTGTTATATATTTATTAAAATATCGATATTTTTGTTTGAGCACTATACAGATTGTGGTTCTGAATATGAAGTGAAATTTAGTTGATTCCGTATTTTTTCACGCAATCGATTAAAGAAAAATAATTATTAGGCCTAAATAACATGCAAGCTGAAGCATATCCTCACTAGTTTTTCTTTAAAAACTTTAATTCTTTCAAAGCTTAAATGTCATTTTTATTAACTCATTTAAGATTGTGTTAAAAATGTGTAAATTAAATATATTTATTAAAAAAAATACTTTTTTTATGAAAATGTGAAAATTTTGGAGGGTATTTATATGAAGACATAGAGCTACGATGTCCATATGAATACGAAATAATCTTTTTTAAAATTAAGTCGACACGTATTTTTGCTCTAGAGGATATTCCTGTTAGTTCGTAAGTTATCGAAATTTTCCCGGAGGTCCATATGGTTTCATAAGGAAAACATTTTTTGAAACACTGATATGGCCGAAAAGCCGAGACACCCAACCTTAAAATCATCTCATTTATATATATTTTAAGTTTCAGGCAAATCTGTTCATAAGGGTTGGGATACTTCCCTTGTAAGAAAATTGCGTCTTTGATTTTAAAATTTTTGCAAAACCTAGACTTAGAAGGCGTGGCTCAATACTGAAAAATGGTCAAATTTATGTCGAGTTGACTTGATTAAATATTTATTATACTAAAATGGAATGCACTACAATCCCAAAAGTTTACATTTTTTATGGGCTATCGATTAAAATATTTTTGGAAAATTTTCAGAACCCGTTCTTAAATGTCCAGTTTTTTAAAAAAAGTAAATTTATCAAAAATCCGGTAATTTTTTTTTTTGTTTTTTTATGTTAACATGTTTGTCTATCCACACAAAAAAATCAGAAGTGTGTTGTTCTTTTTTTTTCGATGAAATCGCATTTGAATATTAAATATCATAGCAACTTTGTAATTTTCTTGTATTTTTTTTTGTTTCAACATGGCGTATGAGTAACCTGACCAACCATCCCGCTTTTGGCGGGATTATCCCGCTTTTTGATGTTTCATCCCGCCTTGAATTCCGATCCCGCCTTTTAAACAAAAGTCCCGCTTTATCCCGCTTTTTGACTTTTGGAATAGCGAAGTATGTACAATTTTTAGGTTATTTTAATAATATTTTGAGAAATATATTTTTGAGCATATTAACTATTTCTTACCGTATCAAGAAAATTTTAAGAAAAATTTTATTTACTCAAAAAAAATGTTCACAAGAGAACCCTACTGGACTGATTTAAATCAAAAATAAATTAAAATTAAATTTTTATATAAAATTTTTTCATTGTGATACTTCGAATATTCCGAAAAAAGCTTTCAATAAAAAAGTATTAAACTTAAATACATGTTTCCTAATTCTCAGATTTTTAATTTTTTTTTATACAAAAATCCTGAGATGCTGAAACATTTTTCATAAATAAAAAATCTAAGATTCTAAAAAATTATCGGTTTCTAAAAATTCTTCTTTGAAAAAAAATCTGATACCCTTTTCTAAAAATAAATTCCTTAATTTTATAGCCCCGTGAAAAAAATTGATTAGATCTGGTCTGATTTGTAAAAATCTAATGATGGCATTTGTATCTGATAAAATCTACCAGATACGAAATTTGTCTCCAATTTCGAACTCTGATCCGTAATTGAATCTGATCAGATCCTGATAAAATTATATTTTTTCAGATAAAATTATATTTTTTAGATCCAAACAGATTAAATCAGATCCAACCAATTTTTTCAAGGAGCATTTTTCGATAGAAAATATTTGAGAAGGGGGAACAAAAGAAGGGAAATTTTTAAAGTTCCAATGTTTTCTAAGATAATTTCATATAGAAAAATTATTAGGCATTTTCATAAAGAAAAATTTAAGACGCAACTTCAGAAGAAAAATTTACAGACTCAAAAACACACTTTCTTTATAAAATTTCTCAACAGAAATATTTTCAGATTCTGGGAGATTTTTCATACAAAACAAGCTTAGATTCTGAAATAATTTTCTATAGAAAAATTTTTCCTATTGAAAAATTCTCTGATTCTAAAGTATTATTTAAACAGGAAAAATCTCTTTTTCCATATAATAAATTATAAGATTCTGAAATATATTTATCATAAAAAAACTATCAGATTCTGAAACGTTTTTCCTGTAGAAAAATTATCCGATTTTAGATTTTTTTTTTTCCAGAAAAATTCTTGTCAGACTCTAAAATATTTTATTCTAAGGAAATTAACAGTTGCCAATAGATTTTTCTATAGAAAATTTATAAGATTCTTAAACATTTTTCCTACAGAGAATTCTTAAAATTTTTTATAATTTTTCTTTTAAAATATTCTTAAATTCTGAGTCAAATAAGTATCTAAATATTTTCTAAAGACAGTCTCGAGTTCTGAAACATTTTTTTATAAAAAATATATTAGATTTATTTTCTCTTAGAAAATGATAAGAAAAGTTATCAGATTCAGTCTACGACTCCAATTTAATTTTAGTTTTTCATATGATTTTTTTTTTGATTCTAAGGACTGGTAACTTATCACAATATAATCAATGATTAGTGCTAATTATTGTTTCCAAACATCAATTTTATATGAAATTGATCAATGATTAGTGTTAATCATTGATTAGCTTTTGATAAGTTACCAGCCCTAAAACATTTATTCAACGTTGGTAAAAAAATTCCTTAGACTTGAGAGTATGTTTGCTGACGTAATCTTAATAAAATTTTTCTAGTCACAGTTCTTATTAGTGCCCCCCATTTCCCGGTTCTCGGTATTCCCGGTAATACCGGTATTCCCGGTTCTGGTACCGATTTCCCGGTTCTAGATATATTCCCGGGAATACCGGTATTCCCGGTTCTGATCCTGGTACCGGTTCTCAAAAACCAAAAAAAATACTATACCATAAAATATTTCAATTCCACTATTTAATCAGTATTTCAGAAAAATTTATTTGTGTTTGTAAAATAATTTGAAAATCATGTAACTATTTTTTCTTAAATTCAAAAAATTAAATGGAAATGGTATTTTTCACATGTTTTGTATTTTATTTTTGGTAAAAGCAAAGAAAAATTTTAATTGTACAAAATTTTACAAAATATACGTACCGGTAGTCCCGGGAATACCGTCAGAACCGGAACCGGGAATACCGGTATTCCCGGGAATACCGGGAATGAATCAAGAACCGGGAAACCGGTACCATTTCCCGGTAATACCGAGAACCGGGAATACCGGTATTCCCGGTACTACGGTACTGACCGTAGGCACTAGTTCTTATGCATATTTTTACATAAAAAAATTACAATCCCTTAAAAGTATTTCCAGAATTTTGTGCATTTTGGAGGGTATTCGTGGGTTCGTTTAAGTCGAATTTCACTTATTAAAAAAAATCCCGCTTTTTAGATCAAAATCCCGCTTTTTCAACCTTTCGATCCCGCTTTTCAGTCAAAAGCAGTTGGTCAGGTTACGTATGAGTAACATATATTCGTTGGTTTCGCAAATAGCCCAGTTTTTAAAGAATTGGAATGTCTCATATACATGATGTGGAATGTCTCATATACATAAAAACCTTGTTATTGACATCACCTTTTATGGAAAGTTTTCAGAAAAAAAATTGGTATTGGAGGGTGGTCATATATTTTACTCCTCTAGGAACACCCTATGGACAGTTAGTGCGCGCTTTAGCGGTACACTGAAAAAAATAACTATACTGAAATTAAATAAACACTGTTATTAATTTAAGTAAACAATTTTTTTTTGGAATTTACTTCAACTTATCTTAATATAAGGTGGTTTTACTTAAAACAAAAAAAATAAACTTGAAGATAGTACATGCAAATACTTAAAAAAACACAAAAGTTTTCCTTAATTCGTTTTTTTAAATTAAGTTAAATATTCTTTACATTTATGGCGAATTGATTGCATTTAAGAAAAAAAGGGTTTATTAAAAAATTTTGTATTACTTAAAAGAAAAAAATTTAAATTGTGAGCAAAAAAAATAAATAAGTACGTAACTTACTTAAAAATAGTATAGACATTTTCAAGACATTGAATCAAATAAGTACTAATCTTTAATTCCAAAACGCATTTTCTTCAATTTAATTCATTTTTGTTTTAATTTAAGAAAAAAGTGATCTTTATTTTATTGATTTCATTGACTTTATTTGAATCCATATCTTCATCAGTTTAAGAAAGAATTTACTTAACGTAAGGAAAAACTACATTAGGTATTTTGGGGACCCCATCTGGGGGCCCCATCTGGAGACCCCATGAGACCCTAACTTTAAATCCAAATTTCGATTTTCGCGGAATTTTCAAATGCCTATAACTCTGCAAATATTACAGATACGAAAAAAATTCTAAAGACATTTTTGTAGTCCTTAACTTGTAGAATATGACCGCCGAAGACCCAAAAGCCGACCGTTATAGTTTTCGAGTTATTTCATGATCAAATTTCTCAAGACCCCATTTCCATATCTCGAAAACTAAGCAAGATAGAGCGATTCTGACCAAAATTTTGGATCAAAATCATTAGTGACCCTATAATAGTGTATGCACATACTCATGGGCGGACCCCATATATTGGGGGCCCGTAGGGTCCTCACATTAAGACTCCATAGGGTCCACAGAATCCGTAATTTTAAGGAAATTTTTACTTATTTTAAAAAAATATTTTTCCTCTGGATAAAAACAATTAAACTTATATTAAGTACAATTATTACTTACTTTTAAGATATATTTAAGTAAATGCATTACTATGTTTTTGGAAAAAATATACTTGGATGAAGAATTAAAATCTTTGGAGCCCTCGCATACCCTCCTTTTTTTAAATTAAGTTCAACATGCTTTAAAAATGGTAAATTTTTTTTTCAGTGTAGGAGCAAATTTTATAAAAATTACATGTTGTATGGGAGCCCCTTTAGGAATTGGAGATAGGGATTAGCTATGCTCAGAAAAAATATTGGGGTCGGAAAATTAATGATGGTGGGTCTCACATTGCACCGCCAGGGGCGATTCTACGGCAACTGTAAGGATTTTACCCTACACAGAAAAAAATAAAAATTGAGTAAATTTTTAATACTATTGAGTAAAAAATTACTCAATTTTGCACCAGTAAACGATTTAATAGTATTGAGTAGACTTTAAATAAAAATTTATTAAATGTATGGCAAACAATTTGAGTAAAATTTTAATTGACACAATTAAAACATTACTCAAAATTATATTAAATTAAATTTTTAATTGGACAAGTAAAAATTTACTCTAAATTTATACATTTTTTTTAAGTTTAAAAAAGTCTCATTTTTTTTACAAAAAAAAACATTAACTTTTACTAAATTATAATTAAAGGCATAGAAAATTTTCATACGAACTTCCATATATTAAAAACTAAAAACTAAATATATAAAATAAAATTGAAAAAAAACTATAAAATTTTTATTAAATTATTTACTCAAATTTTTTTAAAAACTTTTGAGTAAATTTTTAATTGTGTCAATTAAAAAAATACTCAAATTTGGTTTAGAAATTAAAACAAGTGATTACTGAATTTTTTCCCCCCCCCTTATTTTTTTCTGTGTATTACACCCAACTTTGACCCCGATGATGGCCATAAGCTTTTTTTAACTCAAAAAAAAGTTTATTTTGAAAAAAAAAATGTTTTGGATTTAAAAAAAAAAAATCAAAATTTTTTTTATATATTTTTTTTTTTGAAAGATTCATATCTAACACACTTTAGACAAATTTTGATATCGTATTTTGGTCTAAAATTGGAGTCAAAAGCTGCAAAATGGAGTTTTTGCCCTATTTAAGACCAAAATAACGATGTCACCAAAAAATAAATAAATAATCAAAAAAAAAACTTTTAGAGTAAGCACCCAACCAGCTTTATTTTTTTTTTTCGAAGTCTATTTTGGACTTTGAAAAACTGTCCGATCGAAATGAACTCCGCCGGGACGATATTCAGTTTAAAAAAATCCCCCCACACATTTCCACCAACATATTGTATGTATATGAACATTTTTCACCGGAAAACTTGTATAAACCCGAGTAAAAATAACAATATATAACAATATATAACTTGATGCAAACATAATAAATCATATATGATTATACATCGCGTGAGATATTTTCTAAATTTTTTAAATGCAGTCATATGTAGTTATATATAATTTAATCATGATTCGGATTATAAGGTGTACGGTTGATATAATTATATAAAATTATATGAGGGTCAATACAAAATTTGATTTTCTGTATAATTTAACATAAAATTATATATAGCTTATTCTGTTCCATATAAAACTGTATATGTTTCCAATTAACCAAAAATTTTCTAAGTTTTTTAGACAAAGTATAAGAAACTTTTTAAAATGTTCCTAAACATTTCTTTGTTAGGGTTATGTATATCACCTATCTGGTTCGAAGCGTACCCAAACTTTTTTTTGTTTTAGAAAATTATATGTTTGGTGAATGTATCGTTGACCTGTGGTGTATCTCAACCCAAACCCAAAAACACCAGGATTTTATAAGTTTTTATGCAATTAGATCTAATTAGATCCACCAATATATGGGAATGTCTGGTCAAAACTCGGATGAAATCAAATCATATTTTATACAAGTTGATCTTTTTTAATGCAAAAACATCCACCATTATTCGGATCAAGTTGCGTAAAAATATATATTGTGTTACATATCATTATGTATTGCATCATATAAAAATTTTTACTCGGGAAGTGCTTAATATGAATATGAATAACGGGGTAACAATTTATTTGAAATGTAGGCTATTTATTGCTTTTTTATACTTTTTTTAATAAAAATTGTATGTTATTAATCATATTTCTGTTATAAACAGACATTTAGATATTTTTTATTTTAAAACTTTATAATGTCATACTAATTAAAGGTCAGTGATATTTAAATGCATTAATATTTTATAGCAGGGCATTAAACGGGGTTTAGCTTTAATCGGTTAATTAAGCAAACAATTGTAAAAAATTTAATAATCGGGTTTTTCCAATATTATTCTAATATATTTTTCAACACAAAATATTAGCAGTTGAAATATTTAAGTACGATTATTCATTAGTTATTAAGCCATTTAATTGTTAAACTTAAAATGAGCATTTTAAATAATACGGTAATAAATCGATTAACAGTTAACCGATTGAACAACCTAACTTATAAATAGGGCAAGTACTTTAGTGCATCTAAAAAACTAAATACATATGTGCCTATAAAATGCATATAAAAATGTAAAATGTGCATTTAAAAATCGTTCTTTTAAATAAGAAATAAGGGTTTGTCGAATATTTTGTTGCTCGCTACAGTTTTAAAAAAAAATATATTTTTAAGTGGAAACAATTTTAATTTAGTAAAACATTTTTTTTTTTTTTTTTAAAGATAAAACTTCATTAAAAATGCCTGCGAATTTTGTACTCTTGTCCAAAACATTAAATCATGATAATGTTTTGCGGAAGATTTGGGTGTACTTACCAAAGCAAAGTTTTTTATAAAACGAATTGAAATATCAGTCGAGGGCCCCATTAAAAAACCAAAAGAGCATTTTGGAGAGTATAAAAGATTCGGCACAAAAGATTCATTCGACACAAAATTTCATCAATTTTTTTTTTTTCATCAAATTTTTTTTTTCATCAAAAATTTTTTTTTCATCAATTTTTTTTTTTTTCATCAATTTTTTTCCATCAACTTTTTTTTCATAAATTTTTATTTTTTTTTTTTTTCATCTAACTTTTTTTTCATTAAATTTTTTTTTTTCATAAATTTTTTTTTTAATCAAATTTTTTTTTTATCATATTTTTCATCAATTTTTTTTCATCAAATTTTTTTCATCAAATTTTTTTTCATCAAATTTTTTTTCATCAAATTTTTTTTTCATTAATTTTTTTGTTTTTTCATGATTTTTTTTTTAATTTTTTTTTCATTAAAATTTTTTTTTTTAATAATTTTTTTATCAAATTTTTTATTATAAATTTTTTTCTCACCAAATTTTTTTTTATATTATTTTTCATCAATTTTTCATCAAAATTTTTTTTTACCAAAAATTTTACGTTCATTAATTTTTTTTTAACATAATTATGTTTTTCGTGAAAAAAAAATATTTTTTTTTTACCAAAACTACTTTTTCACCAAGTCTAAGCTTTTCGCATAAAAATTGTCCATTTGTTTATCAAATGTACATAAAACTAGTGAGAGTATTATATTGTTTGGTGCCGAATCTTTTATACTCTCCAAAATGTAAAAACACTTTTTTGCACTTATTTTTGCACTCACTTACGAAATGTACAGCTCTTTTGGTTTTTTAATGGGGTCCTCGACTGATATTTCAATTCGTTTTGCATGGAATAGCAAAGTTATATAATATTATTTTTTCTAAAAAAACTTTGCTTTGGCAAGTAAAAATAAAATTTTTTGGTGAGAAAAAAATTTGTAATAAAAAATTTGATAAAAAAATTTGATGAAAAAAATATGATAAAAAAAAAATTATGAAAAAAAATTTTGATGAAAAAAATTTGTAAAAAAAAATTCAAGAAAAAACAAAAAAATTGATGAAAAAAAATTATGATGAAAAAAAAAAATTTGATGAAAAAAATTTTGATGAAAAAAAATTGATGAAAAAAAAAAATTGATAAAAAAAATTGATAAAAAGAAATGATGAAAAACAAAGTTTGATGAAAAAAAAAATTTAATGAAAAAAAAAAAAAAATTGATGAACGAAATAAAATTGATGAAAAAAAAAATTTTTTTTGATGAAAAAAAGAATTGATCAAAAAAAATTGAAAATTTGATGAAAAAAAAATATTAATGAAAAAAAAAAAATTAATGAAAAAAAAAAATTTATTAAAAAAAAAATTTTTTTTGTTAAAAAATAATTATGTTACTTTTTATTCACCAGCTGGTGAAAAACGGTTTTATTCACCACGAGGTGAATTATTATCCAAGTTACAAACCCAAGTTATTAAAATTTTTTGGTTTTGAGGAAATGAAAATAGTAATTCTTGTTTTCTTTTTCGTTAATTGTTAGCTTATATAGTCAAACTAAGGTGGCGTCCTGCAACTTTTTTTAAAATTAGACACCAGCCTAAAAACATTATCATGTTAAAAAAAAAAATTTAAAAAAATTTCTGAGAATTTTTTTTTTTTTTGAGCCAAAAAATATACAAAAATATGCATTTATAACAAAATATGCAACTACAAATCGATGTCTGCAAATTTATCGATTCGGATAGATATTTAATTTATATCAAGTTTAAAATGCCGAGTAAAAAAATTTATTTTCATGAACTTGCCCTTATAATAATAAATTATGTATTTATTATATTGCAAAAAATATGCAACTACAAATCGATGCTATTTAACTGCAAATTTATCGATTTGGAGAGATATTGAATTTATATCAAGTTTAAAGTGCCATGTAAAAATATGTATTTTCATGAATGTACTTGCCCTAATAAAAATAAATTATGTATTTAAAGTGCCGAGTAAAAATATGCATTTTCATGAATGTACTTGCCCTAACAATAATAAATTATGTATTTTATTTGTTTTTTTATGATTTCATACTTTTACTTTTTTGTTTTTGTAAAATAATAAATTATGTTACAAAAAAATTAAAAACAAAATCATAATAAAACGGTGATTTAATAATGTCACCCACATAATAAATTATTGTGGTTTTAATAAAACAAACGTATTTTTTTTATTAACAATTTGCATTCATTCTTAAGGTTAAAAATGTCCAAGTATGGTGATTTTTTTTTTTTTGCTGACTACATAATGTTTAAAGTTTACAATTTTGTTCGAAGAATTGGATTTTGTTATCTGAGTTAATTTTGCATTAAAAAATTAATTTTTCTAAATTATATTTGAAAATTTTGCAGTTTTATTACTCCGATAGGGGGCGCTAGAAAAAAGCTTCATGATAGTATTAAAAAAAAATCATTGCAAGAGTAAAGAAATTCAAAATCGAAGAATATTTTACGTTAATTGTGAAAAACTTTCATAAATTCTGCATCATTATAATTTATAATTTCATCAGATGAAAGACAATCAAATCAAGTTATTTGACGAATTTGTTATTCATTTTTTTAATGCTTTTTTGGTACCACGGTACTCAAAAAAGTACATTTTTATGTTAGTACATTTTTTTTAATCTTATTCATCATTCCTGTTTTAATGACTTTAAATTAAATTTATGTACATATTTCTCATCAATTGATTAATGCTTGTGTCAAATAAATTTTTTATTTGCATTTTTAAAGTTCATTTGAAATGCATTAACTTTATCTTTTATTTTTAACAAATTGAGAAGAATTAAGATAACAAACAATATACAATAATTTGTTAAGAAATATAAAAATATACTTATTTTTTTCTCATAAAAAACAAAACAAAAAAAGGAATTTAAATATTGATCCTATAAATCATTCATTTAAGTTTATACACTCAGAAAAGTTAAATAAATTAATTTATTTGTCCCAAAAAATGTTTGTACTCATGGTACCCCAACTATAATTTCGAAGTAAAAAAGTCGAAAATTACCCTTTCAGTAAAAAATAAATATATTTTAACCCATACTGAACCCAGGGTCAAAAATGACCACGGAAAAAAATTTTAGGGATAGTGCTTGAATTTTTTGATGTCAATAAAATAAATATTTTTTAACTAATTTTTTTTATATAATATATATATGGGGCAGGGTTGCAAAATGAGTACATCAAAGTTGTACCAACGAGCTCACAAAATTGTACTTTTTCGACACCAATTGTACCAAAATTTTTTTTGTTAAGTTTTTGTTTTATTTTTTTTATTTTAATTTAAAAAAAGGAACGAAGAAACATTGATTAAAAACAATTTTTTATAAAATTAACATTTGTACTATATTTGTGCTTTAAAAGTGTATCAGGTTGTATTCAGAGTCCTACACTCAAAATAAATTCTCTGTCCAATCAGCAGAAAAATCTGCTGAAAATACACCCATTTTGAGCCATATGAGAAATCTGCTGATTTTAGCAGACACGGTTTGCTAAATATCTGTCATAAGAGGTGAATAAATATAACAAAAAAAAAAAAAACATACGCCGCCAGCCAGCATCGAACTCGCCACCTTCCGATTTGAAAGTACACTTCTTAACCACTAGGCTACGGAAGCTTATACTTTTATCTGGCGTTTTAGTTATTAAACATGTGTGTTGTTCGACAGCAGAGAAATCTGATTTTAGCAGAAATATCTGCTGATTTTAGCAGAAAAATCTGCAATCTGCTGATTTCAGAAGAATAATCTGCTGATTTCAGCAGAATAATCTGCTGATTTCAGCAGAATAATCTGCTGATTTCAGCAGAATAATCTGCTGATTTCAGCAGAACAATCTGCTGATTTTAGCGGAGCAATCTGCTGATTTCAGCAGAGCAATCTGCTGACAATCTGTTCTGCTTTTTTTTATATAAAAAAATTTCTTGAAAAAATAATGAAATTCAGCAAACAAAATCAGTATAAACATAGTAAAATGTCTGTTATTTTCTTAAACTGAATGACAGAGATTTTACTAAAAATATCCTTCTCAGCAGAACAATCTGCTAAAAGATTGCTAATTTAAATTGAAAGTCGTTTTACAGATTTTTTGACAGAGTTTTTCTTCTGAGTGTAGTAGTGGTGGAAAATGAGGCATTTTTGAAAATACATTTCAGAATATATGAGAGGTCTTCAGAATCTTACTGTCAGCCCTGGCAATGTAGCAAAATATTACTTCTTTTTCAAAAAATACATGTATTTTTAAAGAAAGAAAATGAAGAAAAGTACTCTTTTACCACCAGTAACTGGGCTTGCAAGTAGGTCTCTGAATACCCCCATGTATTTTTTGAAGAAGTACTCTTTTGGCACATTGACTGGCAGCTCTCTTTATTTACCGTTCGACGCAGAATAAATTTTTAGTCGATATTGGGATGTTTTCCAGTCCGTCGTTTAAACGTCCTCCCGATATTTAATTAAATCTGCCTATTGGTACAATATTAGCCTATTTCACTCAAATTTGGTTTGTACGTATTTTTACGCCAATTTCAGATCTGGCCAAACATGGATCCAGTCGACACAGTAAATTAATCAAAACTATAAACTGGGTAAATTCCATGAAAAATATATAATCTGAGAAGGATATAAAATTGTACTAAATGAGTCATTGGTGTACCATTGTACTTTTGAGCTTCGTATTGTACCAAAAATGGTACAATTGTACCAACTTTTGCAACCCTGATATGGGGTATTCAATGTCAAATCGGACACTTTGGAAAAATTTTTTTTTAGATTTTCCCAATTTGTTTACAGTTTTTAGTATCCTTCGTGGTAAATTTTCAGATTTTTTTGATATCAAAAGATATCGAATTTTTAAAAATTGGTAATTTGTTCCTTTACTCAAACTTCTTTTCCTCATAACTTCTTCAATAATAGTCCAAATTTCAATTTTTTTTTCTTAAAAATTTTTGTTTTTTTACGTACTTAAAAAAAAAAATCCCAAAAAATTCTTAAAAGCGCTCTAGTATGCGATTTTTAAGTTTCAAAATTTAAATCTCATTTTTGAAAATGTTTGTACTCTTCGATTTTTTTGAAATTTTTTTGTGTAAAATTTATATTGATTCTACAAATTTTTTGCCCAGGAGGATCGTGGGAAAACGATTATTACTACTTTTTAAAATTTTTTAAAAAAATTTTATTGTAATTTTCCAACCTTAAAATCATTTTTACTGCTCCAATGGTGCGTCATAGAGGGGTCATTTATAAGACCGACCCCCATTAGTTTTTACGTTTTAACATTTCATTGGAACAAACTAATACCCTATCTCCAATTTCTAAGGGGGCTCCCACACAAAACGACATTTTTAAAATTTGCTCAAACCGCTCTAACTGCCCTAATAGTGCCTTTAGACCAACAAAATATATGACCGACCCACAATTATTTTTTAGTCCAAACATTTTTTCTGAACACACCTACCCACTATCTCTAATTTTTAAGGCGGTCCCCATACAATTTTTTTTATTTTTTGTAAATTTGTTTTATTTAATCAGCTTCTACCGATCCAATGGTGCGTCCGAGAGCGGGTCATTAGTGAGACCGACCCCCATTTATTTTTACCCTACAACATTTTTTTAAAACATACCTACGCCCTATCTCCACTCCCTAAGTAGGCTTCTATTCAAAATTACATTTTTATAAAATTTGCTCCAACTGTTATTTGTATGGGAGCCTACTTAAGGAGTGGAGATAGGGCGTAGGTATGTTTTAAAAAAATTTTGTAGGGTAAAAATAAATGGGGGTCGGTCTCACTAATGACCCCTCTCGGACGCACCACTGGACCGGTAGAAGCTGATTAAATAAAACAAATTTACAAAAAATAAAAAAAAATTGGAGATAGGGTATTAGTTTATTCCAATGAAATGTTAAAACGTAAAAACTAATGGGGGTCGGTCTTATAAATGACCCCTCTATGACGCACCATTGGAGCAGTAAAAATGATTTTAAGATTGGAAAATTACAATAAAATTTTTTCAAAAAATTTAAAAAAATAGTAATAATCGTTATCCCACGATCCTCCTGGGCAAAAAACTTGTAGAATCGATAGAAGTTTTACACAAAAAAATTTCAAAAAAATCAAAGAGTACAAACATTTTCAAAAATGAGATTTAAATTTTAAAACTTAAAAATTGCATACTAAGCGCTTTTAAGAATTTTTTTGGGTTTTTTTTTAAAGTACGTAAAAAAACAAAAATTTTGAAGAAAAAAAAATTTAAATTTGGACTATTATTGAAGAAGTTATGAGGAAAAGAAGTTTGAGTAAAAAAACAAACTACCAATTTTTAAAAATTCGATATCTTTTGAACGGGTCATCAAAAAAATCTGAAAATTTACCACGAAGGAGTTTTCGAAGGGTACTTAAAACTGTAACCAAATTGGGAAAATCTAAAAAAAAAAAAATTTCAAAGTGTCCGATTTGGCATGGAATGCCCCATATACAAAATTATAGTTGGGGTACAAAATACAGAAGCCGTTTTATAATTACTTGTTTATTGCACAAAATTTAAGCTCCAAATTTTTGACCCCAGCCAATGTGGGTTAAAGACATCCTAGATCGGTAAGATTTCATGACAGACTTGCAGTTATCTAATAGAATGCCACGACACCAAAAACCCGTTAATTTTCCCAAAAATTTAATTTATAAAAATTTTGTAAGCTAAATTATTGATAAAACCAACATTTCCTTAAAATCCGCTAACTTCCCCCGCAATTCCCGAAAAGTAGCTCAACGGATACCCGCCATATTTCATATTTTTCTTCTCCAAGTGTTCTTAATGAATTCAAAAAGAAAAAATTATATATTTCTAATTTTTTTTAATAAATTTTTCAAATTTTGAAAAAAGGTGTTTTGAGAACCCCCCAAAGTCATGCCATTTTTTGGTATCAAGTTTAAACGGGTTAGTTATACCATAAAACCTTTATATTTCCTATTTACAATCAAATATCATACAAAAATATTTTTAATTAATTGAAATAAAAAGTCTTTTTTGCAAAAATCACTTTTGGCGGGTATTAGAATTTGATCAGAGAGAAAAGCCCCAAAAACGAGCCACAAAATTGTCAAAAAATACAAAATATTTTTTTTGGGCGCAATGTCGAACTTACGACTTCTATGATTTGTGTTTTTGTAATAAAGGTTTTCTGCGTAGCCGGCCTTCGGCCGGGCTTAGGGATTCATACTTCATGCATTAAACCCACCCTCTCTGCAAACCAAAGCTATTTTGGTTATCAGGCCTTTTGAGGCATAACAATTTTGATAGCGCAAAGGCCTGCTACCCTAGAAAACTTTACTTTGCGGAGAGGGTGGGTTTAATGCATGGATTTTGTAATCCCTAAGCCCGGCCGAAGGCCGGCTATACAGAAAAACTTTTTTTGTTAAACAATCTTTAAATTAAAAACCCTGCCAATAAAAAATTGGTGCCTCTAGACCCCTCTAAGTTCCGAGGTTCCTGGTATATGTGGTTTTTTAATTTAAAGATAGTCAAAAAGATTTTTTTTTTTGCGTAGCCGGCCTTTGGCCGGGCTTAGGGATTACAAACTCCATAAATTAATTTAGCGGCTTCGCTAAATAAATTTTTTTTGGGTAGCAGGATTTATGGGGAAATATATTTCCACATTTTCAACTGATATGGCTTTATATCCACTTAGGTTGCAAAATCAATATGACTTTATTGCTCAATCGTGTTGGTAATGAAGCCATATGGCCTTATTTCCCATTGAATTGAGAAATAAGGCCATATGGCCTTATTGCCTATGGCTTTGTTTCACCCCCCCCCCCCCTTAGTATACCACCATACCACGGTTGGAGGGTAAACAAATCAGGAATTTGTTCGCAATTAGAGTAGCAGTAAAAGCAACTGTAAATGAGCAGTTGTTTATGCAATAGTTGCAGTTGTTTTGGCACAGTTTGTTTTTATTGTTTTTGTAGTTGTTTCTGCAATATTTGTCAGTTGTTAAACAATAGTTCAAAATAACAACAACATTTTCGGTTGTTTGATAATATAGTAAACGTCTTTTTAACAAACAAATGTTGTTTAAACTGTGTTTTGAGTAAACTTTTACCGACAGTATTTTTAATACAGTTGTTTTTTAAGTTTTTTTTTTTGTTTTTCAGTTCAAAAATATATAGTTCAAAAATTTATTATCACTTAAATTTTCCCTGCAGGAAAAGTGATAGGTCCAGGATAGGTCACGTGACCTTTACCTTCGAAACATAAAAATTTTGTAAAATTTCTAAAACCGTTTTTCATAAATTTTTTACTCCAAAACACAAAAAAAAAAACAAGTAAGAAAAATATAGTCGGTCAAGTCCGACCATATGATACCCTAGAACAGTGTTATCCGGAAAATGGGTCCCAAGTCCAAACATGGACCTATTGGATCTGTATTTTGTTAGATCTTTATTAGTGTAGAAAACACACCCCAGCAAAAATTGGCATTACTAGTAATGGGTTTTGTAATCCGAAACAGATGTTAATAAGTAGTTACTTATTGAATGAAACACTAATTATTTTAACAAGGGCGTGAGACAAAAATAATTAGTGAAGAGTATGGAGATAAATAAGTAGTTACTGACTCGGATTACAAATAAGGAGTAAAAACCCATTACCAATAAGAAGTAAAATAATTAGTTAATTAAAAAATTTAAAATTTAACTTGTTTTTACTAAAACTTAAAAATTACGTTATTTTTATTAAGTTTTTAATTACTTTTTAAGTTAATTGATGTGTAAAGGTTAAAAACTGCAAGAGCAAGGAGATATTATTACTTAGAAGTGCTTTTATAACATATTACTAAAAAGTAGTTACTTTTGGGATTAAAATAATGTTAATGGTAATGTGTACTCATTATAAATAATGTGCTTGGTAATGATTACTTTTCACAACTCATTACCATGTTTTTGCTGGGACAGATCAAATTTTACTGGAATTGGTTTATTTTTTTGTCAATATACCGATTTATCTGAATATCGGTCGAAATTTTTATGAGGGGGACTTAGTCCAAAAATGGTCCAATTATATTCCGATTTGACTAGGTAACTAAAGTAACGTTTAACACCTAAAAATAAAATTTTTATCAAATATTTTAATTTTTATGAATTTTGAGGGAATTATGTGAATATCGGGAGGGTGGCTTGTATGGGGACTAACAGAAGGACTGATCCGATTCCATTGAAATTTGAAAATAATGATTCATGCATACAAAATTTGATTACCAGCTAAATTTCAAAGCGATATCTATTATAATACGGTCATTAGAGTCATTAAGCCGAATTCAAAGGGGGCGTTTCTATGAGGGCTAGGTCTTAACATGGACCGATGTTCTCCACTTTCCACTTTTTTGGCCAAAAGATGCTTAAGTTTTAAATTTCAAGTCAATTGAAAATTGACTCAAAAAGTAATTCTGAGTCGATCGGTATACTTGAAGTTATGTCTAGGAACAATATTTCGGGTAGTTACAAACATCAGCACAAAAATTTTCAAAAAAGTTTTTGAATTTTTTTTTAAAAATTTATGATTTTTTTTTCTTGTTTTCAACAAATATATTTACCGGAAAAGTTAAATAAAATTAAAATTTTGAAGAAAAAAAAAATTAAAATAAATAAATATTTCAAAATATTTTTCTTAAAAAAAAAAAATTAAAAAACTTTCTATTTTTTTTTTTTTTTGTTTTTGATAAATATTATGTCAAATTTTTTTGGAAAAATTTTCTTCCGTCTGTCTGTCTGTAGAAATGGTGATCACGGCCAAAATATTACACGGTTTTGGTATTGCATTTGGGCGATATCGGTTCAGCAGTTCAAAAGTTATGAACGAAAATGTAAGGAAAAAAACTAAAAAAAAAAAAAATCGCGGATTTTTTTTTCGCGGAAATTTTTTTTTAAAGTAATTTCCTTTTAAATAAAGTTATTTGCAATAATCCTTTTGGAATTGTGGAGGGTATCACTACATTCTGCAAGGCCCAATTTAACTTTTTTACTTGTTTGTTTGAATTTTTTCTTCTTTTTGGAAGAAAAATTATTTTCACCTTTTGAACACAATAAAAATTTTTAATTTTGATGAAAACTTTGAATTTTGTGTTTTTGATTTTTTTATCTGGTGTCTGAGTTTTGGGACTTAGAAAATTTTTAAATTTTGTTCCAGACTTGGTAAAAATTGGAAAATTTGGTTTAGCCCTATTGTCTCCAACCACGGTATAAGTTTTTTTTTTGAGACAGTTTAGTGATGAGTCCAATTATAATCTGGCACGTGATAGATATTTTTGTGATATGTCCCCTTTTCACCAGTCAATGGATAGGTGATTTCGGATCAACAGAAACACTTTTCCTATAGGGTAACTACAACTTCATTTCTTTCTACTAAAAATGTAGTTTCACCCATAACACTAAAAATTTTTTGTTATTTCAACTGTCAGTTTCAGTTGATTTTACTTATGAAATTGTTAAAGTGTATATTGTTTTTTTTAACCAAAAAAATGCAGCTGTTTCTATAGCTAAATCAGCTTAAAATTAATGACATAAAAAAGGCGTTTGTATTTTCTTCCCCAAGTGAAGAAATTAAAATTCCTCCATTATACAACAAACAAATTTTAACGCAACCACAAAAAAAATAACTTAATTGAAAAAATGATTAAGTATACAAATATTGAATGCAATTAAAGATTAAAGGCTTTTATTTATTAATTTATTATATTATTTTTGTTTTTTTGCAAAATTTCTTATATTGATGTATTTTTGAAAATATGCGCTTTTAAAATTTTTTGTACTTAAAAAAAAATTTGAAAAAAAAAATATTTATTCAATATTTTTATGTATTTATTCCAAGACATTTATCTCTTGTTCTTTAACTATGCATAAGATGTAGGCGTGTGAATCTTTGACATTGTACAATATTTGTTTTAACAATTAAATAAATACAACAAAAAAACACAAAAACATTTTTTAACAAATTAAGAAATTTTGTACATAGACATTTTATTTTTCATGAAGTAATTTTAAAAAAATATTTATTTTAAATAATTTCTCACAAGGACAGACATAATTTTTCATATTTAAATTTAAAATTTAAATTGAATGTCATTTGCATAAAAAAAAAATCAAGTTCAATGAATTATTTTTTTTTTTATTTATAAATAAATTAAAAACAAAGAGAAAACGATAGAATTGTTTTGATGCAAATTTTAAGCTATTCAAAAAAAATGTGACCTGTCGACCGCTGACGTGGCTTAAGAAAAAGGGTTAAAATATTACTAATATTTTTTGCGTAGAATTTCACAAGTGGTCGTCAGAGCTTAAAGTTTTATGCGGCATTGGATTGGCTTTTTTTGTATGGCAAAAAAATTAAATTTCTTAAAACTTATGCGGTAAAAGTTTGAGGCCAATTGAGACCCGTGGCTTCCGGCGTTCAAAGTTTAAGATTTAAAAAAATATTAAAAAATGTCTTGCGACACAACATATTTAATAATTTTAATGCTCTAAACACGATCGTTGATCGGTTTTCGAGATATCGCTATTTAAAATTTGCAAAAATATAACGGTTTTTCCTTCGTTTAAGAATTTTTTTTAAAAAAAGTCTCAAACTTTCTTTTCCTTGACACTTTCATAGAGCTTGAGACAGTCTTTCATTTAAAGTTTGAGCCAAATCCGATCATTTTAACCCGTCGTGCACTTCGATCGAAATTTTGGATTTTGAAAAAATTTCCACAAATATTGTGGATTTTTGAAAATAAAACAAGTAAAAAAGTTAAATTCGGCCTTGTCGAATGTAGTGATACCCTCCACAATTTCAAAAAGGTTATTAAAAAAAACACTATTTAAAAGGAATTTACTTTTTTGAAAAAAAATTTCCGCGAAAAAAAAAAATCCGCGATTTTTGTCTTTTTTTGTCAAAAAAAATGTTCGTACTTGTTTACATACCATTTGGTGTTCAATTATGTTCACATATGTCACCAGCAGGCGAATTAAAGCATTTTGTATTTTTAGGTTATGTTGAATGTACTGAAATTTTTGAGGTGTCCTTACATTTTCGTTCATAACTTTTGAACCGCTGAACCGCAATACCAAACTTCTCGGGAGAACTTCTAATAACTATGTTAAGTTTCTGACATCTCTGTCCAATATTTTGTCCGTGATCTAGAATGTCTTAGAATCGATCACTGATCAAAACTATAATTTTTTGGCAATATCTCGAAAACCGTTCGAAAAGAGATGGACGCGTGAGTGATTTTTGATTCAAACTCAGTCACGCTCACGACAATAATTTTTAAATCACACATACTTACGATCATATTTTTTCTACTCACACTCACTCACAATCACGTGAGTAAATGTAATACAACTCATACTCACGTGCACTGGCGCAAGCTTCACTCAACCTCAGGAAACTCTTATTTATTCAAAAAAAAATCAAAAACTAAAATTTCAAAAATCTTTCAAAATTTTCAGCAAAATTTTGAGTTCACGCAAACTCAGGCATACTCACTCACGCAAAAATCGTACTCACGCACACTCACTCACGCAAAAATCGTAGTCACGCACACTCACTAACGCAATTTTTTTCTCCACTCACGCAATTTTTTCCTCCACTCACACTCACTCACAACTAGAGATGGGCGCGTGAGTGGATTTTGACTCACACTCACTCACGCTCACGCAAAAAATAATCGAATCACTCACTAATTTTTTTTAACTCACGCTCACTCACTATTCACGTGAGTAATAAAAAACTTACTCACTCCAAATTCAATCACGCTCACGCGTGAGTCACGCAAAAACTACTCACATAATAAAATTTTCTTACCAAAAAAAGAAAAAAAACTCCAAAAAATTGTTTATACAAAAAATTAAAAAAAAAATTAGGCAAATCAAAAAATCTAATCACGCAAAAAATAAATGACTCACTCACTCAATTTTTTTTTTCAACTTACGCTCACTCACTATCACGTGATTGAAATGAATATCACTCACCCTCACGCGTGATTCACGTGAATCACGCAAATCACGTGACCAGCGCCCATCTCTACTCACAACCCCATGAGTAAAATTCAATTCAGTCACACTCACGCGTGATCACGCATCAGCGGATCAAAAAAGAAAGTTTGTCTCAACCTTTAAGGTCAAGGGAAATACATTTTGAGATTTTTTTTTTTTAAATTCTTGAACGTAAAAAAACGCCATTTTTTGCAAATTTCAAATTAGCGAATTATTTATTTTTAAAATTATTATTATTAAAATTTTAATTGGTTTCCATTTTTTTTTAATTAAATTTTAATTTATATAATTAAAATTTTAATTTTTTTTTTTTAATTTTAGTTAAATTTTTTATTAATACATAAGTAGTATTAAGTTTTTAATTACTTAATATCCATTTATTTTTAATTAACGACAAACAAATATTTTAAATTAATATGCGCATTAGAGTGGCAGCTATTTTGCAAAACTTCGAATTTCATATATTTTTCAGCATTTTTCTTGATTTTGTTTAAGAAAATTTTGAAAAAATTTAAATATCAGTTTTGAGAACCACGCCAAATATAATGCATGTTTTTGGCCTCACCATGAAACGGGTTAATGACATCCTGGAAAGACAGTATTTCATATCTGAGTATTTATAAAATATCAATATCGTTTTCCATTGTTTTTTTTTTCAATAAAATTGGAAAATTGGGGCGGATTTTCGTGTTTTAAGGGTCATTTTGTAAAAATTGGGTCATTTTGACCCCGAAAGTCTTACAAGGGTTAATTTTTGAAAACCCAAAAATTTTGAATATATTTTCTTATACTAAAAACAACTCGTGTACCACTTTTTAACAATATATTCAAAAAACAACAACATTTATTCAATGTTTTTCATCAAAATATGGCTATCTTCGTGTGTTTGACCTTTGACCTCGATGCGCCTCCTGTTAACGTTGTCCGATTTGGCTGAAATTTTTAGCATTTTTAGGCCAAATGTAAACAAAGTTAGGGGTGCACTCCTTATAATTCGAAGTTTTGTAAAACAGCTGCCACCCTAATGCGCATTTTAGTGATTGGTCCGGATTTAATTATTTTTTTAATTAAATCTACAAATTTTTAAATATTTTTTTTTCTGTGTACACTTGAAGTTGCTTTAAGGACCAATATTTCGGGTAGTTATAAATATTAGCCAAAACTCTTTATACCCTGTTCCACATAGTGGTTTACACAGAAAAAAGTATTGACAAAAAAATTTGAGAAATCACTTGTTTAAAGTTAGAAAAAGTTTTGAGTAATTTTTTAATTGACGCAATTAAAAATTTAATCAAAAACTTTTATAAAAATATAAGTAAATAATTTAATAAAAATTATATAGTTTTTAACTATTTTTTTAATTTTCTTCGCTTTTTAAATTCATATTTTTTATATTTATATGAATCTTTGTAATTATCTTTATGAATTTTCCAAAATAAATATATTTGGTAAAATTAAAAGAAAAAAATATATTATTTTTTTATTTTTTTTTTTTGTAAAAAAAATTTGGAACTATTTTAAACTCTTTAAAAATGAAATAAAATTTTGAGTAATTTCTTAATTGACACAATTAAAAAAATAACTAAAAAATGTAAAATTTTGAGTAAAGTTTTAATTGAGTCAATTAAAAATTTACCTACATTTTTTATCAAAATTTTACCCAATACTATTTTTATTTTTTTACTCAATACAATTTTTATTTTTTTACTCAAATTTTATTTTTCTGTGTAGAAAAGATTGAGTGTGGTTTGTTTAAATTATTTAATAAATGATGAGTTTAAGTTTATATTTTTTAAATTTATCAAATCATCATATTAATCTTAAATTTAAATTTCTTAAATTTAAACATTCAAAAAACATACCTTATAAAAACTTTTTGCTAAATTCTTCTTTAGTCTTTAACAAAATTTATTTATTTCTTTTTTATTTCGCTAAAATTTTAAAATTTTCATGGTTTCATATCTTTAAATAAATTTTATTTTTAGCACATTTTAGTTATTTTTGTTTAAAATTTAGTTTTCTTTTGATTTGAATTTTCGTGTGAATTTTTTGTATTTTAAATTTTTTTTTTGTTTTTCTTTTATTTTTCTATGGAATATTTAAAAATCTTTTAATGTATGCATTAATATTTGTTTATACATATTATTCATAGATATTTCACAAATGTTATATACAAATTTTGTTTGTTAGATTTGGCTTATTTTTAAAAATTAAAACAGGGTGTGTTTTTATCATTATTAATTTTTTTTTGCTTAATTTATTTAATAGTTTTATATTGCAAAATATTTAAAAACTTGAATTAAAGAAAAATACGAAATCACTATTTAAATGATTTAATTAATTTGTTTACCTGCATAAGATATTTTTCATTTAGAAGAATTTTGCATTTTAAACATGAATTGTATATAAAAATATATAATAATAATTATGACCTTATAAACAATTTGTTGGTGACTAAATTGTTTCTTTAGATTAGAGTTGTCAACCGATTAAGAATTATTCGATTAATCGATCAAACAAACCCTAACTCTTGTTAGAACAATTTTAAAATGACGATTTTCGAATAACGAATAAACCGATTAATTTATGACAATTAATCGAATAATTCATTTTTTAAAAGATTTTTTTTTTCTAAAAAAGAATTTAAAAAAACTAAGAATGTGATTTCTTTTCATGGGTCAAGTTTAGTACTCGCTGAGGACTTTATAAAAATTGTTTTTATAACGATCGGACATCAAATGACAAGATATGAACAAATAACGATTTCGGCGGTACTAAATCCTGACCTAACAATCTAATATTTTGGCTACGGAACTTTTTCGAGGTATATGATATATATCTTTAAAATAAAGACATTTTTCTTAGATTTGGGGAAAATTTCTTTGTCACTATGAATTTTTCCCCTTATATTAAAGAACTGCGTATGAGTAATAACAACTATTAAGAAACATTTAAAATAGAGATGTGATCGTAGGTGAGTTTTTTTTTGACGATCAAGCACGCTCGCTTAGAAAAAATTTTAAACACGCTCGATCTTTTATTTTGTTCACAATCAGTTATGCTTACATGAGTATCGCGCCCGTGCTTAAGGGAGATTTTTCCTTCGTGTGCCTGATCGTCAAAAAAACTCACCGACGATCACATCTCTATTTTAAATGTTTCTTAACACCCGTGTAAAAATGCATTAGATCTTATTTAATCTGTTTATATCTATTCATATATGATCATGTCTGATAAGATATAACTATATCTGAAATGACCAAAATCGAGATCTAATTATATCTCGGACGTGGTCAAAATTGGTACAAATTTGACATCCCTGGTAAAAATATTATCCCGAGTAAAAAAAGTTATATGACGCAATATTTAATTATATATGAAAAGATATGCTTTTATGTCAGGCGCGGATCCACGGGGGGGGAAAAAAGGAAATTTCCCCCCCCCCAAAACGATTTCGAAAAAAGAAAAAAAGAAAAAAAGAAAAAACAAAAGAAAAAAAGAAAAAAAAAAGAAAAAAGAAAAAAAGAAAAAAAAGAAAAAAAAGGAAAAAAAGAAAAAAAAAAAAGAAAAGAAAGAAAGAAAAGAAAATAAGAGGAAAGAAAAGGTGGGTGAAACAGGAAACTGAAATAAAAATTTATAAGAATTTTAAAATTTTTCTTAAGAAAAAGTGTCTCGGAATGTTAGAATTTTTCTATATGAAAAAATTTAATAATTATCTATAGGAAAAATTTGAAAAAAAAAAATAGGAATAATTTGCGAATTATTCTATAGGAATAATTTGTGAATTTTTCTGTAGAAAAATCTGAGAATTTTGCTATAGCAGAATTTAATTTATAGAAATTTTTCTATAAAAAATGTCTAAAAATCCAAAATATTTTCTATATGAAAAAAGTCTCGGAATACTAAAATTGTTTTTTAGAAAAAAAAAACAATTTTTCTAGATGAAAAATTTAGGAATTTTTCTATAAGAAAAATTTGTGAATTTTTCTTTAGGAAAAATTTGAGAATTTTCCTATGCGAATAATTTGGGAATTTTTCTTAGAATTTTCTTAGAAAAAATTTGAGAAGCTTTTAGGAAAAATCTTACAATTTTTTATAGAGAAAATCTAACAATTTTTCTCTAGGAAAAATCTGAGAATTTTTTATTAGAAAAAATCTGCTTTGCAAAAAAACTGAAAGAGAAAAAAAAATATAAATTATGTTAGAACTTTTTTCCAGAAATAATTTCCAAGATTTTTCTATAGGAAAAATGTTTTTGAATCTTCGAATTTTTATATAGGAAAATAGTCTGGGAATCTTTAAATTTTCTATAGAAAAAATAAGAAAATTGTCTTTAGGGAAAATTTGAGAATTTTTCAATAGTGAAAATGTAATAGAACCTGATACTTTTTCGATAGGAAGAATTACACAGAATCTGTGACTTTTTTTTAGGAAAAATGTGCCGAAATCTAAAATTCTTTCTATTTTAAAGTGTCTCGGAGTCTAAGAATTTTTTGCAAAAATGTCTCATATTCAGAGATAATGTCTCGGAAAAAATGTCTTAAAATCCTAAAAAAAATCTTAGGCAGTTTCAGAGTTTGTGAGGTTTTATGTAGAAAATATTTGCTAGAGTCTGAGACTTTTTCTATATGAAAAATGACTTAGAATCTGAAAATTTTTCTATAGAAAATAATGCCTCAGACTTCTAAGAATTTTAGGAAAAATATCCCGGAATCTGAGAAAAATTTTCTATTTGAAAAATGTCTCAGAGTCTAAGACTTTTTCTGTAGGAAAATATCTCTGAAATTGAGACCTTTCCATATGAAAAATGTCTCAGAATCTTCGATTTTTTGTAGGAAAAATTTCTGAGATTCTCAGACTTTTTTAAAAAATATGTCTCAGAAAATCATACTTTTTCTATAAAAAAATTTCTCAAAATCTAGGAAATTGTCTTAAATCGTTATTCTATAGAATAGTATTTTAGCAGCTGAAAATTGTGTAGAAAGGACATTTAGGTATTATATACTTTTTTTTTTTTAGAAAAATAGAATAGAAAAAAAATTCTAAACTTAAGAACTTTTTTTATGTGTAAAAAGTCACAAATCTAAGAATTTTTCCATATTTTCTAAATATAGGAATTCTTGAAGGGAAAATTGTAAAGTATCTGAGAATTTTCTAAATAGAAGTGAATCAGAATCTTAAAAATTTGTCAATAGCTAAAATTGCAAAAATTGTAAAAGCTTCTCTATAGCAAATTGCCTCAGAACCTCTGAATTTTTCTATTGGGATAATGTGTCAGAATCATAAATTTTCTCTTTAAGCAAATGACTTAGAAAAATTTCAAAATCAGTAAACTTTTTTTTAATAAATATTTCTGAAATTTTGTATTTTTTCTATTGGACAAATTTTTTGGAATCTAGGCCTTTTGCTCACAGAAAAAATGCTTTAGGACCTGAGAACTTCTTGGTGAGACATTTTTGAAAATATCAAACATTTTCTTAAGTTCTTAAACCTTTTCTAGAGGAAAAAATTTTTAAAATTTGGAAATGTTTCTATAGAAAGAACCAAAATAAACAAGAGGTAAACACTAAAAAAACCTTAACTAATGATTCAAATCCTACCAGAGGATCCCTGCAAAAAAAATTTTTTTGAGTAAAAAAAAAAAATTTCCCCCCCCAAAGCCAAGTGCTGGATCCGCGCCTGTTTTATGTAAATCCATATTAATTTTGATCCGAAAATTGGCGGATCGAATATTATACGATTTTTCAAATTCTATTATTTTTGATAAAATAATATCAAATTTGATTAAGTTTGATTCCAAAAATGGGTCTAAATAATTGTATTAAATCATATATTATCTGTTAAAATTAGATAAATTTTTATACGATTACATGAAATCTGGTAAAATTTTTTGGAATTTTAAACGTGAAATTAGAAATTGTTGTATCAGATTGGATACATTATCAATAAGAAGAGTTTTTATTGTATTCTTCGGATTTTTTTTTTTATTAAAAATTTGTCAATTTTGTTTTCTAAAACCATTTTTATGGAATTTAAAAATTCCAAAAAATATTTGTGTCTTAGAAAAGTTTTTTTAAAAACATAAAATTTTTCCTAAGAACTAAAAAAAAATAGGTTGTATGGATAGCCCTATATGGAACTTAGAAAATTGTGTTTTTGGTTTTTAAATTTTTAAAAAACTGGGCTTAGGAGGCGTGGTCAAATATTGGCAAAATTATCAAATTTGTGGCGAGTTGACTTGGTTAAATATTTATCACATTAAAACGGAATGCACCACAATCTTAAAAATTTACATTCTTATATAGTTTTGCATGGGCTATCGATTATTTTTTTTTCTTTTTAAAAATTTTCAAAACCCGTTCTGAAATTTTCCATTTTTTAAAAAAGTCAATTTATCAAAAATCCGGCCACTTTTTTTTTTAAGTTTAGATGTTTGTCCATCCACATAAAAAAATTCAGACACGCGTTTTTCATTTTTTTCGAGAAAATCGCATTTGAATTTTAAATTTCATAACAATTTAGTAATTTGCTTGTATTTTCTTGTTTCAACAGAGCGTATGAGTAATATTTATGCAATTAATAATACTCATTCGCAACGTTAAAACAAGAAAATACAAGCAAATTACAAAATTGTTATGAAATTTAAAATTCAAATGGAAAATTTCATAACGGGTTCTGAAAATTTTTCAAAAAAAAAAAATAATCGATAGCCCATACAAAACTATATAAGAATGTAAATTTTTGAGATTGTGATGCCCACTTTTTGGAAAAAACTCAAATTTTATTTGTGTTATTCAGCACATTTTAAACTAATTCTACTGCGGAAAAAATCAAAATGGGTCTCAGATCTGTAAAGTTCACAACAACCCCACAAGGAGCCTAAAGACAATAGTGCCCTAAGGGCGAATGCTGAGCAATTGCCTTATATATAAAAAAATATGTCTTGCCCTTTTATATAACTTGAGAAAAACTTTCATATAAAACTAGTTTGAGCCAAATCCAATTATTTTAACCTGTGGTGCACTTCGATCAAAGTTTTTTTTTTTTTGAAAATTTTAACAAAAAACTCGATAAGCTGAACACGAATGTCAAAAAATTTTTAAAATCGGTTAAACGGTTTTCGAGATATCGCTATTTGAAATTAGCAAAAAAAAAATTTCATTTGCAAACAATCGTGTTTTTTTTTCTACGGTCTAGAAATTAAAAAAATCTCAAAAAAAATTTGTTTAACCCTTTTATAGAACTTGAGAAAACTTTCATATAAAATAAATTTGAGCCAAATCCAATTATTTTAACCTGTGGTGCACTTGGATCAAAGTTCTGTTTTTTTAGAAAATTTTAACGAAAAACTTTAACTTTGATTAAAGAGCGCCATGTAAGTGGCTGCTGACGTTTTACGTCAACACACGTAGACTCTGAGGTCCATTGTGGTTAGGTTAGGTTGTAAAGAGCGCCATAGGTTAAAATGTTCTGATTAAGCTCAAATCAATAGATTTTTTTTTAGTTCTTGAACTTTGGAAAAAAAAACGCCATGTTTGAAAATTTTTTGGACAAATTTCAAATATCAATATCTCGAAAACCGCTCAACTGATTTCCGAAATTTTTCGATATTCGTTGATCGTCTAAATTTAAAAAGAGGTTGCAATTATTATAAAAAAAATATTCAAACTTGCACAAATTGAATTTAATTATACCCTATTTATCGATTTATACTATCTATCGTTCCTTTAATATTTATTATTTTCAAAAAAAAAAAAAAATATTTTTATTATTTTATTTTTATATGTGGAGAAAAAAATTATATGTATAAAATTATAACGAAAATTTACTCATACCTTATGTAAACCTCTATAACAAATTTAAAGAGAAATTTTTCAAAAACTTTTTTTTGTATATAATTTGTTTTTTCTGTTTTTTTTTTTTTGTTTCATACATAAATTAAAAATAAAGATGCGTTGAAAATTTAGAAAACACAAACAAAGTGATGAAAATTTATTGAAGCGGTAAAAAAGAAAACACGTTGAATTTTAATAAAACAAAAATATATTAAATAAATACAAATATAATTATTTCAAATATTAAAAACAAAATTAATTATGTATACACTAAAACTAAAAAAAAAAACACTGTATTGATTTTGAAAATTGACTATAAAAGGTAAAACAGAAAAAAACTGTTTACAAACATTAGGTAAATTCACAATGTTTAGTACTTGCCCAGTTAGTGTTTGATTAGTATTTATTTTTGAAATTATTAAAACAAGTCGAAAAGGGAAATTTGACTTGTGAGCATCTGTGATAACCCTCCCGATCAGATTCGACTTACCGTTGAGCAGCTAGAAAACTTTTTTTTATAAATTGTTGTTTTTGGCAGGAAAACTTTTTATTTTTCGTGTTAGTCAAATATATTTATCGCAGAATTGAAAAAAAAAAAAAAAAAATAATTATTAAAAAAATATTTATTTCAAAATATTCCTGATAATGGAAATAAAAATATAAACAGAAAAAATCTTTTTCAAAAATAGATATTAATCAAAAAAAATTCAAAAATGAAAAGCTTTTTTTGTTGTTTTCAATATTTACAAATTATTTTATAATTATTTGAAATTTTTATTTGGGCAATCCCAGTGCTGTCATCTAGCAAATGACATTTGTATACCCTCCAACTACAGTATGGGGGTATACTCACTTTGTCATTCCGTTTGTAACGCATCGAAATATCGGTCGGGGACCCCATAAAGTATATCACAAAATCCACCAGAGAACACATAAAAAATGCTATTTTCTGACCTTAGGTCTTTCGATTTTCTTTATATTAACGGTATGCATTCTCAATAAAGCCAATAAAACATATCCATTTTCAGTTTTTTTAATTTTAAAAAAATCGCGATTTTTTCGCGAATTTAATTTTCTTCAAAAATTTAAAAAATCAAAAAAGTATGTTAATTTGATGAGCCATATCTTCTAAAGTATCTATCGGATTTCTACGATTCAAAAAGCATTTGATTCAAACGTGTGTCCTTTTTTATATCAATGTAATAAAAAAAAAGTTTTTCAAAAAAAGTGCATTTTTGATGCAAATGCAATTTTTGGATGCATTTTTCAAAACTTTCTCCCCTTAAATTTTTTTGAAACCTGCATAATTCGAAAATATGGCATTTTTTACACAAAATTGAGTACCGTTTTTTTTGTGACAGCGTTTCAAAAAATTTTCGTAATTTTTTTTTAAACTACTTATTCGATTTTTTCCATACAAAAAATCAATTTAATGTTTATTTTGAAATTTTATCAAAAAAGTATGTAACTTTAAAAAGCCATTTCTTCGAAAATATCTATCGGATTTCTACGACTCAAAAAGCATTCGATTCAACTGATTATCCGTTTTCATACCAATGCACTAACAAAAAATATTTTTTTTAAAAAATGCATTTTTGATGCAAATGCAATTTTTGGATGCATTTTTTAAAACTTTCTCCCCCTTCAATTTGTTTGAAACCTGCATAAATCGAAAATATAGCATTTTTTAGATAAAATTGGGTACATTTTTTTTTGTGACGGCGTTTCACAAAATTTTCGTGATTTTTTTAAAAAATGCTTATGTAGTTTTTCCTTAGACTAAAATTTTTTTTTGTTATTTTATGAATTTTATGAAAAAATTGTATGGAAAAACCAATAAGGTATTTTTAAAAAAATTACAAAATTTTTACGAAACTCCGTCACAAAAAAAGCGATACGCAATTTTGTGTATAAAATGCTATATTTTCGATTTATGTAGGTTTAAAAAAAATTGAAGGGGGAGAAAGTTTTAAAAAATGCATCCAAAAAATGCATTTGCATCAAAAATGCACTTTTTTTAAAAAATATTTTTTTTTATTACATTAATATAAAGTAAGACTATCGTCTGAATCGAATGCTTTTTGAATTGAAGAAATCCGATAGATACTTCCGAAGATATGGCTATTCAAAGAAGCATACTTTTTTGATTTTTTTAATTTTTGAAGAAAATTAAATTCGCGAAAAAATCGCGATTTTTTTAAAATATAAAAAACTGAAAATGGATATGTTTAATTGGCTCTATAGAGCACATGTGTGCAAAAAATTAGATAAATTTGAAGACCCTCGGTCAGATTTTATAAAATCTTTGCTGGATTTCATGATATATATTATTGATCTATGATTGATTCTAAGACTTTTCTAGAATGTCCGTATGTCCGTCCGTCCATCTGTATTAGACACGATGCAGTCCAAAATAAAAGAGATCGACTCATTAAGTTTGGCAGTAATATGTCTTTTGGTCCTAGGCAGTTTAAGTTCGTAAATGGGAAAAATCGGGCCAGGGGAAAAAAGTTCCCCTTTGAAGAACTTAACTAACCTCGGAAAAACGCCATATTTTCACAGTTTTTTTTTGTATTTTTGTTAAGCAAATGAAACAATTTTATGTTAGAAAAAGTTCAGGGTCTTACACTTGGACTTAGGAAATAAAAAAATCGTTTTTTATTGCCCGCCCCCCTTTTGTGAGCGTGGATATTAAAAATGTTTTTAAATAATGATAAAATAGTATTACTTAAGCTCAAAATGCATAATAAATGAATTTTTAAACATTTACCGCATGGATAAATAATAAATAATACGAAAAATGTCTTAAAATCTGAGAGCTTTTCTGAGACTTGTACACCCAAACTAATACATTAGTAGATTTATTCATTTTTTTTGCTAATGCAAAATTGAGATTAGCATTTTAGAAAAAATATCTTGTAAACTTCATTTAGCGTACTAGCAATTTTAAACAAAATTTGAATTATTTTTTTTTTGCTAAATTTAAAACTGAGTTGACCAAATTTTTACACGCTTTTTGCTAATATTAGCAAAAATTAATGGTAAATTTTTTTTTTAAGAAAACTTAAAATGGTGCTATCTCGGAAACTAAGCCAGATAGAGCAAAATGGAGGCCATTTTTGGTT
Organism: Pegoplata infirma; assembly: GCA_963921195.1. Classification (NCBI taxonomy): domain Eukaryota; kingdom Metazoa; phylum Arthropoda; class Insecta; order Diptera; family Anthomyiidae; genus Pegoplata; species Pegoplata infirma. Next base: position 64,781,861 of record OY992537.1, on the reverse strand, counting down.
CTCGGGCGCGCCGGTCCTCTTCACATGTGTGGATCCTAATGGGTCCTAACTTTGGATCCAAAAAAGTTAGCATTCCTGAAAATTTTAAAATGCTCGTATCTCGGTAAATATCCGACACAACAAAAAGTCCAATAGCATTTTTGTAGCTTTCAACACGAAGAACAAGACTACAAAATAACCAAAAGCTCTCCGAATAATATTTTTGAAGTTATCGAGTTTTTTTAATTCTTAAAACCCCGGTGGTCCCCTAAAATCACGTATCTTAAAAACTAAGCAAGGTAGAGCGAAACGAACACAAATTTTGGATCAAAAACTATGACGATTTTTAAGGAACTCAACTAGGTCTAGGCTCATCGGGGTCTGCACCTATCGGGTCCGAACCCAATGGGGTCCTCAAATGTGTATGAACTAAGATGAAATAAAAATAATTTCAGTTAACTAATTTTTAGCAAAACATTTTTGCTAAGTCTACCAAAAAAAAATATGGGTTTAAACATGTGCCCAATTTTCGGATAAAACTATATCTAATTTTTATTGTATTAAAAATGGTTATTTTTCATTTGCCGATTTTTTTAAATTGAAGTGCCGATAATGCCGATTTTATTTTGAAAATATGCCGATTTTTATTGATCCATGATAGAATCTAAGACGTTCTAGCGATGTCCGTCCGTCTGTAGAAATAACGATGCATTCCAAACCAAAAGAGCTAGACCCCTAAAATTAAATTAGGCAAGAATATCTCTTATTTTACTGGTAAGGTTAAGTTCGAAGAGGGGCAATATCGGACCAGGGGGGGGGGGGGGAAGTTACCCCTTGAAGAACTAAAACGATCCCTAAAAAATACGACACTCAAAATATTTTGTAGGCAAAAACAAATGAAAAACACATTTAAAACCAGTGAATAAACAATTAAAAACCATCCCAGTAATTATTCTTTTGTTTTAACAAACATCAACATTTATTTTTTACTGTTGACAAAATTTTCTAAAATAAATGACATTAAACATTAAAAAATTACGTTTTTTTTTCATTCTTTTTTACCAACAAAATCGAAAAAAATAACCTACGAAAACATTAAAAATTAATAATAGTTCTGTTAATTTTAACCAACAAATTCCAAAAAAATAACCTACCCCAGCAAAACTTTTCGGAGTCATTCAAAAATAACTAGTTCTATAAGTACTTCAAAGCTTGTCACGATAGGTTCTCAAAGAGCATCCTGGAACTAGTGATGTCACAACTACTTCTAGAAGTGATCCAAAAGGGTAATATTGAGAGCTTTTTCGGAGTAGTTTGGGAACTAGTGATTTGGAACTAGTCGTACATGACTTCTGCACCACTTCCATGAAGCAAATACTGGTTCTCAAATAACATCTTGGAAGCTGTTTCAAAAACTTATAATTTTTTTCAAAAAAGAAAAAAATATATATTTGATTACGCATTTCTCTGTTGCATCTTCTATTTGGAAAAAGTCAAACTTTTTGAAATATGTACAGAGGGGCTAAAAATATTATTAAGTATTGGGTAATTTTTTGGTATTATTAAGTATTAAGGCATTAGTGCAAATAGGTTTTTATAGATCCATTCAATTACTTTACTACAATCTGCAATATACTACTTTATTTTATACAGCTGGATTTTTTTATTACAAAAAGTAAACAAAACTTTCCAATTGTAGCAAAATTAATAAGCAATTTATTTGAGTAATCCAACTAAGCATATAATAATATTTTTTTTCTTCAAAAATCGCTTATTTTCCTTCTAGATAATTTCCAATTGCATTAATGAAATAATAAAAATAATACGGAAACAAAAAATACTACTAAAAGGGCCTTAACATTGTTATACTTTGTGTGTTGAAATGTTTTATTCAAACAAAAATTTTGTTTAAATTTTAAATAAACATTATAAAATTAATAAAGTCGAAAGCAAAATATTATTTTTTGAAAAATTTCAAAATATTTTCTGATACGTTATACATTTAAAAAAAAAAGTAAATTATACAAAATCCATTATACAAAGTGTGATAATGTTAAACCTGCTCAATTTTGCTCACTAAAGTGCTGATGTTTTTTTGCAAAAAAAAATTTACAAAATGTTCCTAGACTGCTTCTCTAGAACTAGTTCTGATGGTGACAATTTCAAACAAAAATCATGGGTTAAAGAATAGGATAAAGAATTTGTTCTAGAATGACTTAAAGAACCGTTCCATACATGGGTTCCTAGACTACTTCCCTAGAACTAGTTCTGATGGTGACAATTTCAAACAAAAATCATCACTCTGAGAACGAGATAGAGAACTAGTGACTAAGAAGTACTCGTACATGACTTCTACACCACTTCTATAAAACAAATACTATAAAACTAAAAAAAAAAAAATTGTGTCAGGGACTTAGTAAATTTTATAATTTTTTTTTCGGGACTTATAAGGAGTTCACAATTACTACCTTATACCCTGTTCTCACGTACAGCTAAAACCCGTTTTAAACAACAATATTTTTAGGATTTTTTTTGCCATCTTTAATTTGGAAAAATATGTATTGTTCATTATTAATATGTTACGACTATACCCTAAAATTTTACATTTCTGTCAGTTAGTGGTTATCTTGTTTCTTGATTATACTAATTTGTTTCCGTTTTTTGTGACAACTTTTTTAAACTTAATTTGTTGTTTTTTAGTTTGCTATTTTAAAATTTGAATTAAAACTATTTTAATGAATTTGTTGAGAAAAAATTTAATGATTTTTTAGTATTTAAACTGGTTACACATTTATTCCCGAACTAGTTTTATATAGTAAAATTGAATTAGTGAATACACAACTTTTAGAAGGCATTCCTGAAGTACTTCCACATTCATGCCACAATAGCTTCTTGGAAGTAGTTCCTGTCGTGACCATTTCAAAGAAAAATCATGGGTTAAAGAACTGGTTCTAGAACTAGTTCTGGTGGTGACAATTTTAAACAAAAATCATGGGTTACAGAATGGGATAAACAATTGGTTCTAGAATGACTTATGGAACCGTTCCATAGAAGGTGTGATTGTTCCTAGACTACTTCCCAAGAACTAGTTCTGAGGGTGACAATTTCAAACAAAAATCATGACTCTGAGAACGAGATAGAGAACTAGTTGAGCTAAAAAGAAGGACTCTAGCACTAGTTCTGGAAGTCCTCCAAGTTTTGCTGGGACGAAAACATTAAAAATTAATGATTTCGTAGGTTATTTTTTACAATTTTTTATTGAAATATTTTTTTAAAAATTTTTAATAAAATTTTGGGGAATTGATCCCGCAATCAACTACATTCTGGCCAGACACTCTACCCATCGTGCCAAAGTCACTTAATACAAACATGTTTTTATATTTCTACAAATAATTTTTTGAACTTTTTTTCTACAAAAAAATAACCTACTTGTGTAGGTAAAAACTAATGATATCTCATTAAAAAATACCAACAATTTAAAAAAAAAATACTTACACAAATCATTAAAAATTTAAAGAATAATCAGTAGTTTTTACTTACAGAACAAAAATAAATGACTTTAAAAATTAAATGTTACTGAAAGTCTTTATTTTTTAGTGTGTTATTTTTGAAACAAAGAACAGAAGTAGTCATTAATAAAAACTGAACATCAAACAAATGTTTTTTCTTTTAAAAACGACTAAACGTAAAATTTTTAAAATAAACTACAATCAGTTAATGATATAATTTTTTAAGTGGATATATTTACGAGTTTTTTTTTAATTTTCGCTCAACAAATATAACATTTGTATGCCATATTATGTTCATAGACCTGCTCTTGGACCAAGGGGCCGCCCCTCCTTTGGGGGCGTGGTTATAGAAATTAATTAAAAATAACGATTAAAATGTATTATTTAAGTGTAAATATCATAAACAAATAATTTGTAAACATATATAGCGTGGGTACAGGTGTCCCCCACCAACTTCACCGACCCCCCCCCCCTCCACCAAAAAAATCGACGCCCCTGCAATTTTTTAATATTAAACGTGTTGGAGGGTATAAAAGATTCGGCACAGCCGAATTTAACACTCTTGTTTTTTTTCTTTTTTTAAATATTGATTTAAAATTGAAAATTTTGTGTTTTTGTTTTTTAAAATCCGGTGTCTGGTGATGGGCAAGTGAATTCTTTTTGGAGAGTGTGCCAAATTGTTAGTGAATACCACTATTGTATTTTTTTCACTCTTTTAATTATAATTATTTTTAGAGATTTTTTTGTATTTTGTTTATTGGTTTGTAAAAAGATTTACTTGTATTTTTTTTTTTTTAAGTAAAATCGATTTCAATATCTTGTTTTGTTTTTTTTTTCTTATTTTTTAAAAGATTTTCAATTCTTTTGACCACATATGGTAGACACAATGACGATCTTGATTTTTTCGGTTTTATTTTTTTTATTTTTTTTTTTTTTTAATTTTTCAACTTTATTTTAAATATATTTTTGTTTGTTGTTTTTGTTGTTGTTTTTGTTGTTGTTTTTTTATTTAATATTTATGTATATTTTGAAGGTGAAATAATAAATACTTCCAAAAAAAGATACAAAATAATATATTGAATATATATGTTTATATGTACAGTGCCGGTCAAAAAAATAGCACCAATGACAAAATCTCTATTCACCCAATTAAAACAAAATATTATGTGTGTATTCGTTTAAAGTAAATATGTAATACTCTTATACTAAGTATATACCCCTTAAATGTTTTTACTTTTTCCAAAAATTGTGGACGGTTCTTTTTTAATGATCGATATTTTAAAAAAACTCTGAATAAGTGCAGTCAATAAAATAGCACCGAATGACAAAATTTCATTAAAAAAATTAATATTGCTTAAATTATTAAAATAAAAGTGTTAAATACGAAAGGAATATAGTTTTTATTTATAAAAAAAAATAATTCATTACAAAATTTGATGTTTATTTTCATAAAAATAGGACGTGGAAAGCATTACACTCCTGAAAAACGTGCTTTTGTAAAAAATATAATTTCTGAACATAAACCATATTCTGAAAAAGGAAAATTGGTTGGATGCGCTTATAAAATTATTGAAAATTCAACAAAATCCACTTTAGAGCTTGAAAAACTTAGTCACAAGCGATGTTTGTCACCATAAGTGGTTAGGTGTTTGTAAAGACAATTGAAGAAGGCCCCATTTACGGCAGCTCTAGAGCTAAAAAAGGGCAGCAAATGCCGAAAATGTTCGTCGAAGATTACAAAACAACAACATTAACGCTTATAGATTCGGAAAAGTGTGCCTACCCTCACTTGAGCATGCTGCAAGTCGTTTGAAGTTTGCTAACAGTAACTCAGAATGACCAGCTTAAAAGTGGATCAATGTTCTATGGACAAATGAATCCATTGTTGTTTTATTTGGAGACATGGGATCACATACCTATGTCAGAAGACCCTATAACGCGGATTTCAATCCAAAATTCGAAATAAAAATAACTTAAAATGGTGCCTATGGTGTGGGGGATATTTTCCTACTGTGGAGTGGGGTTCATATATTGGACCATGGCTCACATATTGAACTAAGACAATCGTGGATATACACTTAACGTTTATATCCTCCAGAAAGTAATGTTACCATAAGTTTCTGAGCAAATGCCACTAATTTAGGGCTTTTATCACGTCAATTACCCAAAGCATGACGGGAAATTGACAAAAAATTGGTTCTGGACAATAAAGTAAACGCGATGGAATGTCCTGGTCAGTCCCCAGATCTAGATCAAATCGATAGTTAATGGACAGATATAGAGAAGGGAGTATCTTGAATACAACCAACTTGTAATGAAGCCCTTTGGGTGGCTGTTCAGCAAATCTGGAACTCAATTTCGAATTAAAGATCCCAAAATCTCGTGAATTCGGTACAATAACGTTGTAGAGAGGTAATTGTCAACAATGAGCACTCGACAATTTTTTTTTTTAATATTTAAAGATATCACAACAATACTGAATTCATAATCCATTCGTTTTTCAAATTAAAGAATTTAATTTTAATACAAAAAGTACTGTGGTGCTATTTTTTTGACTGAGTCTTTTTGAAGTTTTTTTAAAAACTCTAAAAATTTTTAATGAAATAAAAAACCAAATTAGCCTTTTCTTATGTAATATTGTTTCACACTCTTGTAAGTAACTTATGACACGTTTTCAGTGACATAAGTTTATATTGTTAAAAAAAACCCAACGAAGAAAATTTTGTTTTATCATGGTGCTATTTTTTTGACCGCAGCTGTATGTACTTTTGTACATAAGTATATTTCAATATAGAAAAACAACAAAAAAAAGAGCTTAAAATTATTCGCACACCAAAAAAAAAACACAAAAATCTTCACTCAATATCACTCTCTTTTGTTAAGAAATAAAATATTTTTTTTTCTTCTTAAACTTTATATAAAATGATTAATAATAAAATTAAAGACTGAAAAAAATTAACACTTTTATTAACTTAAATTTAAAAACTTTTCTATTCGTATTCGTTTTTTTTTTTATTCTAATATTCTTACTTTTTTCACACGTTTTTTTTCTAAAAATTTTCTTTCTAGCGGCCCACGAAGAAAATTATTCTATTTCTTTCTCAATTTTTAAACAAACACGTTAAAAATACTTTTATTTTGTTTTTTTTTTTTCAATACATATAAGAAGAGTCACACACTACGGGTTAAAGGGATTACGGATTTATTTTTTTATAAAACGTAGCGCAATGTCTTGATCGTTATGTGCGATGAGGTTTGTTCGTGTGGAGAGCGCGCACGGTTCTGACGCAAATTTTTGTATATCGTAGTGTTTAGTTGGACAAATATCCACCAAAAAAAGTGCTTGAAAGTAGTGTATGTATCTTTGAAATAAATCTAACAGCTGTTTTGTGGAGCATACTCTATGCTCCCCAAAGCTAAAAGCTTTGAGTGTTTAAAGTGGAGCTTTCAGAGATCATTCTCTTTTTTTTGTATAGTAAAGAAAATAATTCGTAGATAGCAGACATGTGCACGGATGGTGTTAAAATGCGTTTAGAGACATTCTAAAAAATTTAGAATGTGGACAATATTCTATTCTTATCGTTCAACACGAATGAGTTTTTCATTCTATGCTCACAGTGCAAGAGAAAGCTACACACACTAGTGTAACGACATTCGTAACACGAATGAACCAATTAGGGAGTACATAGACAGCCAATGATTTGAAAATACTGTACTCTGAAGCGTGTAAATAGAATGATTTTTATAAAAACAAAAAAAATATTGTTTGGCTATTTGGTGGAATTCTTTTATAAAAAAAATATATGTATGTATGCAAGTGCGAATTAAAATAAACATTTTGTTATGTAGCATAAATGAAGAGGTAAATAAAAAATAAGTATGGGGAAAATTTATTTATAAATAAGAGTGGATAAAAAAAATTTTAATACATAAAAATAAATATTAGGGTGGGTTGAAAAATTATTTTTCTATTTCGAAAAATAATGTTCATTGTGGGAAAAAAAATGTTTTGCTTTATGGCAGAAAATGTTAGTACCAATAATGATAAAATATGTAGTGTGTGACCAAATACATTTTATTTTACAAAATTTTCAACTGTTCTGCTAATACCGAAAGTTTGTCTATTTTTTGTATGTGCATTAGGGTGAAGCAAATTATGCTTTTTTCGAATTTCGAAAACGTTGGTGAAAAAAATTGTTTAATTTTTTTTTTAAATATTTAGGCTAATAAAATATTATGCACCCTCAACCGTAAACTAGCGTAGAGAGATTTTCGTTATATAAGAACAAATGAGTGCAATTATTCTTCTTTGCAGACTGTGATTTTCTATTTGATTTTGATCACTACGCTACGTAGGGGGACAGTTACGGGTAGCTAACCCAGCCTTTAGTTTATTTTCGGACATTACTGAAATGTGTTTTTATGGCAAACATTTTTTTTTTTTCTGTAAAGAAATTTAAAAAATGTTCTTTAAAAACAACTTATTTTCTTAAAATTAATTTCAAATTGCATGAAAGGCCAAATTAAACAAAACGACAAATAAAAATAAACGTCTTCTCAAAACTGAGTCAACATGACGTTATATTTTCAGCAAAAAACGAATTAAAAATATTTTTTGCAAAACAAGAAATAATAAAATAATTTTTTGCAAAACAAGAAAAAAAAATTACAGACAAAAACAAATTTTTACATACAAAAAAAAAAAATACCATAAAAACACTTTTTAAGTAATGTCGGAATATTAAATAACACTGTGCAACAAGAAAAATGAGCCTCAATGGCTTCAACGCCATATGAAAGTAGACCATCAAATGGACAAAATCACCAAAGGGTTTTGCAAAGTCAGTTCGTATTTCTTTTTTATAGCCCACTGAAGTTTTTATTTTTTTTTATCAAAGGCGTTTGGAAAACGTCAAAAATACTATAATAAGAACTCATCTGAGCTTAAAACTATGATTTGAAGTCTTCAGTGAAATTTTATGGCGGTTCTTTTCTTAGAACATTTTAACCCTCTAACTGACATTTTAAGGGGTCATTTTAGTCCTTTTTCAAAAACTAAACACAGAAGTGTAATGAAACATCCATTTAGAGGGTTAAAATGTTCTACAAATATTTTCCTCATAAAATTTTACTAGGGGTTGTCGAATGTTCAAAGTTTGTGCGACATGCGCAAAGTGCTTAAAAAGGGTCAAGTATAAATAATCAATGTTTGTTATTTATTTTTACCAAAGCAGTGTTCAAAAATATCGACAAAAAACAGTGCAAATATACTTTTGAGCTTAAAATAATGTTCTGATGTGTTTTATAAAATTTTATGATGATTCTTTTCTTTGACCAAATTAACCCTCTAGCTCCCGTTTTAAAGGGTCATTTTTGTTCTTTTTTAAAAGAAATACAAAAAGTCTATAAAAAAAGCAGTTAAAGGGTTAAAATGTTTTAGAAATATTTTCTGCATTAAATTTTACTAGGGCACGTCTAAGACAGAAAGTTCGTCCAGCATATAGAAAATGCTTAAAAAATTTTAAAGTCCCGAGTAAAAATTTTGATATGATGCAATATATAATGATATGTAACACAATATATATTTAAACGCAATTTGATCCGAATAATGGTGGATGTGTTTGCATTAAAAAAGATCAACTTGTATAAAATATGATTTGATTTCATCCGAGTTTTGACCAGACATTGCCATATATTGGTGGATCTAATTAGATCTAATTGCATAAAAAAATATAAAATCCTGGTGTTTTTTTGGTTTGGGTTGAGATACACCACAGGTCAACGATACATTCACCAAACATTTAAATGTTTGGGTACGCTTCGAACCAGATAGGTGATATACATAACCCTAACAAGAAAAGTTTAGGAACATTTTAAAAAGTTTCTTATACTTTGCCTAAAAAACTTAGAAAATTTTTAGTTAATTGGAAACATATATAGTTTTATATGGAACAGCATAAGCTATATATAATTTTATGTTAAATTATACAGAAAAAGAAATTTTGTATTGACCCTCATATAATTTTATATAATTATATCAACCGTACACCTTTTAATCCGAATCATGATTAAATTATATATAACTACATATGACTGCATTTAAAAAATTTAGAAAAGATCTTACGCGATGTATAATCATATATGATTTAATATGTTTGTATCAAGTTATATATTGTTATATATGTTTATTTTTACTCGGGGTATTAAAATTTTTTTTTATATTTTTTTTTGGGCCAAAATAAAAAAAAAAAACAAGTAACCAAGTTAAATTCGACTTTGTCGAATATATTAATACCCTCCACGATGTAAAAAAGTTTATTTGCAAAAAAAAAAATAAAAAAAAAAATCTGCGAAAATTTTTTTTGGTAAAAATCACGGCCAAAGTATTAAACAGATATAACAAAGACTAGCGTATTTACTTGTTGTTGCCCTAAGCAGTTTGGTATTGCATTTCAACAATATCGGTACAGCGGTTCAAAACACCTCGAAAATTGTGGTACATTCAACATAACCTAAAAACACAAAATGCTTTAATTCGGCGGCTGGTTGACACATGTGAACAGAATTGATCACCGAATGGTATTTAAACAAGTCCAAACATATTAAAAAAAACACTTTCGTCGATTTTTTTTTTTTACAAAAAATTTTTTTTCGCGGATTTTTTTTTTTAATTTTTTTTTGTTTTTTTTTTGCAAATAAAATTTTTTACATCGTGGAGGGTATTAATACATTCGACAAAGTCGAATTTAACTTTAGCGGTATTCGCTCTTGGTAGCAAACTACCCTTGCAGACCTTTCAAAGCTTGCAGATATTGTATAAATACAAGAGCATGCAAGACCACAACAACAAAATACATGAAATAAAAATATACAATACTTTCATTTATATGCAAGACAAAAACCCATAGCATATTCTGGCCTTTCAAACCTTTCAAGCTTACAATACTTAACATCTTTTAGTTTTTCCGGAAAACAATAAGAAAAATTAACAAACTTTCATATTTTGTGTAAAAAAAAATAACAATAGATTTTTAGAACGAATTATAACAAAAAATAAGCAAAAATTAGAACAACACAAATGAAAAAATTAAATTATTTATCTTCTTCTTGACCGCAGCACTGATGCCAACTAATCTTCCAACAGAAAGTCGCTTAATCCTATTAAAAAATCGCTAGAAAAGCGATTTTCGATAGAAAATATCTATTTTGACAACAGCAGAATATAATAACAACAGCTGTTTGAAAACTCACAATAAAAACGAAAAAAAGACGCTCACGCTTTGTAGCATAAAATCATAGCATTTATACTACCCTTGCAAAAATGCTATCAAGAGCGAATACCGCTTTTGTTACTTGTTTTTTTTATTTCGGCCCAAAAAAAAATTATAAAAAAAAATTTGAATACTTTAAAATTTTTAAGCATTTTCTATATGCTGGACGAACTTTCTGTCTTAGACGTGCCCTAGTAAAATTTGATGCAGAAAATATTTGTAAAACATTTTAACCCTTTAACTGCCTTTTTTTTATAGACTTTTTTGTATTTCTTTTAAAAAAGGACAAAAATTACCCTTTAAAACAGGAGCTAGAGGGTTAATTTGGTCAAAGAAAAGAATAATCATAAAATTTTATAAAACACATCAGAACATCATTTTTAGCTCAAAAGTATATTTGCACTGTTTTTTGTCGATATTTTTGAACACTGCTTTGGTAAAAATAAATAACAAACATTGATTATTTATACTTGACCCTTTTTAAGCACTTTGCACATGTCGCACAAACTTTGAACATTCAACAACCCCTAGTGAAATTTTATGAGGAAAATATTTGTAGAACATTTTAACCCTCTAAATGGACGTTTTATTAGACTTCTGTGTTTAGTTTTTAAAAAAGGACTAAAATGACCCCTTAAAATGGCAGTTAGAGGGTTAAAATGTTCTTAGAAAAGAACCGCCATAAAATTTCACTGAAGACATCAAATCATATTTTGAAGCTCAGATGTGTTCTTATTATAGTATTTTTGACGTTTTCCAAACGCCTTTGATAAAAAAATAAAAATTTCAGTGGGCTATAAAAAAGAAATCCGAACTGACTTTGCAAAACCCTTTGGTGATTTTGTCCATTTGATTGTCTACTTTCATATGGCGTTGAAGGCATTGAGGCTCAATGCAATGACCCAAAATTTGTTGCACAGTGTAATTTAAGAAAAAAAATATATTTTTTTACTTTGTTCGGAACTCTCCGATTTTGAAGCCAAGGCCATTGTCTCACAGGATCAATATTTTAATGTGTTAATGTCAACCCTAAAAGGCAACTTTACCGACCCGACGTTTTCGAAATAGATCTAATTAGCTCCACCCTAATGTAAAAAACTTTAAAGCGGTACTTATTGTTGTTGGGAATACTTTTAGTTAAAAAAAAACACAATGGGCGTGTTCTGCAGAGAAACCTGCTACTCAACAGTTGAGATGTAGCATGTTTTGATTAGTTGACTCTGCTGAACGCAATTTTTTATAAATGTTTTAAAATATTTGAAAAAAAAATAATTTTTTTTAAGGTTTTCATTTACTTTTTTTGTTTAAACTTCTTTTTTATGTTTTTTGTTGTTTATTTCCTTGAATATCGTCAAAAAAAAAAAATAATTTCAATAAAACAGCTTATTTATCAGTTTGTGATCAAATGTAGCATAATTTTTTAACGCTACCAGTGATGAGAAGCGCTCCCTCAACATGTTGGCTGAAACGTCAAAAATCAAACCGTTCAGCAGAATGTTGAGGAACAGTTGAGTAGCAGCTTTCTCTGCTGAACGTACCCAATGTTTACGATTTGTTTCAACGACACAATAAGATTGTGCGTGTGCGTGTACGAGCAAGTGTAAAAAGACAAACAAAAAACTAACAGCATTATTTTGCATATTTTTCTTATACATACATAAGTACATCCTAATACATTTTTTCACAATGCATAATTTACTTTTTCATCAAAACGTTTTTTTTTACTACCCCCATATTTATAATAAGTTTTCCAACAATTTTTTTTAAACATTTTTTTAACAAAAACATTCTAAGCGATCAGTGTATGTTAAAAATATTCTATAACACGGTGTTATTTTTATATGTGGTTATTCATAAAACCCGAAATATATTTAAAGTAGGTTTATTTGACAGATATTGCAGGAATAATTGTCAAATAAACCTACAATAAGTCTGTTATAAGTATTATGAATAAGAGCCATAATCTCTACTATGTTTGTTATTCTAAAAACGAACGTTTGTTTCATTCTAATCGTTCAAACACGACATTTTTCGTGTTCGTTTAAACAAGCACAGCAAATTTTTTAATTTGTTGTTTAGCATCATAGTAAACATTCTCATTCGCAAACACTGTACTCTAAAAATAGTGTACTCTGAAGCGAATGATTTGGTGTAAGCGAAGAAGGGAATACATTTGAGCTCATGTCTGGTAGATAGTAAATTATATTATAGTAGTATCATAGATGGGATGTTTTAGTTAGACCAATTAATTTGAGATATCATTATTTCAATTTAGTGTCAATGATAATGATTTTATTTTTCATTGGCATTGATACACTCAGTATGACAGTTACTGCATTTACACTAAGACGTCCCATCAAATTTAAATTTTCGAATTTCTTGTCGTAATACCTACCAAACGATGGTCATTAGGGTGGCAGCTATTTTGCAAAACTTCGAATTTCAAGGAGTGCACCCCTAATTTTTTTTACATTTGGCGTAAAAATGCTATGCTAAAAATTTCAGCCAAATCGGACAACGTTAACACGAGGCGCATCGAGGTCAAAGGTCAATCACACGAAAATAGCCATATTTTGATGAAAAACATTGAATAAAAGGTGTTGTTTTTTGAATATATTGTTAAAAAGTGGTACACGAGTTGTTTTTAGTATAAGAAGATATATTAAAAATTTTTGGGTTTTCAAAAATTAACCCTTGTAAGCCTTTCGGGGTCAAAATGACCCAATTTTTACAAAATGATCCCTAAAACACAAAATTCAGCCCCAATTTTCTAATTTTATTGAAATAAACCAATGGAAAACGATATTTTTATTCTATTCTATCATAAATACTCAGATATGAAATACTGTCTTTCTAGGATGTCACTAATCCGTTTCATGGTAAGGCCAAAAATATGCATTATATTTGGCGTGGTTCTCAAAACTGATATTTTGATTTTAAAAAAATTTTCTTAAACAAAATTAAGAAAAAGGCTGAAAAAACCTTAGAATCTTATAAAATATATGTTAGCATATAAAATAAAAATTTTTGGGGGATATCCCTCGGATAGTTTGGCGGGGGCATCGATTTAAACTCAGCGGATTTCGAGGAAAATGCCTTTTTTTCCCACAATTTACTCAATGTGGAAAAATTTGGTAAATATTTTAAAATTTCACAAAGTAAGGGCCATAAATTATTAAAAACAATGTTAGACTTTAACCCTAAACGTTTTAGGAAAATGGACCAATATTAACCTGGATTTTATTCGGGTCAAAGGTCAAATTTTGGAATATTTAGAGTTTTTTAGAAAAAGGCTCCTAATTATGAAATATTTATTGCGATTTTTTATAAAACTTGGTATAATTGCCATTGGACATGCCATTGGTCATGTTAGATCCGATTATGGGAAAATTTATAAAAAAAATTTGGCAAGGTCATCTTTAGTCGGTAACCAGCGGTCAAAAGTTGAAAAAAAATTACGGTATTTCGACCAAAATTCATGTCTGAATTTTTAGACCAAAACTGGCTCAAAAATTCAGAAATTTTGCGTACTTTATTGAATAGCCAAATTATTAAAAATAATCCACTGTACACCGTTGCGTATGATTGTTATTTAAAGGCAATTACAAAATTATGTATACGCCTTATACAGTTTTCAATCAATTACACTGTGCTACAAAAAACACAAAATCGAATATACTTTTGAAATGAGGTAGTTACGGTTGTAGGTCTTGTTTAAAAGATCACAAAAATGCCCATCAAACTTGCGAGTTATTGTCAAAAATTAATTTTTTGGAACTTTTCTCACTATACCACGTGTAAGTTACAAATTTTTCAACCGATTTTCAATTTTTTAACTGTTTTGGATAGAAAAAGGATAGGTCTTTTTATGTGTGTGAATCGGTCTATACATATAAGAAAGATATGAATTGATTTTTTCAACAATATCTAACTTTTTTGTTATTTTTTCAGAGACCAAATATAACAGTTATGTGTGTCTTTTTGTTTTAAAAAAATCATGAAACGAATGTTGTCCAAACTTAGTATTTTATATATGAAAAGACTTCTAGAGATGTCCTGTGTTAAAATTAGCAATAACTTTTATTTTTTGATTTTTTCAATAACAGTAAAAAATAACAGTTATTAAAAACTTTTTGTTCAAACAATCTAAAATAACTTTTATTTTATATTTATTTGAGAAAATATCTGTTATAACAGTTATTTTAAAAAAAATCAATCAAAGTTTATATCTTTAAATCAATTATTGAAGTATTAGATATCAATAGGATTCTTCTGCATGTGTTTATTGTTGTTTTATTTTAATAACTCAAGTTTTTTAAGGCTCAAAGAGATTTTAATAACAGTTATAAAAAATAAAAGTTTTTTACTTCTGTTATTTTGAACAGATATTTATATAAATCATTTCAAACTGTTATTTTTATTTGAAAAAATATTTTTGAACAGGTAAATTTGATTTTTTTTTCAATAAATCTCATAACTGTTATGGTCTCTGTATTTTTTGAAAATTTTTTGAGTTTATCGATTTTTTTCTGCTATAGTTCGTTCAACAACATTTATATTTATAAACGTATTCTTAAAGAAAATTTAACTGTGAATACAATGAGCTTCATGCCGAAAAAATCGAATAATAATTGGCAGAGTAGTGATAATTTTTCTAAAAAAGAAAATTAAGATTTTGCATGAAATTGCCGTTCGGACAACCCAGGCAAAAAAAAAAATAATAAAATAAACGAACATACTGAGAGGTCGCGTATCATTATTTTTAAGGTTTTTGGCGCCCTGAATTCGTATTTGACCTTGAAATTGCGCTATTCTATTTAGTTTTTGGTACATCAATTTATGTTAAATATCTCAAAAACCTGACGCGATAGAGGAATTTAAAGGTCAGATTCGGATTCAGCGCGCCGAAAACTTTTAAAAATATTGTACCTGACCTCTTATGATAAATTTATTTTTTTTTGCCTGGGTTATCTGTAAGGCGATTTCTTGCAAAATCTTAATTTTCCATTTTAGAAAAATTATCACAACTCTGTCGATTGTTTTCCGATTTTTGCGCAGACATGTTGAATACATTTTTTAAAGTATTTTGGCCTCCTAAACGCGAATCTGTCATCAAAAAAACTGTACCAAATCGCGTTATCGAGATATAGGCATTTTTATTTATTGTGGACCAAGCCCTCAAACAGGCAATTCTTTTAATATTGGAAAAGTGTATATTAAAGACATTCATATTTTTTTTATTCGAATTCCCAATAAAATTACCTAACTTTTGCAGGAAATGCGGATTCGATACGATCAAGGATACCATCAGGACATTATAAGGAAGTTCAAAATGTCCTTTTTTTTGTTATTTCCTTAGTATCCAAATTTTGCAAAAAAAAAAAACTTCCTGCTCAAAGCAGATATGTAAAGAAGGCACTCCAATATAGAGAGACCGTGGGGTTAAAATCCAAAATCCACTCAGTATATTCAGAAATATTTGCAAAAGTCAAAATTTTGAACCAAATTAGCATTTTTTTCATACATTAAAAAAAAAAAAATTAAAACACAAAATTTAAAAAAAAAAATTAAAACACAAAATTAAAAAAAAAAAAAAAAAAAAGAAATCTGGCATCAGAAAAATCGTATCAAATCGCCTTCTCGAGATATAGGCATTTTCAATTTTTGTGGACCAAGCCCTCACAACCGACAAATTTGATAATATTGGAAAATGTTAAAGTTATTCAAATTTTTTTTATATTCGAACTCAGGACATGTAAGGAAGTTGAAAATGTCCTTTTTTCGTTTTATCCTTATAACTAATCAAATTTCGCAAAAAAATTCTCTTTTGGTACAGATAAAGCAGACACTTCAATAAACAGAACGTGGTGTTAAAATCTAAAATCTGTTGAGTATGTCCAGAAATATTTGTATTTCTCTTTGGAGTGTCTACTTTACATATGAAGTTAATCCTAATCCTATTAACAAAAAAAAATGATGAGTGAAATATTTTTTTGTAATGAACTTGAGCTTGCGTGAGTTAAAATTCACTTACAATTTTGATTCCGCCATTAATAAAAATTTTTAAATCAGCGATCCCCACATATTCAGCCAGATCCATTAATAATCAATACTTATGGCTAGAAAACAATTAGCCTGCCCCTATGAACATTCGCTAAAAAGATATACACAAATAAATAAGTTTTTATACTCCCATATTTTTTTTTATTGTATATAAATTTATTTGTTTTTATTATTTTTAAATTCCTTTAATATCTCAAAAGAATTCTTGTACGTATATAAAAAAAAAACCGCAACTATTTTTTACGCAAGTTAAATAACTAAAAAAAAAAAAGAAAAATATAATTTTCATATTATTTTAAAACACTTAAATCTGAATCTCTAATCTGAATCCGAATCAACAGCACCATTGTCATCATCCGTATCCTCTTCCAATTCTGGCATAGGAAACCGTAGTATCGCTGCTATACCCGTTAGTTGTGCTAATTGTTCACCAGATATATGCATGCTGGAGAAGATCTTGACATCACCACCGGCATCACGAACATTTTCTACCAATTGTACATATTCTTTGCGTTGATTTACATTTTGACAACGGAAGAGATTATCGGAGATAAGAAGTGTCTCAATAGCCATACTTTCAGCAGCCATTTGTACGTGCTTTTTACCATAAAAAGCTTTAGCAGGTTCACACTGCAACATGGTATAGAACTGTTCCAATACCTTGACTTCAGCGGCTGCTTTGGTGTCTGATATCTTAGACATTACGGCAGGTTCTTGAAGAACTTCCTTAAGAGCATGTTTGAATCCTGATGAAGAATGGACAAGCATGAATTTACTTTTGTTGTCCAGCAACACTTTGATATCTAACTTTACCGCCTGTTGATACATATACTCCAAAAATTGGTCCCTAACAAAACCAGGCGAGGCTAAAAGAACACATTTGACTACATCGAAGTTAACATGCCGTAGGATTCCCTGCATTACACTTTCATAGAATTTTCCTAAACCTTTCTCGTGTTGCTGTATGCTGCCTTTGCGTTTGCGGGGTATATTCACTTCAATTTTACTTCGTATTAATGTCATACTGGGTGTTATAAGGCACACATGGGCCAAGCCTTCTTGCATTACAACGGCTGCCACATCAGCCGACTGTGTGGGATCACAAGCCATATCAATACGTTCCAAAGCTATGGAATCCCATTCCGGTTTACGCAATTCAAATTTTCGATTCAATTCCAAGTCTAGTGTATGATAAGCACCCATTTTAACATATTGATTTTCTTCGATATTACGTCCTTTCAAACGTAGTACACAAGCCTGAGTATCGAAATCTATAGATTCGACGGTAATTGTTAAAGTGGTACGTATACGACTACTGGTACTAGATCCAGTAGCCGTTTCATTTTGCACTTTACGTATAGTAGTGCTACGAACACTATCACCCTCTGATATCAGATTATAAGCATGCCACATGTCTTCAGATTCTTCGGGTATCAAAACCACCGACCTGCAAAGTTTAAGCATTTTTATATTTATATTATGCTACTTGTATACAAAAACTTACCCCTGACCACCCTTATCTAAATTTTTATTAACCAACTTCATTTTTGATCTTAACTCTTCCAATTCCTTCAAGTTTTCTTTATTTAAAATAGTTGTTAGTTTGTCACTTTTGTGATTTAAATGTTTTATGTTGTAAAGTTTTAAGAATTTTCAACATTTTTTATCGTTTATTTTTTTCAAATTGTGTTTGGAGATTTTATTTTTGTTTGTTGCAAAACTTTAAATGCTTTTAAAAAATTGCATTAAAGTTTTTCCACATTTCCACGGCCAGCAAGATGATTTCGTTAAACGTCAAAAAACGACAGAACTAAAGCATTCACCTGGTAATGATAGCATAAATAACAAAACAGGTGAGGTCGATAAGGCAGTAATACGATAACAACGGAAGAAACCAGGATGGGTACCGATGCTATTATTATAAATTCCCGTTAATACCAATTAAAAAACCAATTCACGCGTGTGACACAAAATGATAGTGACTGAATTTTAAATTTTATTTGAACGTGATTAGAAAAAAAAAGTTTCGTGGAAAGGTGGAGGTAATCATTTTATTGTAAGGTTTCTGTTTTTATTTTTTACACACAAAAAAAAATTAAAAAATTTGTGCCAGTTTTTGGTTTAATTACAACCTATAAAGTGGTTTTGGATAACCAAAGTTTTTGCTCTAAAAAACTTAGGTAAATTATCCAAAACCACTTTATAGGTTGTATTATCCCCCAAACGTACACAATTTTTTTATATCTTTTTTTTGTGTGTAGTAACTGATTAAAATGTTTTTCTAGGACCCGCAAAAGTAAATTTATTCGTGATCCTCGTTTGATTTTAAGACAATGTCCGTTGCAATGGCAACTACTGCGAAAATATTAAACAAAGACGACTCTATTTTTAATATATTTACTTGTTGTTCCTTCAAGTAGTTTGGTATTGCAGTTGAGCGATATCAGTTTAACGGTTAAATAAAAGGACATTCCACATAACCTAAAAAAAATCCTTAATTCGGAATGGAAATATTCTAATAGAATTTGATACCGAATGGTATTTAAACAAGTAAAAATGTTAAATTCGGCCTTCTCGAATGTATTGATACCCTTCTTAATGCAAAAATGATTATTGCAAAAATATTTAATTAAAAAGAAATTACTTTTGAGGAAAAAAAAAATAGAGAAAAAAAATCCACGTTTTTTTTTTTATTTGTAAAAAAATATGTTCGTACTTGCTTAAATACCATTGTTCAATTTGTTGGAGAATTTTGTCATTCGTATTCCACTTTGCAAACGAACACTTTAATTTTGTAAATTATTTTATTAATCAAATTGTCTTTGAATTTTCTTTTGTATAATTTTGTGAAAAATAATTTTGTTACTCCCCAGCAAAAAAAGAGCTTACCATTCACTACAAAATTCACCACAACTTATGAACCAGATGTACTTCTTCTTCAACTGAAACATTGATGAATTTAATATGGGCGTGACACACAAAGTATGTTCTTTTTATCGCCACTTTTCAGTGGCGAAAGATTGACACTTAAGTATAACATATATCACTAATGTTTTTATCACAACTTCTGAAGTAGTGATCCGGGTGTTAATATAACTTGACCTTTTGAAAGCGCTTTTTTCATCACTTCTTTAGAAGTACATATTTCTTGGCATTTTGGGTGTGATTATGTCATTTATATTTTGTGATTTAGAACTTCTAAATTAGAAGTTCTTTTTTCACTTATTTTTGTAAGATTGATTGAAAGAGTATTTTTTTGTAATATTAACACTAAAAACACTGTTCGACAGCAAAAACCTTCCAGTGAAATTTCTAACTGGTCCTTATAGATTTTGGTCTCCTGCTTCCACCGTCCAAATTTTTCTAGCACGTACCGTTTTTGAGATATTCGCTGTTAAAAAGTAAAAAAACTTTTAGGAGTCCACTGTTATGTATTCTTACGTTGCTTCCACGAAATAGGACTTGATTTCATATAAAATGGACCTCCTGATTCCAAAACTGCAATCCGCAATTTTCAAGCCTGTTCTGTTTTTGAGATATTCGCGTTTGAAAATTTTAGTGTGATTTATAAATAATATAAGTGCGTAACAGTAGAGTTTGAGTTATAATATAATAATAATAATAATAGTTTTGATCACATGATCAATTATTTTTATTTATTCTTTCTTTTTATTTACAACTCATTTTTAATAAATTCAACCTAACCGAGAACTGGTAACAATGACCGTCGTCTCGTTGTAGCGAAAAAAACCAAGGGTTCTGGTGGGAATCGAACCCACGACCTCCAGGTTGCAAGGCTAGCACGCTACCAACTAGCCTATGGGAGCCCCCTAGAGTTTGAGTTTTTCAAACGCCAATATTTCAAAAACAGTACGCGATAGAAAAATTTGGATGCCAGATTTGGAATAAAGATGCCTTATTTTTACTAAATCGAGTTCTATTGTGTTTGAGCAACTTAAGAATACGTTACAGAGGAGACCCAAATATTTTAATATTAAAACGCGAATATCTTAAAAATCTTACGTGATAGAAAAATTAATTTTATTGATAATCTAACGTATATACTTCGAATTAAAAAAGGAGTAATTATACAGATCACAAAACTATAAAAATTCACGGCGAATTGATTCACAAGTTTGTTTTGACCACAAGCCTATACCTCAATTTTCTAAAAAGCTTAAACAATCTTTAATAATGTGATGCAGCAACATCCGCTTTAGTTCGTAAATGTATTTATTTAATTTAGGACCAACTTTTTTTGATATAAGGGGGCATGTCACAGACTCAATTCCGTTCGGATTTGAAAAAAGTGGTTTACTCGTAAAACGAAAATTATTTTTTTCGGAATGAAATCACTTTCAAAAATCAAAGTGGAATTGAATTGGATAAAAGTGTTTTCATTACGAAAAAAATATTTGCTTTACGTTTTACGAGTAAACCACTTTTTTTAATTCCGAACGGAATTAAGTCTGTGACATGCCCCAAGATATGAAATTTAAAAAATTGATCAATAATCGATTTTTTAAGCTCTAAATAAAGAGAAATGAAATGCCATTACCAAATTTTGTTACCATTTTTGCAAAACCTAAATCTATTTGAAGCTGGACGTAGAAAAAATTGCATACTTCGTGTATCACCCTCATTCTAATTGTTTCAGTTGAAAAAGTTCAAAATCATTAAGCAAAGAACTGGTGAAAGATGTTTTTTGTTGTTATTTTGTAGCATTTTTGGAAGTGATTTTAAAAGTACTTCCTACGGAATATGAAGTTCGGCACCAATCGCTACTTTGTATGTAGTGAAACCACTAATTCTTTTTGAACCACTTCGTTTATTTTTTGCTGGGTCGTTAATCAAATTTTGTAGAAAAGAAACTGCTTTCGGTCTATAATACAATTCTGTTCAACCAGCAGCCGAATTAAGGCATTTTGTATTTTTAGGTTATGTTGAATGTACCAAAATTTTCGAGGTAAGTGTTTCTTCACAATACAGCAGCAAGCAGCTGAGCAGCAAAATTTTTACATGTGTTTTGTTGTTGCGGCAACAACAAAATACATGTAAAAATTTTGCTGCTCAGCTGCTTGCTGTTGTATTGTGAAGAAACACTAACTCTTGAACCACTGAACCGATGTCGCTCAAATGCAATACCAAACTTCTTGGGGCAACAACAAGTTGAGTTAGAGAAAAAGCTTTTCTGCATACATCACACACAAACCTACTGTGAGTTAAAAACAAACTACGTTTAGTCACTGATGTTTGTACACCGAGTATAGCCTAGTGGTTAGAGCTTCGGTTTACAAAAACATGAGTGATTTAACGACACAGGTTCGAAGATCATGTCAGGCTAGTCTGTTGATAAAAAAACATATAAAGAATTTTTCTAGCAAATGTCAAATAATCAATTTAATGTAATTGCCTACTGATGACGTAGAAGTGGCTACAGAAACCATGGTCTAGGGTAAATCCACATTTAATTTAATCTTTAGAAGACACAATTTTCTTCTTCAATCAGAAAAACCAAACAACAAATTAAATACACTTGGCTTACGCCGAAAAAATATAATAAATACAAGTAAATATGTTAAGTTTCAGTCATATCCGTATAATATTTTGGCCGTGATCACCATTTACACAGTCAGACGGATGAATGGACATCGCTAGGGTATAATAAAAAGTACCAACATTTTTTAA
Source organism: Pegoplata infirma (assembly GCA_963921195.1). Classification (NCBI taxonomy): domain Eukaryota; kingdom Metazoa; phylum Arthropoda; class Insecta; order Diptera; family Anthomyiidae; genus Pegoplata; species Pegoplata infirma. The sequence goes on along the minus strand of OY992537.1, from coordinate 64,759,351 downwards.
CACAGAAAATTTTTGTCAAAATCTTCTTTTCCAAGAAAAAAATCTGCAAAACATATTGTCGATATTCACGTCAGAAATTTTAGTCTTGCAAAATTGCGAAATGTTAAAATTGTCACGTCAGAATTTTTTATTTTTTTTAAATTTGAATCAAATTTTTATGTTTCTATTACCTTTTTCATGATGCGTCGTTGCAAAAAAATATTCGCAATTTATTTCAATATTTCTATTTACAACGTAACAAGCAAAAATAGTTGCAATTTTAACATTTCGCAATTTTGCAAGACTAAAATATCTTACGTGAATTATTGAGGGGTTAACATTTTTTACCCTTGCAAGATAGCAACGTTTTTTACCCTCCACTTATTTTTAGTGTTAGAGGTATATATAAAGTTTGTTATTCCGTTTGTAAATCATCAAAATATGATCAGTGATCGAATCTAAGACATTCTAGCTAAAAAAAAAAATCACCAAAAAAATTTAACATTTGTTTTTCAAATACATAGACGGTATTCGCACAAAATATTTTACTTTTGCAACAGTGCAAGGATAGCAACGTTTTTTTAATCAACTTTTGCAAGCGTTGTTGCAAGAAAAGAATCGGTAGTGCCAATATTTTCTTCAAACAACGCATTATATAATATGTATTTTGCTACATTTTACGAAATAACTAGCAAATAAAGTTGCAATTTTAACATTTCGCTTTTTTGCAAGACTAAAGCCTCTCCACGCAAGAACAATTGGACTCATCTCTGATTCCAATTGTAGAAGATGTGATGAACCGAATACGGATGAAACAGTTGAACTAGGGTTCTATAGTCGAAAAGTCGATTAATCGACTTTTTGTATGAAAAAGTCGAAATCGACTTTTTTGGTCTAAAAAAGTCGAAAAGTCGACTTTTTCTTTAGACTTTTTTCGATTTTTTTTTTTTGATTTTTTTTACTTTTACCAGATGAAAATAATTTCTTTCTAAAAAAAAATCAAATAAGAGCCGAGTTTAATAACAACTGAAGCTATTGGTATTTCCATGTATTTTGTATGTGAAACAAAAATGTCAATGCCAAATTCATGAGTTAGAAAGTGTTAAGTGCAATATTTACCAATATTTTTGATTATTGTAAACGCCTCAGTGATAGGGTTCTGTAAATCGAAAGTCGACTCTTTTGCTTTCAATTTCTTTAACCTTTTCCATATTTTCGATTTCTTCGACTTTTTTCAACCTTCATTGGTACCCAACATTGATAAATAAAATACAATAAAACAAGTAAAAAAGTTAAATTCGGCCTTGCCGAATGTAGTGATACCCTCCACAATTTTAAAAAGATTATTGTAAAAAACTTTATTTAAAATGAAATTACTTTTGAAAAAAAAAAAATTTTTTGAAAAAAAAATTTTCGCGAAAAAAAATTTTGGTAAAAAAAATCCGCAATTTTTTTTTTGTGTTCGTACTTGTTTAAATACCATTTGGTGTTCAATTATGTTCACATATGCCAACCAGAAGCCGAATTATAGCATTTTGTATTTTTAGGTTATGTTGAATGTACTGAAATTTTTGAGGTGTGCTTACATTTTCGTTCATAACTTTTGAACCGCTGAACCGATATCGCTCAAATGCAATACCAAACTTCTCGGGAGAACTTCCAATAAATATGTTAAGTTTCAGTCATCTCTGTGCAATATTTTGTCCGCGACAGCATTTTCCACAGACAGACAGACAGACGGACAGACGGACATCGCTAGAATGTCATAAAATCGATCGGGCATCATGAATATATATACTTTATGGGGTCCCAGATCGATATTTCGATGAGTTACAAACAGAATGACAAACTTAGTGTGCAATTACAATTCTGGCGTTGGCTTTGAATTTTGCTTGTTCCCATACGTTTGGTATGTACAGCAAAAAACGCCAGCGTTGGCTTTGAATTTTGCTCTACACACAAAATGCATTGAAACAAGCAAAATTCAAAGCCAACGCCAGAATTGTAATTGCACACTTATATATACCCTCTATCACTAGAGTGGAGGGTATAAAAATAGCACCTAAATGCTTACAACAAATCAAAACTAAACTTTTATTTACAAAAAAATCGACTTTTTAAAAGTTTGAAAAGGTCGAAAAAAATTGAAAAGTCGAAAAGTTGAAAAAAATCGAAAAGTCGAAAAAAGCCGACTTTTTAAAAAGTCGAAAGGTCGAAAAGTCGACTTTTTAAAATTTGAAAAAAGTCGAAAAATCTACTTTTTAGAAATTGAAAAAAGTCGAAAAGTCGACTTTTTGTTGCGACTATATAACCCTAAGTTGAACATATTCTGTGCAAATGCCCGCATTGGCCAGGCATCGCAAACAAATTTTAGGCAAAGCTGAACTCGAGAATCTGGAGGAAATCGCAGTTATGGACCTTATGCGCGTTAAATTGTTTGCAACATGGACTAACGCGTTTTATCCACGTCGTTGAAGGAACATGTGGTATTGCTATGGACCAGCCGGTCTATGCGAGGAGTTCAAAATTTTGAGCTCCGCCACCCCTAACCTAACCTAAAGGCCTCTGTTCTGTCATTTACAACTTTTCAATTCACATGAAAATTTCCGAATCACATGAAATCAAGATTAGTGTTCTTTTTTCCACGTTTTCATTCGAAGTTGAAATCGAATAATTAAAATTTAAAAAATTATAAGGAAAAAAGTGCATTCGTTTTACTTTCACCAAATTTTATTTATGTGAAACAAAACGAAATAGAAATTCGGATGTAAAATCTAGAACACCCAAAAAATTCGGAAATTTTCACATTTTTTATGTGAATTACTTATTTTGTAACAGTGGCCTATGGGTCCTTTCATAGAGTCAATTCCGTTGGGAAGTGGTTTCAAAGTTTTTTTCTAAAAACTTTAAATAAAAAAAATATTTCTGAATGAAATCACTTTCATGCAATTCAATTCCACTTTGATTTTTGAAAGTGATTTCATTATAAAACAAGTAAGAGTGTTAAATTCGGCTGTGCCGAATCTTTTATACCCTCCAATTTCTTAAACAATAAAAAAATGACTCTGAGTCTCGTTTTGACATCATTCAAGATAAAAATTTGTACTATACAATGTACTATGTTGAATAAAGTAAACAAACACCTCCATTTTTTTAATAATTCATAATTTTATTTAAATTTGAATATTTTCTATTTAAAATATTCATTAAGTTAATTAATTTTTTTTTTGTACAAATACAAGTCTAGAAATTAAAAAAAAAAAGAAAAGAAAAATATTTTCAAAAATGTGAAAAAATTAAATACTTAAATTAATTTATGAAAAATTACTTAATTAAAAAAAAACAAACATTTAATGAAGAGAATTAAAGAAAACAATCACGCCGACTCGTATCGAGACTTCATCATTTTCTTTATATAAGATTTATAGTCGTCACCAGGACCAATACCAGCTTTCGTGCCTAAACCGGCAGTGGAGTTACGAGTGTTGGCCTAAAAAATTAAAAAAATATAATATTTTTTCAATATGCAGTTAAAAAATTATGTAATTACCTCTATAATATTTGTGCGTCCTTGATTTTTTCGTCCCAAACCCTGACCTTCAGACCAGCCCATTTTTTGCAACAACCTATTTCCTACATTATTTGAACCTATGGGCATAGCTGGGGCCTCTGCTGCTGGTTTGCGAGACGTTAGATTTTTAATTTCCTTTTCGAAACGTTCACGACTACGATTAGGTGGGGGTGGATCACTTTCACCATATTTTTGTCTTCGTTCTTTGGCACGATCACGATAACTGCAAATATTTTAATTTAGAATATGAATGTTTTCTATACTATCTACAAAAGTGATTTAAAAAAGACCAATTTGAATTCGAAAATACTATTTGCAGTTCGAACTCCAATTTTTATTCGACAAATATTAGTTGTAACTTGTAAAATATCAATTACAGTTTGAAATTTAATTCTAAAAAAATCAATTGTAATTCGTCAAAGATCAATTGTAATTCGAAAAAGATCAATTGTAATTTGAAAAAAAAAAATGAATTGTAATTAAAAAAAAAACGATTATAATTCAAAAAAAGATCAATTGTAATTCGAAAATTCCAATTGTAATTCGAAAAAGATCAATTGTAATTTGACGAATTACAGAAAAAGATCAATTGTAATTCAAAAATAAATTGTAATTTACAATTGTAATTTGAAAATAATCAATTAAAGAGCTTATTGTAAAAACTCGATAAGCAATATTTCATTTTATGGTGGTTTTTACATTAAAACTTTTAAAATAATGTAGAAAATATAACTTTTGCAGAATTTTTATTATCAATTTACTTGTACGAAGGGTTAAAGCAAGACTTCTGACCAAAATCTGTCAATGGAACATCAGTAAAAGCCGAAACACGAAAAAATAAAATGTTGCTTATCAAGTTCTTGCAGTAAGCCCTTCAATTGTTATTTAAAGAAGATAAATTGTAATTCGGAAAAGATCAATATCAATTCGAAAAAGATCAATTGTAATTCTATAAAGATAAATTGTAATTCGAAAAAGATCAATTGTAATTCAAAAAAGATCAATTGTAATTCGAAGATTTCAATTGTAACTTAAAAAGTTGATATTTTTCGATTTACAATTTAATTGAATTAAATTTAAATTACTTACAATTTATCTTTTTCAAATTACAATTAATAGTTTTCAAATTAAAATTTATCGTTTTTCAAATTACAATTAAGCTTTACGAATTACATTTGATCACTTCCGAATTACAATTTGACTCATCGAATCACATTTGAAACTTTTAAATAACAAATAGAGTATTAAAATTTAAAGTATAATATTCAAATTACAAATGAAATTTTTGAATTACAAATAGAAGTTTCGAATTACAAATGAAATCTTTGAATTACAATTGATCATTTTTTAAATTACATCTGAAAATAAAAAAAGGAACTTACGACAACGCTGCTGATAATGAATCTTGTTCAGCTTGTTGTTGTTGCTCTTGTTGTTGTATGGTTAAACCTTTTTCTAAATTATGCTTCGCTAAATTTTCCTTATGTAAATTTGACATTTTCAAATGTTTTTGTAATATCTCCAGTGATTGAAAACCTCTTTTACACAATAGACATGTAAGTTTTTGAAAATCTACATAATCTTTTTGACTTGTTTCCGAAGTTGCTCCAGCATTAACTATAGGTGGTGGAGGTGGTGGTATATTATCCTCATCTGAATCTGAACCATAAGAAGGTATAAGTCTATTTGCTGTCGAACCTCCCGCCCCCATACTCATACTTGGTGACATAAATGTGTTGGCACCCAGTTTTGCAGACTTCTTTTCTAATATTGAAAAGCCAACATCTGCATAACCACTTGATAAGCCACTACTTGTGGAGGGTTTCATGCCATCTAGTTCTGTTCTGTGATTGGATAATATTGGTTGCGGTGTTGCTACAACGGTATAATCTTTCTTTTGATTTAGTTGTTTAGCCCATTTTTCCATGTCTTTAACAATTTTTTTTGCCACTTTAACTTTATCATGTCTATGACCTCCACTCTCTTTTTTCTCCTTTTTATTTGAATCGTCTTCGGTTGTAGATGCTGTTGTTGAGGCAGCTGGTTTCGTTGCATCGCCTTCCGTTTCTTGTTTAACGACATCTTGTAAAGTAGCGGCTGCAGAAGCTGGAGTTGCTAAAACATATGAACTTTTACGATGATCCCAATATAGATAAGCTCCAGTTTCATTGTTGTAATAATATTGAGAATGTGCATCATAATAAAGACCCGTTGTAGGATCATAATAATAACCAGAGGTCTCATCATATTGATACAAAGAAACATCCGGTGTTGCTTTAGTGTTGAGGATTAAAAAAAACATAAGATTATTTTTTTAAATTTTAAATTAATATTATTTCTTATTTCCCTGCAGAAAAAAGGAAATCAACTATGCCGTGATTGGTGAAAACACCATTCACGGTTATTGTTTATTTCTAGGTGAAATAATTAAAAACACGGTTTCCTTTTTTTGTTTTATTTTAATTCTAATTTAAATTTTTATTTCTTCTTTTTGGATTTTAAAAATAAATTCACAATTTTTGTTTTACAGTTTTGTTTTAGTTTTAAGTTTTTGTTTTATAATACGACACTTTCACACTTGCTGGTTCTTTGCTTGTTGAAACTAATTCTAAACATTCTCCCCTCCCCCCCCCCCCCCCCCCCCCGGTTCACGTGTGCTTAATATAGTTTTTCCGTGGGTCCTGTAAAGGTGTAGCCAAAGACTGTTTTTTCGGCAACCACTTGGCCTAAATCCAAGTCAATGGCACCATCTCGTCTAATTTGCGAGTATACATCGCATCCCAACTCCAATTCGATTACGGTGTTGGATCTAGGATCAATGTCCGCCAACGTATCGTCACAAAATTCCTCGTAAGGGTTTTCTTCCAGTGGAGCTGCGTAGGGTCGGCGAGGTAGGGTCTCGGTTATTATTGCTACTATTTGTCGGTTGAACTTCGTTTTATTTTGACGTGGTCTTATAAAAAATATGGCAAACTGGTAACCTTGTTTTTCTGTTGTCAAGAGACCCAATTTGTTTACAGTATAACGAGCGATTTGTGAGACAGTGATGGATGGGTTTATTACTGCTCTGACACTATACCAAGTGTCGTTATTTTCCTTGGAATACAAACGGACTGTGGCTGTAGGCACGAAGACTTTTGGCCATATGAAGGTCTCAACAAGGGAATTTTGGGTCATTTGTGAAGTAGTAGTTTTGGCTTTTGGCTTATCAACTTCGGATTTTCTTGTTTTTGGTATAGCGCCAAGGTTTCGTGAACTGCTTGGCTGTGGGTCATCTTTAGCGGTGTCATTGTCTCTGGTTGGGTCGTTTGAGTCACTTTTATATTTTTTTGCTAGCTGTGGAGCATTATGCAAAAGGGTGTGATGACGTTGTGAGCAAATACCACAGGTATGATGATTTTTGCAGTTTTCGGATGTGTGTGAGCGGGCAAGACAATTAATGCAATACTTTTGGATTGCCACATCATAACGTTCATCGGGTCGAGCATGTAGAAATTTTGCGCAGGTTTTTAGAGCGTGGTCTTGTTGGCACAAATCACATGACCAGAGCCAATCTTCGCTTCGCCGTTTAGAGTTGGATGACATTGCTATAAATAAAGTAAGAAGAGATGTTAACATGATTGGGTCAATGCAGGATCCCAGCAAAAAATAAACGAAGTGGTTCAAAAAGAATTAACGGTTTCACTACATACAAAGTAGCGATAGGTGCCGACCCAGCAAAAAATTTTCAAGATTTGAAAGCAGTAAATTTAGTTAGAAGCTCTTTACTGCTTCCTGCTTCATAAATGCAACAATATAAGGCATTGAATTTGACATTGAATAAGCAGGATTTGAATGCTGTTTTGATGCGCTTCTAAGAAGCGATAAAAATTTGATTTTTTTTAGCATTGTCGCTTACAGGAAGCACTAAAATCATCAATTAAAAAAAAAAACTTTACAACGCATTTTTGCTTTGGAGTATTTGAAAAATTCGGGGATTTTAACTGTCGCAAGAAAAAAAAGTTATGTTTTACAAAAATGCTTAAAATAATTTATTGAAAATGGTATCTAATATAATTTAAAAAAAATATAAAAAATTTGAAGTTGTACCGTGTTAAAGACGGTTAACAGTTTTATAAATCATTTAAAAGGTGCAAAAAGTGAGTAAAAAATTAAATACGGAATATTTTATTTTTGTATTTATAAAATTTTATGAATATAATTATTTAAATATAAATTATATACATAAATAATTTTAATTAATTTCTTTTGTTATCGTTTTTATGTATATGTGTTTTTCGTGTCAAGAAAACATTTAAAAGGGGATGAAAAATTTTGTTGAGCATTTCAAATTTACACCTTATGCGAAGCACTAATATAAGGCAGAGTATTACAAATTCAGAATAAACACTAAAAAATGGGAGAGATTTTTAAAAATTAAACTTAACTGCTTATGAGAAGCACTTAAGTAAGCCAGAGATTTTTTAAAATTTAACTTTACTGCTTACGCGAAGCACTAAAGTAAGGCAAACTATACCTCTCTTCTCTTTACAATCGTCTACGATAGTTTACGAAATGAACAGAAACCGGTTTTATTAAAATTTGTAGTAAAATATTGGGATGATGAAATAACAAAAAAATCAATGTTGCCACTTTCTGGATAATTATCCAAAAGTGGGACAATTTCAGAATCCTTGGATAATTTTTGGATAGTGAAATTTTTTGTGTAATTTTTGTGTAATTTCACCTCAACAAAGTTCCAACTAATTTTAATCATATTTTAGTTATTTTATCGACATTTTCGGTTTAAAAAAAAGCATTGACAATATGGAAATTTTGATTACCAAATACTAGATAATTAATGACGGACATGCATTTTTGGACCATAAAAACCTAGTCTTAATTTTTTAAATTAAACATTTTTCTGGAGAATCCCTCTTCCAAAATCTAAAAATTGTTCTTTATCTTATTTTAATATTACCATTTTCCCATTCCTCAGTTTAAAGGATTTTCAGACGAGCAGACATGTGAGTCGACCTGTCAAAATTTTCTGAATAAAGCTCTTGTTTTTGTAGCCTTAACACAAACAAAATAAATAAATTTATGTAATTTACAATACGAACTATTTGACAAACTGATCAATTTAACATACAAGGTACCCCGAAAGGAAAAATTTGAACGTACTATTGAAGTTTAACAAAAAACTGGAAAGAACATTAATTGATAAAAATAAATTAATTTAATTTCTTATTTTTAAGTATAAGAATACAAAAACTATCTCTTGAATTACAAAAAAAAAAGAAAAAAAGTTTATAATTTTTTTTTTAAAAAAAAAAAATTAAATTTTAAAATTTTTTAAAATTTTTTTTTAATAAAAAAAAATTTAAATTTTTTTAGTGAAAAATTTTTTTTTGTCAGGTTAAATTTTTTTTTGTGTAATTTGTGATATTTTGGATAATTTTGTGTGTAATTTCCAATTCTATTTTTGGCAACACTGAAAAAAATACAAATCAGTTGATATTGAGTCTTGAGACTGTTCAGTTGTGTTCGTGTCTGTTAAAATATCAAAAGTGAAAAATGTTAAAATGTGATAAGTGTAAAGCGTACTAAAAATATAATTATATAAATAAGGTAAAATTAAAATAAAAATAAAAAAGTATACAACTTTTAGTGTATACGTTGTTGCGATAGATACCCAGCAAAAAAAGAGCTTACCATTCACTACAAAATTCACCACAACTTATGAACCAGATGTACTTCTTCTTCAACTGAAACATTGATGAATTTAATATGGGCGTGACACACAAAGTATGTTCTTTTTATCGCCACTTTTCAGTGGCGAAAGATTGACACTTAAGTATAAGATATATCACTAGTGTTTTTATCACAACTTCTGAAGTAGTGATCCGGATGTTAATATAACTTGACCTTTTGGAAGCACATTTTTCATCACTTCTTTAGAAGTACATATTTCTTGGCATTTTGGGTGTGATTATGTCATTTTTATTTGGTGATTTAGAACTTCTAAATTATAAGTTCTTTTTTCACTTATTTTTGTAAGATTGATTGAAAGAGTATTTTTTTTTTGTAATATTTACACTAAAAACACTGTTCGACAGCAAAAACCTTCCAGTGAAATTTCTAACTGGTCCTTATAGATTTTGGTCTCCTGCTTCCAAATCTACCGTCCAAATTTTTCTAGCACGTACCGTTTTTGAGATATTCTCTGTTATAAAAAAAAAATACTTTTAGGGGTCCACTATTACGTATTCGTACGTTGCTTCCACGAAATAGGACTTGATTTCATATAAAATGGACCTCCTGATTCCAAAACTGCAATCCACAATTTTCAAGCATGTTCTGTTTTTGAGATATTCGCGATTGAAAATTTTAGTGTGATTTATAAAGAATATAAGTGCGTATCAGTAGAGTTTGAGTTTTTCAAACGCCAATATTTCAAAAACAGTACGCGATAGAAAAATTTGGATGCCAGATTTGGAATAAAGATGCCTTATTTTTACTAAATCGAGTTCTATTGTGTTTGAGCAACTTAAGAATACGTTACAGAGGACACCCAAATATTTCAATATTAAAACGCGAATATCTTAAAAACCTTACGTGATAGAAAAATTAATTTCATTGATAATCTAACGTATATACATCAAATTAAAAAAGGAGTAATTATAGGAATCACAAAACTATTAAAATTCACGGCGAATTGATTCAAGTTTGTTTTGACCACAAGCCTATACCTCAATTTTCTAAAAAGCTTAAACAATCTTTAATAATGTGATGCAGCAACATCCGCTTTAGTTCGTAAATGTATTTATTAAATTTAAGACCAACTTTTTTTGATATAAGATATGAAATTTGAAAAATTTATCAATAATCGATTTTCGTCTTTTCGATTTTTTAAGCTCTAAATCAGCCATGGGCATTTTTGTAATTCCTATTCCCGCGGGAATAGGCTAAAAAATGCTGCTTGTGCGCTGTCAACACACATACACTATAAAATTCTGTTGCTTGAGCAAATTTGTTTACTTTTCGCTTGCTACTACCCACACAAGCATAAATGTTATAGTATGTGTGTGCGCATCGCTGCTCTAAATAAAAAGAAAAACAATGCCATTACCAAATTTTGTCACCATTTTTGCAAAACCTAAAATTGCATACTTCGTGTATCACCCTTATTCTAATTGTTTCAGTTGAAAAAGAAGTTCATGTGTTGTGGTGATTTGATTTGATTCCTAAGAACATATAAAAAAGGTACTTCAAAATCATTAAGCAAAGAACTGGTGAAAGATGTTTTTATTGTTATTTTGTAGCATTTTTGGAAGTGATTTCAAAAGTACTTCCTACGGAATATGAAGTTCGGCACCTATCGCTTCTTTGTATGTAGTGAAACACTAATTCTTTTTGAACCACTTCGTTTATTTTTTGCTGGGTAATTAAAAAAATACATTTTTTTCTTTTGACGCGTATAAAAATTAAAATGAGGGATAAACGACAAACATACAGAAAAAAATAAAAATAGAGCGTTGCTGCTTCCTCTTCTTTCAAAAATGAAGCAATAAATTACAATAACCTAGAAGAAATTCCAACATTAAAGTAAATTCCAACAAGTAAAACAATTTATGAAAAAGTTCCTGAAAATGAGTTTTTAAATGATATAAATGGCTGGTTTATCCAATATCGCCCAACAGTTGAAACCGCAACAGCATTGCTTAAAATATTTAAAAAACATACAGAAATTCTTTTCAGTGTAGTTGGCTTATTTGGAAAACACCAATTGGTTAAAAAAATAACTCTTGCTCTACGGACTTACGTATTTTCAAGTCGGCATAGGTTTGCTGAAAGAAGTAATAAATATTTTGATAATCTGCAAGTAAGCTTGGACGGTTTCGACATCGTAAACTCAAATTAATCATGGAATGGGTTCAACAAATACTTGGACCAATTTCCCATTAAAACTAAAGCAGAAATTTTTAATATGGATCGAGAAATGCAAATGGAACGCAGGGTGCAATAGTAAGTACACTAAAAAAAATAATGTTATTTTACATTAAAAAGTTCGTAAAATACATATCGTCGCTGCGCCTAAAAATGGAGTCATGTGTTAAAATTTTATTTTTGAAGAGGCACGAGAAACATCCAAATTTGGTTCTATCGCGGAACTTTTATAAACATAACTTCGCATAAACATTAAACCAATATTATAAATTTCATGTTGATTAAAAGTTGACTTCTACAAAGTACTGCGAAAGGACCAAAAAAGGCTGTTTCTTGGGCCTCTTTATAAAAAAAATTGAAAAACACATGACTCCATTTTTAGGCGCAGCGACGATATGTACTAGCAAAAATGCTTTTAACTTTACAAGGCCTTACTTGTAATACAAAATTCCACATAAAAAGATTTAATTAACACATTTTTTGTAAAAGGTTGCGGTAAAAAGATGTTAATTTACAAAGATATTAAAATTAAGAACCGAAAATATTTGAAAATTTACAAAAAAAATGTAAATTGTAAGAAAATTTTGTATTTTTTATGATAAAAATTACAAGAAAAGTCTTGTCTTTTAAAGGATTTTTGCAAGTACATTTTTAACAAGATGTGTCCCGTAAAATTACGGTACTGTTAGTAATTTTACTAACATGTTTTTTTGTTTTATTTTATAATAATTATCTTTTTACTCTTGATGAGAAATTATGTTCCATATTTTTTTTTTTCAGATTGCCACTAAAAAAAAAAATATTGTGGGAAGAACTGATATAAAAAAGATAACATCAATTTTTGCCCCCGACCCAGTTTAAAGTTTTACCTCGAGTGGAAGGCAAAAATAAGCTTTTGGACTATCCAAAATTATTAAACGTGATATTAAGTAAGTGTATTTTTACATTTTAAGTTCAGGAATTGCTCCAACCTAATTTTTAAATTTATGTTTTGTCAGGAGCCGTATATAAAGAACAATTACACTGTAAGTAGGTGAAAATGACACACCAAAACGCCGAGACACGTCAAACTAATTTTGGGTCGTAGAATCCAGTGGTGTACCCCGTTTTGAAAGTTAGCTCAAAATCCGAGATATTTCGAGTTTAAATTAAGTCTTGCAAAAATCACCAACATAAATAAATTTAAAACAAAAAATTATTTTCTTGAAAATTGTGCTATGAGAATATCATGGTTTTAATTAGAAAAGAAAATAATGACCTCGAGCCAGAATAAACATCCTCAAAATACATATGTTTTTCTTTAAAATATAAGTTGTATAATCTCTTAATATAAATTTTAAGTAAGATAATTCAAAAAAAAAAAAAAAACCCATATAAAAATTGATTTTTTTATTTTTATTATAAAAAAATAAACAAAACCTTAATTATTTACTCGTTTAATTATAATTTTGTGATCTCAATTGTTTCCTTTATATTTAATTAATATACTTATCATTACATTTGTTTATAGATTTTTTTATTTTATATTCTATGTTAAAATAACAAAGGAAATAAAACATAAATTTTATAAATAAAAAATAAATTGCATTTTATTACATGACAATAGGCATTTTTTGGGGTTTGCAGTAATGCTTAAAAAAAGGCATGAATACTGCAAATTCCAGAAGGCATTCATGTTACGCTTTCTAGAATGACTTATTTATGCGCATTTATGAAGGCCTTGATGACGGTATATTCAATGCTTAATAATAATCGACTCTGAGAAGCAATGATTTAACAACATTTTTAGTGCTGGTTAATAATCGATTATGAACCGATTCTAAGAAGACATGATTTTACAACGTTTTCTGTGCTATCAAAAAAGTTCTTACTTATTGCAATTCATTTAGTGCTTTTTGGATTCCAATGCTACTGCATTTTTTTGTGACATCTCATATAAAAATCATGGCTTCTGTGGTTGCATTCTCATGTGTTTCTGAACTTTTTCTAACTTATAATCGTGCTTCTAGGAAGCAACCGTTTTTGCTGGGGAACTTCATGTTCCGTAGGAAGTGCTTTTAAAATCACTTCCAAAAATGCTACAAAATAACAATAAAACATCTTTCACCAGTTCTTTACTTAATGATTCTGAAGTACCTCTTTCATATGTTCTTAGGAATTAAATCAAATCACCACAACCTATGAACTTCTTTTTCAACTGAAACACTTAGAATGGGGGTGATACACGAAGTATGCAATTTTTTCTACGTCCAGCTTCGAAAAGACTTAGGTTTTGCAATAATGGTGACAAAATTTAGTAATGGTATTTCATTTATCTTTATTTAGAGCTTAAAAAATCGAAAAGATGAAAATCGATTACATATTGATAAATTTTTCAAATTTCAAACAAGCAATTTGACGATTAACTACGACGATTCTATATCTTATATCGAAAAAAGTTGGTCCTAAATAAAAAAAATACATTTACGAACTAAAGCGGATATTGGTGCATCACATTATTAAAGATTGTTTAAGCTTTTTAGAAAATTGAGGTTTAGGCTTGTGGTCAGAACAAACTGGTGAATCGATTCGCCCTGAATTTTTGTAGTTTTGTGATCTTTATAATTACTCCTTTTTTAATTTTCTATCACGTAAGGTTTTTAAGATATTCGCGTTTGAATATTGAAATATTTAGGTCTCCTCTGTAACGTATTCTTAAGTTGCTCAAACACAATAGTACTCGATTTAGTTAAAATAAGACATTTTTATTCCAAATCTGGTATCCAAATTTTTCTATCGCGTACTGTTTTTGAAATATTGGCGTTTGAAAAACTCAAATTCCACTGTTGCGCACTTATAATCTTTATAAATCACACTAAAATTTTAAAACGCGAATATCTCAAAAACAGAACATGCTTGAAAAATTTGGATTGCAGTTTTGGAATCAGGAGGTCCATTTTATATGAAATCAAGTCCTATTTGGTGGAAGCAACGTAAGAATACGTAACAGTTTTTTTTTTTACTTTTTAACAGCGAATATCTCAAAAACGGTACGTGCTAGTAAAATTTGGACAGTAGATTTGGAAGCAGGAGATCAAAATCTATAAGGACCAGTTAGAAATTTCACTGGGAGGTTTTTGCTGTCGAACAGTGTTTTTAGTGTAAATATAAAAAAAAATACTCTTTCAATCAATCTTACAAAAATAAGTGAAAAAAGAACTTCAAATTTAGAAGTTCTAAATCCCCAAATAAAAATGACATAATCACACCCAAAATGCCAAGAAATATGTACTTCTAAAGAAGTGATGAAAAAAGTGCTTCCAAAAGGTCAAGTTATATTAACATCCGAATCACTACTTCAGAAGTTGTAATAAAAATGTTAATATATATGTACATAATAAACACTAGTGATGTATGTTATACTTAAGTGTCAATTTTCCGCCACTGAAAAGTCGCGAAAAAAAGAACATACTTTGTGTGTCACGCCCATATTAAATTCATCAATGTTTCAGTAGAAGAAGTACATCTGGTTCATAAATTGTGGTGAATTTTGTAGTGAATGGTAAGCTCTTTTTTTGCTGGGATGATTTCTTTTTTGTAGGATGAGGGTCAGTTTTTAAATAGCACTACGATTTTTGTAATGGGTCTTGTGCAGTTTCCATTAGCGGTTGGTATGTCGACGACTCGGCTATTTTGATCAGGTCCAAGATAAGTTTTAGTAATTCGGCCCAATTTCCATTCATTCGGTGGTAAGTTGTTGTCTTTGATAACAACTAGGTCATTGACTTTGACGTTTTCTTTTTGGTTTTTCCACTTGTATCGGCGATGGAGTTCTGATAAGTATTCAGATTTCCATCTTTGACAAAACGAATGGTGGATGAGTTTGAGGCGTTTCCAGCGGTTGACAAGGGTCGGATTTTCATTGCTTAAATCTTGTTCAGCTGGGGTCATTAGAGATGAGCCGATGAGAAAGTGGCGAGGGATCAATGGATTTATATCGTAAGGGTCATCGCTGGCAGGACTTAAGGGTCGAGAGTTCAGACAAGATTCAATACAGGTCAAAATGGTAGACAATTCTTCGAAAGTAAATTTCATCTTTGGAATCATTTTCCGAAGATGTGTTTTAAATGATTTTACACCCGTTTCCCAAAGTCCTCCCATATGAGGGGCACCTGGGGGTATAAATTTCCACTCAATGTTTTGGTGGCTGTAATGATGAATTACTTGGGTCTGAAGAGATTTGATGAATTCTAACCGGTCCTTCTTGATAAGTGTTGCAGCTCCAACGAAATTAGTTCCATTGTCAGAGTGTATGACAGCTGGACATCCTCGTCTTCCTATAAACCGGGAAAAGGCAGCCAAAAACGCTTGGGTCGAAAGGTCACTAGCTGCTTTGGTAGCAAAACACACGAAAATGCATATGTAGCCTTTTGTTATGAGACAGGCTCGGCCCGTGAAATTTCGAATGTCGAAGGGTCCTGCATAATCAACTCCAGTAACAGCAAAGGGTCTAGAGAGGGTCGTGCATTCAGGTGGCAGTGATGACATGATTTGATTTTGGGTTTGTTTTTTGTATAACACGCAGGTTTTGCAGTTATAATTAACCATTTTTTATTTTAAACTGTAAAAACTGTATAGTTTTTTTTTTTGAAAGGCAATTTTTGTTTTTGTTTTTAAAGTTTAGAAAAAATATATACGGGGGTTTTCGTGTCAACTGACACAACTTTTGAAACCGATGTCTTCCGATCGGAATGAAATTTTCACCATGGTTAGTCCTATTGGATAGTAGTTCAGACACAATTTTTCAACGAGATCGGTCAAGAACTCTCTGAGTTAGAGGGTCGAAATTTGTAATTTTGGCCAAAGAGGTGTTGATTCTAATCCATGTAACTTCTTACCTATTGTTTTTATCAAAATGTGTCCCAAAGGGTTTAGATAGCTATTTCTTCAGTCTTTCGAAAAAAAATTATAAAAAAAGTAAAAAAAAAAATTTTTGATTTTTTTTCTTAAAAATCCAAAACTTTTTTGACATTTTCCTCAAATTGGGCCCTTTTTTTTTTTTTTGATTCAAAAGAAAGCTTAGGTGATTTCCTTTAAGAGCTATGGGGTCGCTTAGTGGGATGCGAGTGGGATATCTATGAAAAAATTTTCTTTTTATCTTTGGAACACAAAAAACGGTTCTTCAATTTGCATATTAGGCGTGGGATAGCTAACCAGTTTTCGATTTCGATCCGCGATACCCTCTAATTTTTATAGGTTCAAAAAAGAAAGCACGAACCAAAAAATGAGGGCGGTGGGTTGGGGCCATATTGGGGGTCGGTCATACATTTTACTTCTCTAGGGGCACCCTATGGACAGTTAGAGCGGTAGGAGCAAATTTCATAAAAATGTAATTTTGTATGGGAGTTCCCTTAGGAAGTGAAAATAGAGGTTAGGTATATTCAAGAAAAATATTGGGGGCAGAAAATTAATGGAGGTCGTTCTCACAGTGCACCCCTCCATGGGCAGTTCTAGGGCAGTTGCGGGGCTTTTTGAGTATTTTAACCTCTTTACGCCCAAGTTTGACCCCGATGAGGAGCCATATGGCCCAACCCCACCACCCTTATTTTTTGGCTCATGCTGTCTTTTTTGAACCTTTCAAAATTAGAGGGTGTCCCGGATCGAAATCGAAAACTGGTGAGCTATCCCACGCCTAATAGTGCAAATTGAAGAACCGTTTTGTTCCAAAGTTAAAAAAAATAAATTTCATAGATATCCCACTCGCATCCCACTAAGCGACCCCATAGCTCTTAAAGGAAATCACCTAAGCTTTCTTTTGAATCACAAAAAAAAGGGCCCAATTTGAGGAAAAAGTCAAAAAAGTTTTGAATTTTTAAGAAAAATAATCAAAAAAAAAATTTTTTATTTTTTTTTATAATTTTTTTTCGAAAGACTGAAGAAATAGCTATCTAAACTATTTGGGACACATTTTGCTAAAAACAATAGGTAAGAAGTAACATGTATGAGAATAAACACCTCTTTTGCCAAAATGTCAAATTTCGACCCCCTCTAACTCAGAGAGTCCTTGACCGATCTCGTTGAAAAATTGTGTCTGAACTACTATCCAATAGGACTAACCTTGGTGCAAATTTCATCCTGATCGGAAGACATCGGTTTCAAAAGTTGTGTCAGTTGACACGAAAACCCCCATATTTTTAATATCACTGTTAACCACCACCGTTGTTATTGTTTTTTGTTTTAAGAAAAATTTAATAAAATGCACTTATTGTTTATGTTGTTTCAAAATTTTAAAATGTTTGTTGATTTATTTTTATTAAACTTTTTAAGCACTTGTTATTTAGTTTTTAAGTAAATTTTACTTGTTATTAACCCCTTTTTTTACTTTAGTTTTTTAGAAAAATTTTAATTTAGTTTTTTAGAAAAATTTTAATAAAGTTTTTTAAATTGTTGTTGTTTTATTTTTAACACTTTTTCAAACAATTTGGCAAATAAGCATCAAGAAGAAATGTTGAAAGAAGAAAGAGTTATAAAAAACTTTATGCAAAATAAAGTTACCGCTGTATGCGTGGGTCGTTTTATAATTAAGTAGGTCGTTAATACGTGGGAGGATTTATAAGGGTCATTATTATTCTGGGTGTTTAGAAACTTATAGGGTCAATTCTAAACAGTTATCACATGACAGGTGAAAATTGGACTTTTCACTAAACCATCTCAAAAATGTATGTCAGCAGTGATTTTGTTTGCCAACTGGGTAATGAATGTTTTTAACTTGAAAATTTTTAAAAAAATTTCGATAGAAAAATTTGGACTTTTCACTAAACTCTCAAAAACGTTGAGTCGAAAAAAGTCGGAAAGTCAACTTTTTAGAAATTGAAAAAAGTCGAAAAGTTGAGTTTTTGTTGCGACTATATAACCCTAGGATATCTTTAATATAAATACATTTTAAAATTCTCTTTTAACTTACGATAAACTTTTCCGTCATTTCCCCTTGGTGTAACAATGGAACGTGCAGCAAAATTTGCTTTTGCTGCCGCGACTGCCGCCGCCGCAGCTGCTGCCGTGGCCGTTGTTTCAATACTACCCATTTTCTTTTGTTTTCGTTGTATGGCTGATAAAGCAACAGCAGCACCGGGATGAGCGGTCAATTCGGACAATTCGTTATCAGAGGGTAAATTATTATAAGAGCCTTTACTGATTTCCGAAACATAGTAATCAGCATAGTATTTTAAGTAATGTGCATGTTCAGCTGGTGTACTGGCATACATGGAAGCACTGTACTCAGCTAAACGAGGAACATCAGCTAATGTATATTCACCACCGCCAGAACTGCAAGTAACAGCAGCAAGTTCTGCAGCTGTTAAAGGACCAATAGTTGCTTGATTACTAACTGAAGTCGATGCTGATGTATCAGATTTCTTAGGGACAATTTGGCGATTTTCATGATCAATACAATAGGTAACCATAACTAAAATAAACAAAAAGTTGTGTTTTGCCATGGATGTGTTAATAATTGTTTTTTTGGACTTACTTTCTTTATTGTCAATTCTCAATGGCGGCTCTAAGGTACTTAATAAATTATGCATATTCATTGAGTCCACTAAACTGTCAAAGTGTAGGTAACAAATGCCTCTGGATGTTTGTGTTAAAGCATCACGACTCACAAAGACTTTACTTAATTTCTTGGCCAAGTCTGGAGCATGCATTGTTATAGCTGTTAAAACGCCCTCTTCATTGGTGAGAACATCCAAATTGCGTAACATGATTTCTGCATTGTAGATGTAGAGTTAGGAGATTCAATTGTTAAATTAGCATTTTTTGTTATTAGCAATAATATGGAGAATATGCAAAATTGAGATTTCAAAACTATGTTTGTTAAAAAACTATTTGCAATTTTTTTTTTTTTTTTTTTTTGTTTAAGAATTTTTAAAATTTTGTGAATATTTATACTTTTAGTAAGAATGTTGCTGATTTCATCACTGCCTTCGCCACCACGTTCGCTTTCTTCACGAGAGGCAAAACATTTGAAACAGCTATCGCGACGTTTAAAATTAAAAATGCCACACTGGAAAAGAAATTAAAACAGATTTGGTTTTATTTGAAAAACAAAAAACAAAAGTCTCTTGTTACCTTGCCACAATACCAATCTGTGGGATTAGTTTTTATCTTATTTGACTGTATTGAATGGCTGTATTGCAGTGTTGCTCGACAGGTGTCCTGCAATTGCAGTGTACCCTATAATGGGGAAAGAAAAAGAAAGAAAATAATACCGATTAGTAAAATTCAATTCTATGGTAAACATCCCACAGACTATACAAGTCACCGGTTTTCTGGAATTTTCATTCATTGATACTGTGTTCTATTTTTTTCTTTTACTGTGTTCTATTTTTTTGCTCTGTTTCTTTTTGGCATAATTTTTTAATTTTTTATTTTTTTTTTGTTATTATCTTTTACCATTTTTTTTCTTTCTAATGGCTTAAATGGCACATCGAAAATACATTTTTGTTGGTTGCTTTAAAGATGATGTGATCGATCGTCAAGTCTTTAGTCTGAGAACATTGAAATTTAACGTAAATAATAAGTGTTTAATTTTTTTTTATTTATGTATATAGTTTTTAAATTTAGGTAAACTGAAATCTAGGCAACAAAAAATAAACAAATCCCTCCAATAAAATTTCAATAAACCATTTTACAATTTAATTCAGAAAATATCAATTGAAATAATTTATGGATACAAGGGCGTTCCGACAATTTAAAATATTTGAGATTATTGTCGAAATTGAGTCGGAATTGATTGAGGGAAAATTTATTAAAATATTTTGCAAGGGCATCATTGACTGGCAACCAGCCGTCAAAAATTAAAAAAAAAAGTTTTTTAACCAAAATTCATGTCCGAATTTTGATCCACTGATGCTGGTTTTTGCTGAAAATGTTTAACCCAAAACTTTGAAAACTTTGTGTAGATTATGGAAAAATATTTTTAAATCTTAAAAAACGCGATTTTGGAACAAAATTGCGTTAACATACTCAACATATTTAAACTTTAATCGGATTTGGTAAAAAAAAAATTATGTTTAAAAACCAGAATATGTGGACCAAAATCGCGACTTTAAAATTTTTTAGATATGTTTTCCATAAAGACGCAAACTTTCCTAATTTTTGAGCCGGATTTTGTCAAAAAATTAGTTGGAATTGAATTTTGGACGAAAATTTTAAACTTTGACCGCTGGTTGCCAACTGCAAAATTTTTTATAAGCCAATCCATGGCCATCGTTCGGCAGGTATTCCGACACGAAATTTCAAAACTTTAAATTCACCGAACGCCCTAAAGGATACAGTTTTTTTTCCAATTTCATTAAATTTTTTGGTGGTAATTTGACTATGTACATAGTTTTTTCGTGAAAGGTATTCCCGATCTTCTCGCAGTAAAATCAAATTAAAGATAATTAAATTTCAAACAAACTTTGTTTGCCAATGACAGTGTCTACACCATTTACAGATGTAATTCGAAAAAGATCAATTGTTATTTGAAGATTCTACTTGTAATTCAAAGATTGCATTTGTAATTTGAAGATACCATTTGTAATTCGAAGATTCTTCTTGTTATTCGAACACTCTAATTTTTAATTCAAAAATTTCATCTGTAATTCGTGGATTACAATAAGTCTTTTTCAAATTACAATTGATTTTTTCGAATTGCAATTGATCTTTTTTAAATTGCAATTGATCTTTTTCGCATTACAATTGAATGGCTTATTGCAAAAACTTGATAAGCAACATTTTATTGTTTGGTGTTTTTCGCCTTCTACTGATGTTCCATTGAAAGATTGTTGTTAGAAGTTTTGTTTAAACTCTTCGTACAAGTATCTTGAGTATTAAAGTTCTTCAAAAGATATATTTTTTTCATTATTTCAATGGTTTTAAGGCAAAAACCACCATAAAATGAAATGTTGCTTATCGAGTTTTAACAATAAGCCGTTCAAATGATTTTTTCGAATTGCAATTAATCTTTTTCGAAATAAAATTGATCTTTTTCGAATAACAATTAATATTTCACGACATTAGGACAACAGGGCTCTATTTGTGCCTATTTCTTTAAGCAAATAGGACTTTGTTGCCCTAAGGTCTCGATCTTTCGAATTACAATTGATCTTTTCGAAATACAATTAACTTTTTCCAATTAAAATTGACCTTTTTCGAATTACAATTGATCTTTTTCGAATAATAATTGATCTTTTTTGAATAACAATAGATTTTTTTCGAATTACAATTTACGTTTTCGAATTGCAGTTAATCTTTTACGAATTACAATTGATAAATTTTTCGAGATACAATTGGAGTGTTCGAATAACAAATGCAATTTTCGAATTACAATTAGAAAATAAACAGAATTTACAAACGGATTTAAAAATGGAATTTTCAAATTGCAAATAGAATTTTTGAATTACTAGTAAAATCTACGAGTTACAATTGATTTTTTTTAAATTACATCTGTAAACGGTGTAGAGCTTAGTTTTGAATACGGCGGTACACATTTCTATTTCCGCGAATGCTTTTAGAGAGTTTTGAAAAACAATCATATATTTGATTTGACACATTTCTATTCGCGAATAATTAACAAATTCATTTATAATGATTTTTGCAATTAAGTATTACAATTTTATCATTATTTAAATCATTTTGTATATTCACGCCCACAAAAGGTGTGCAGTAGCCTGTCCCGAAAAATAAAATTAAAGGTAACAGCAAAAACACGATGCTCTTTCGAGAGCAGATTATGGGAAAAATAATCCAAAAAAAATGCAGCCCGTCTTTGCCTCCCTACAACCGGTTAAAGTTCGTAGTCGTTGTGTATATTGTCAAAAAAAAATATTTTTTTATTTAGCCGCAATTGGTGTCAAAATTTGCGGAATGTGAAGTACATTAAAGGAAAAATATTTGCATGATAAAATTTAATTCACTTATTCAATTTTTTTTTTTGCAAAAATCTGAAAAAATATTTTTTTTAACTTTCTATATTTAAATGACTTAAAATCGTACTAAAATAACACGGAAGATTGAAAGCACCCTATTGAACTTGCTTGAGTAACACCAGCGTCAATATAAAAATTTAAAGTTCAATATTGCCAAAAAAGACAAACTCCACATTTTTTTTTTTTTATTATTTTTCCCATTATCAGCTCTGTAATACGCATCATTTTTTCGTTATTACCACGGGAAATTCCAAAAAGATGCCATTTTCGGGACAGGCTAGTGTGCAGTGGAAAAGATTACATTTCCTAATTCCCGCCATAACAAAATTACTAACCTTATTCTGTTATAAAAATATCTCCCCGCAGGAAAAATGAGTCTGTCGATACGAAATCAACATACCATGACATATGACTCGAATGTCTTAAAATGATTATTGAGTGGCATGTGAAAATAATATTTATCACTAACCCCGTGATCGAAGAAAAATGAGACATACTTTAAAAATGTTCTAAGTCCCGATAATAATTCAAAAAGTCCCAAAAACTATTTTTTTTTTCATTTGGTTTGAGGAAAAAAAGTTTCGAAAATTGTATAACATTTTTTTTTTGCATTTTGGTGTAAAAAAATTTCATTAAAAATGCTTTTAGGAAAAAAATTAAATATTTTTAATAACGGAATTTTCGAAACCGTCAATCTTTTTTATTTTCGCAATTTTGTTTTGTGTTCTGGAGTAAAAAAAATATAAAAAAACTTTAAGCCCCGAACAGATTTAAAAGTCCCGGGCACAAAAATCGTACCGAGTTGTGTTCCTTAAGGACAGGTCCAGTGACATGTCACAAGTAATATATCAAGATTTGTGAAATTTTCTCACAAAGGTGACACGTTTTTCTAGAAATTTGCTAAGTTTGACCAAAAAATATGTTACTTAAAGTTTTGTCCGTCATTTGAGATCATCATCACAATAATTTTATTTCTTAATACATATTCACTTTTCATAACCCTTTTTTATTGTTTTGTGTTGATACCTGAGTTAATTCCATCCAATGTGCAGCTTCTTGAACCGTATTAAACTCGACGAATGCAAAACCACGTGATGCACCTAAATAATTTGAATAAGAAGCAAATACAAAATGTTTTTGTAAAAAATCAACTATTTTTTTGTTTGAGGTGGTTTGTTTATAAAAAAATTTTGTTGAAATAGGGGAATTTTTTTTGTTTTATGATGCAGAACGTAGTTTCATTTTTTAAAATACTTACGATTTTTGAGTTTTTTTTTTTTTATATTCTATTAAATAATAAGAAATTTTTGTAATGAAACCTACCTGTAGTACGTTTACGTATAAGACGTATAGATGCTGGAGCCATGCCCATTTGTATTAGAAAACTCATGATCTAAAAGAAAATAAAAATGGTATTAAAAGGATTGTTAGATGGATGCAGCACCGAATGTTTCAGCTTACATCTGCTTCAGTGATATGTGGTTGTAAACCCAAAACTATAATGGTATTTGAGGGAGTTTTATTAAAATATTGGCTACTCATAGTATCATCACTATCCTCGCTATCACGATCGGCAGAATTGTAGCGTCTATTATTATTGGTATTGTTATTATTTCCGACACCCACGCGACCCCCGCCACCTCCTTCACTGCTACCACCATAACGTCGATTGTCTCTGTTGATAAAAAAAATATTGTAAATACTCTGCAGGAAAAAGGATCATTATCCCGTGACTGTTTAAAATGGAACATATCAATAAAATGTCTTAAAGTGTTTATCACATGACAGATAAAAAGTAGTTCATACAATTTTCAAATTTTTTAAGTCCAAAAAAAACAAATTCACAGTTTCAGACACACTTTTTTCTGCGTTTTTGAGGAAGTACATTAAAAATGTAAAGAATATCATTAAAAATGATATTAAAAAAAAAAAAGTCCAAAAATTTATAGTTTTAAATTTTCGCAAGTTTCCTGCAGGAAAAAAGGTGTCATCGGTTGATCCGAATTCACTTGTTTACTTGTCACGTAACAGGTAAAATGTAGTTGATACATTTGGCAAATTTTAAAATTGCCTCAGTCCCAAAAATTTTTTGAAAAATTTTCCAAGTTTGGAGTCAAGAAGACAATTAAAATGTTAAACATGTCATTAAAAATTATTTAAGAAATAATTTTGACACATTTTAAAAAATTTTCACATTTAAAAAAATTTTCTCGAAAACAAAAATTTTTGGGCAATTTTTTTTGCGTTTTGGAAACATTTTGAAAATTTTCCGTTGTTGAAACATTTTCTTACAAAAGTCACTGGTGTTGTTGTAGGCAGTTGTCAATTTGATAGGTCATTTAGGTCCGTGTGACATGTCATGTGACCTATCAAGATCCTTATTGATATATTTTTATTATTTCATAATACCTTCTATCTCTGTTGTCATGTTCACGATCATTATCACGTCCTTTATCCCGTCTTTCACTCCAATAACGATCACGGTCATCAATATAATCTTCATCAATATTTCGTGAGTGATAATTATTATTGCCACCTCCACGTGAATACCCTCCTCTACCACCACTACCCCCAACGTTATTTCCGCCATAATTTTTTTCTTCCTGATAGTCTTGATTTATCAATTCGCGATACAAATCTTTTTCAATACTATTTCCACGCCTATAGTTACGATCACGAGATCGGGAGCGTTCCATTCGTTTAATATTGCGATAAATTTGTTCACGACCACCACGTTCTCTGTAAGATTACAATAAAACCAATATTAAACTCGTATCTTATTAAATAAAATCAACTAATACAAACCTGGATCTAGAGCGTGAACGACTATACCTTCGGTATCCACCACCACCTCCGTTGCCACCATTACGATAACGTCGTGGTGAAATACTTCGTGAACCTAAAACCAAAAAAAAAGATTAAAATATTTAACATTTTACAAATTTTAGAAGAAAAAAAAGACATGGGCTGTTCCGATTCTGGCAGTATTACCGGTATTCCTGGCACTACCGGTATGTTCATTATGTACTTTTTTGTAAAATTTAAATTTGTTCTTTGTTTTTGCAAACAATACCAAAATGTTAAAAACAGCATTTCCATTATTTTACGAACTTATGAAAAAAAAAAATTACATAATTTTTAAATAATTTTACAAACAGAACTAAATATTTCTGAAATAATACTAAAAACTGTAAACAAATTGGTAGAGTCCGACCGAAACCAGTTTTCGAGGCCGAACCGAAACCGAACCGAATATTCGGCCGAAAAAGTAATATTCGGCCGAAACCGAACCGAAACCGAAACTTAAAAAAAAATTATCGCCTGGCATGAATAAAATTATTAAAAAGTTG
Source organism: Pegoplata infirma (assembly GCA_963921195.1). Taxonomy (NCBI): domain Eukaryota; kingdom Metazoa; phylum Arthropoda; class Insecta; order Diptera; family Anthomyiidae; genus Pegoplata; species Pegoplata infirma. The sequence continues at coordinate 64,733,573 of OY992537.1, read as the reverse complement.
TTAAAGATAAATATACAGCATAAAATGCTTTTAAACCATAGGAATTGTTGTATTTTTGAAAACCAAAAAAAAAATATATGTTTTTTAAAAAACTTACAAAAAAAATTGTATATTTCGTTTGTAGATTACGAGAAAATAATTTTTGAACTGAAAAAATTTTTAATTTATTGCATAAACTTGTAACAATTTCTTCAATTGAACTGAAACAAGTGTAATGAAATACGAAATCAAAAAATTTAGCGACTTTTTTACATATTTTTTAAAATACCAAAAAGTTTCGGTTTCGGCTAATATTCGGCCAAAATTTTGCCGAATACCGAATAGAGGCCGAAACCCCATTATTCGGCCGAAACCGAAACCGAATATTCGGTCGGACTCTACAAATTGGGGAAAATCTAAAAAAAAAATTTCAAAGTGTCCGATTTGACATGAAATGCCCCATATACGTATGACCGCAAAAATCATATATAATAATCTCTATCAAAATTAAGCTGACCCGTATTTTTTCGTTTGTCGAATTTCCTGCTAGATCGGCTTTTATACGGATTTTCCCGAAAGACTTCATTTTTTCAAAAGATGGTAACCCTTTTTTAAATTTGAGATTGTTCAGCTAAAAAAACAGGTAACTCTTATTTTTCCCCCTCATGCTAATATTCAAGTTTCAGGACAATCGGTGGGTGCCCTGTGAAAGACCTTACTTGTAAGATTGCAATCTTTAGCTGTTGGTAGACAACTGGTTTTGTTTCCGAAAATTTTTTCAAATGATGTCCTCATCATTTGAGGGTATACAAATGATGAGGACATCTTGTTAAAGATCGACAAAAATACACGTACACAATCCGAACAACAACAAAACTAACAACAGAGAGCGTAAACAACAAAAAAAATATCGTTTCTCTCTTTGGGCACCACTGGTATACAGCCCAGGGATGTTAAAGTTGGTACAATTGTACTTTTTTTGGTACATTTTAACATTCAAAAGTACCGTGGTACTACCGCGACTCATTTGGTACAATTTAATAATTTCCAATTTTATCGAAATATCGTTGAAGAACCCCAAATTTTTTTTCACTAATTAAAAAAAGGCTCAAAATAAAATTTCAATTCTAAATTGGGAAAAAATTTTTTTAGAAAAATTTTCAGATGTTAAAAACTTGTTTTTATAGAAAATGCCTCAGAATTTGACACTTGATCAGTTCATGCGAATAAGGCCGAAAATACCATTTGTAGAATTTTACAAGGGACAATAAAAATGCAGGAAACGGTTAAAAAATTTTTCTCAACTTGTTTGCATTAGCTTTAAGATTGAACTCACTTCTACCCATATATAAAATTTTTATAAGGTATTTGAAAGAGAACATGCCTAAAATCGGACTTCAATTTTTTCCTAAAATGAATTGCACTTTTAAAAACTTTTTTTAGACTAAAAAGTCAAAATGTTACCAAAATTTTTTGCAGAGGATTGTAGAGCTCTATTAAAACAACCATTTATGCAGAAAAATGTATTTTCGAAAAAGTGGTCTATTCGCCCTTATTCGTATGAACTGTTCAGTTGATGAAATTCTTACTTACTTTTATAAAGGAAAAGTCTCCGAATTTTGTACAGAAGTTTCACTCAACTACCCATCGATAAAAACTTAACTTTTTCATACAGAAAAAGTAAGATAGTACACGCAAAAAAAAAATCTGTGTCAGATTGAGCAATCCTACTTGGTAAAAATTTTTTCATACAAAAAAAAAATTTTTACCAAGTTTTTGCTAAAATTATGCTTGTCGATGTTAAAGTAACATAATTCATTTTTTATGTAAAATAACCAAGTAGCTTGCACAATAACGCAAATTACTTGCACAAAAATTTATTGAAAGAAAACAACAAAAAAAAAAACAAATACAGACCGCCATTTTCATTTTGTATTTTTGTGTGCGTGGGTTGTTTATTTTTTGTGTTATAAAAACGTAAAAAGGAAATTGATAAATAAAATTAAAATAAATTAATAAATAAAAATAAATAATTAGTTTTTAAAAGATAAATAAATGTAATATAAAAAAATGCTAAAGTTAATTTTGCTGCCATAACTTAAAACACCATTCATTTAGCAAAACCAATGGAGATGTTTGTTTCAATGAATTACAAATGGAATGATAAAGTGAGTACACCCGCATTCCGAAGACACCAATAAGGTTTAATAGATTTTTAGTTAAAAATTAGTGTTTGGTAATAATTTTCTATTTTTACAGGGTACAGCTAAATAAATTTTTGAAGCTATGGCGAATCCTTCACTACAATAAAGAGCGTGGACACCAATCCTGCCTTTAGTTATAAAATTAAAACCTAAAAACCCAAAGCCAAGGGAGTCCAGACCTGTTTTGATGAGTTACAAATGGATTGACAAAGTAAGTGTTCCTCCTTTCCAAGAGACCAATGGGGTTTACCAATTTTTTAAATTAAAAATGTATGTTTTGTAATAATTTTCTGTTTTTACAGGATGCTTTTAAATAAATTCGTGAAGCTATACCGGATCCTTTACTTCAAGAAGAAGCGTAGGCAGCAGTCACTCGAGAAAATTGTACAAAAAGGGTCAGTTGGTCGGTGGTAAATTAAATCCTACACAACATTTATTATTTTAATATGGATTTATTCTGTGAAAATTTTAAATTCAACAAATATACAAATTTTTACAAAAATTTATTGAAAATTTATTTTAGCATAAATGTGGTAATTTTTAGCATTATCTTTAGTCATCTTTTCTAATAATTTTGGTATATTTCACCATATCTCTTTTGGTATATTTGGCAAAATTGCAGTTTATGGGGCACACTGAAATCGAAAAAACTAAAAACGCCATCCGCTTTAGAATTAAAAAAGAAAAAAACCAAAATTATTAATTAGTGGCGCCGGGAACTTTTTTTGGGGTCCTCTTTAATAGGGACATCCAGGGAAGGGACATCTTAAAAAATTTTTTTTTTGTTTTAAAATTTTTTTTCTGCGTAGCCGGCCTTCGGCCGGGCTTGGGGATTACAAAATCCATGCATTAAACCCACCCTCTCCGCAAAGTAAAGTTTTCTAGGGTAGCAGGCCGGTTAAAATCAGTGCTAAATTCGCAACTTTATGCGGGGCTTAGAGGTGCTTCCCGAGTCCGGCGTCACTAATCATTAATTTCGGTTTTTTTCTTTTTTAATTCTTGGTCGGGTGGCGTTTTTAGTTTTTTTAATTTCCGTGTGCCCCATAAACTGCAATTCAGCCGTATATTTTACCAAGTTTTTACTTAAATAGCATTAGCATTTTCTTCAAAATTTTTTACATAAGGGTTTTGGCTAAATTGCGAAAACTACTTCGTCGGTTGTAGTTTTAGCATATTTTTGGTAAAATCATGCCAGATTTTTGCTCACTCCGACACAGATTTTTTTTTGCGTGTACATTTTCAAGTTTTTTGTAAACAAAATATTTGTAATAAGCTGTTTAATCGCTTAATTAGCATTACTTTTCTCACTGACGAATACTTTCGACTTCACAATGACAATGAGACTTCTTTTATATAGAAATTTAGCAAAACCCAGTCCAGAAGTTAATAATCTTTACATTTCGTATTTATTTTAATGTAACTTTTATGAAAATGTAATTATGGAATATATGTATGTACATATACATATAAAAAATTATCTACATTTTTTTAAAGGAAAATAAAAATGGCGACTCTTACGGCGATCCATTATGTTTGAAGACACAAAATTTCAATTCAAGTTTTTATGATTTTATTTCACGGATTTTCATTAATTTTTTTTATTTTATTTATAGTCAGTTGCTGTAATTTGTTTATATGATAAATAAATATTATTTTTTTTAAGTTTTTTAAGAATAAACAATAAAAGAAAAATTGACACGATTTACTTGTTCTACAATTTGAGAAAAAATTGATTTTCTTTTTGCTTAGAGAACGAAGCCGATCTACTTAAATTTCGGCGCAAAGACGCCGCCGACTTTTTGATGGGTGCTTAAGCCGCCGTTTAATGATTACATTCTCCACTTACCTATATTATTGCGAATTTGTTGTTTTTGTATTTGCTTTCATTTATTATTATTTGGATTTTTAAAAATTGATTTTTTTAAAGTAAATTGCCCTCTTTATCATGCTCATTAGCCATTCAATCTCCACATTTTTTAAACCGTTAATAAATAATTGTCGCCGCCAAGAGCTTTTTGCTCAACCGATTTTATTATATCGACTTTGCGAACAGAGCTGTATTAAATAGTTTAAAGACACAGGTGATAAAAAATGGCATCAAAACTCGAAGAAAGTATTCACTGTAGATGTTAACACGAACCTGTACTATCTTCATTAATGGTAACACTGCATTACCATATATTAAAATAAATGATAAAACAGTGCTCTAGTAAATAAACAAAACAATCTGTGATTTGGAAAATTTTAAACATTTTCAACATGGGCGGAAAAAGTTATTTTTGTGATTATTGTAGTTGTTATATGAAAAATGATATAAATGTACGCAAAACACATAACGATGGCTTGGCACATAAGATAAAAAAAGTTTCGTATATGCGAGAATATGAAGGTAATTATTGAGATAAGTTTATATACATACACTTAAATAGATCTGTGTTATCGTTTTTATACCTTCCAACCACAGTATGGGGGTGTACTCACTTTGTCATTCCGTGTATAACGAAGCGAAATATCGCTCGGAGACCCCATGAAGTATATGTATTTCATGTATTATTAATCAGACATTCCATGAATGTCCGACCGTCCTTCTGTGGAAAGCACGATGCAGTTCAAAATAAAAGAGCTACCCGTCTGAGGTTTGGAACGAATATGTCTAATGTTCTTGGGCTGCTTAAGTTTGCAGATAGACAAAATCGGACAAGGGGAGATAAAGTTTCTCCTTGAAGAATCAGAAAAATGGAATTTGTTATTTGTTTTCTTGTATTTTTGTTTTTGCAAACGAAACATTTTTATTTAAGAAGAAGTTAAAAGTCTTGCACTTGTATCTACTTTGAACTTCTTCTACACCATTTACAGATGTAATTCGAAAAAGATCAATTGTAATTCGAAGATTCTATTTGTAATTCGAAGATTCCATTTGTAATTCGAAGATTCCATTTGTAATTCGAATACTCCAATTGTAATTCGAAGATTCCATTTGTAATTCGAAGATTCCAATTGTAATTCGAAAAAGATCAATTGTAATTCGAAAAAGATCAATTGTAATTCGAAAAAGATCAATTGTAATTCGAAAAAGATCAATTGTAATTCGTAAAAGATCAATTGTAATTCGAAGATTCCAATTGTAATTCGAAAAATATCAACTGTATTTCCATTGTTTTTTTGGAGTATTCGAATTACAAATGGAATCTTCGAATTACAAATGGAATCTTCGAATTACAAATAGAATCTTCGAATTACAATTGATCTTTTTCGAATTACATCTGTAAATGGTGTAGCATTAAAATGTTTGATTTGTGTAACAACAATACAAAAAAACGTAAAAAAGTTGTTTAGAGGTTGGTTGAAATTTTTCTTCAATGCAGCATTTTTCTCCATCTGTTACGATTTTACCCATTTACGAACTTAACCATTTTTTAGTACATTCCAGAAAACCTAAACCTTGTTAAAAACCTGGCTGTTTTTAAACAAATACAAACATTAGAGTGACTCAAAAAAAAAAAGTTGATGATGTACCCTAGACCGGGTCGAAAAAAAAAAAGTTCCCATTGTGCGGGCTTAATTTTAAAGCTTACCTCGAAAAACTTCCATAGCCAAAATATAAGATTTTTAGGTCGCGATTTGGTACCGCCGAAATCGTTATTTGTTCATAACTTTGTCATTTGATGTCCGATCGTTTTAAAAAAAAATTTGTTTGAAAGTCCTCCGCGAGTACTAAATTTGACCCATATCTGGTTTTGACCTCTGAGCTCATCTTCGTGTCATGAGTGTTAGTTTCTCAGCTTTCTACCCACCTAAATGATTTTTATTTTTCCATTAAATTATAGCATTAAAAAATTGATGAAATTCTTCCCTTAGAAGTACCCTCTTAAATTAATTAACAAAAAAGTTACATTCAATTTAAAATTTCCATAGAAAAAGATTTTAAACACTTGTTCGTATGTATTTAAATACAAACTAAAAAAAATAAATATAGTTTAAAGGCATAATAACAAGTGTTTTTTCTAATTTTCTTTATATTGTATATGAAAATCTTAAATCAAATGTAACTTTTTTGTTAATAAATTTAACTGGATACTTCCAAGGGAAGAATTTCATGAATTTTTTAGTGCTATAATTTAATGGAAAAATAAAAATCATTTAAGTGGGTATAAAGATGAGAAACTAACAATCATAACAAGAAGATGACCTCTGAGGTTAAAACCAGATATGAGTCAACTTTAGTACTCGCTGAGGACTTTCTAACAATTTTTTTTTTTTAAACTATCGGACATCAACTGACAAAGCTATGAACAAAAAACGATTTCGGCGGTACCAAATCGCGACCTAAAAATCTAATATTTTGGCTATGGAACTTTTTCGAGGTAAGCTTTAAAATTAAGCCCGCACAATGGGAACTTTTTTTTTTCTCCTTTATGGTCGACCCAGTCTAATGTACCCCCTCAAAATTAACTTCAACATGTTTTATGAAGATTCCCAAAATATTTGGGCTCTAGCGATAATCTCCCGTGAGCTAAACCGCGTCAAACGAAAAGTTTATGTCAGTTTTTTGATGCTTTTCGATTCGATTTTACTGAAACCTTAAATAACTTTGGTATTTTTTGTCCGATTTTCACTTCTAATACATCGTTAGAAAGGTGTTGACCACCGCTTGGGATTTTAGTCATCAAAATCAAAGAATTCCTAAATATCTATTTGGTCATTCATTGGACAAACAAAAATTTACTAAATTTTTAATTCATGAAAAATACTATTATTGGACCCTTTTTTAACGCGGTTTAGCTCACGGGAGATTATCGCTAGAGCCTAAATATTTTGGGAATTTTCTTAAAACATGTCAAAGTTAATTTTGAGGGGGGTACAACTTTAACTTTTTTTTTTGCCCATATAAGGTGAGTCGGTCTAACAAACATACATATTTTTTTACACCAACATTTTTTTTTCGCCGAAATTTTTTCTCAACATCAATTCCATTTACAAATCTTTTTACTTCAAATATTTCTTTTCACGAAATTTTATTTTTTCATCAAAAACTTATTTTTACATTGTGTAATGCCTCCATACAAGTCCGAATTTAACTTTTTTATTTGTTTTAATTAATTTTTTTTGTTAAGTTTGTTATTCAAATAAAGTTTTTTGCAATAATCTTGTTTAAGATATTCAACAAAAGGCCAATTTAATAATAACTTAATTTTCTTTTGTTTTTTTTAGATCCTCGCAAAGTATATGATGAAGAAATATGTAAACAGCCTTGTAGCCGATATTTTAAAAGTTTTTGCAAATTTGATTTATTTTGTCAATTTACACATTTTAATGAAAATCAGTTAAAAGAACTAAAAGAAATTGTTGATAATTTAAATCAAAAAGAGTACCACCAACCTTCAACAAAAAAATCTAAGAAAAATCTCAAATCAATGATATTACAAACAATACTACCCGGTTGCAATAAAATTGCAAAAAAAAAATTAAAACAATTACCAAAAAAATTACCGCCATCATTGAGACCTTTAAATATGAAAAAAATATCAAAAGTAGATTTTAAAAGCAACACATGGGGTTGAAATATTTTTAGTTTATTGAATCTAATCTGCAGCTATAATTTAATAATTTCAAAAATATGAACAAGTTTTATAAATTTACGATAATATCTTAATAACCTTTTCCATAGCATTATCAATATTTAAACTTAGACCCAAAGATTTACCAAATTCACTAAAATATGTTTTACAGTCCTGACCACTTAAGTTTTCCGTTCGAGGATCAGTAAGGTGAGCCAGTAGAAAATATATTAAGTGTTCTGTAAATAAAAAGTGCGAATTTAAAATTGTTGAATTTGTTTTTTTTTTTGTTTAGATTTTTTTTAAAACTTACCCGATCTATTTTCTATAGCAAAATATAATGAAATATTACCACTTCTGCGATCTCCAGCTTGTAGTAGTTGTTGTTTTAAATCCGGATTATTTATGATACATGCACTTTCATCTTCTATATCCATACTGAAACAAATTTTATCGTAGTAATCTTTAAATTGTTTTTTTAATTTAGCTTCATCAGTTTCAAGATCGTCAATTTCACGTTTATAAAACACATGACCCAGTAGCCGCTCGTCTAGTATATTTATTATTCGTTCAGCTAACAAGTAACGATCTTGACGTATTGCCAAATGAAGCGGACTATAACCTTCATCATTTAATGTAACCAGTAATTTCAGATCTATATGTTTCATCAAATGTTCTAATGATAAAACATTAATATCATTTAAAATAGCTAAATGTATAACTGTATTTGATTGGGCATCTAAACAATTAGGATTTAAACCTTTATCCAATAGTAATTGTATAATAGTAGGATCGACAGTATTAAAAATAGCCAATTGTAATAAGTCCTGGAAAGGAGAAAATAAAAGTTTTTAAAAAAATTTTAAAGAGCAAAGATTTTTTTGGATTTTTTAAATATTTTTTTTTTTAAAATATAATGGTCCCATTTTAGAGTATTTCGTTTAAAATTATTTTAGAAAAAAAAGTTAAACTCCACAATGTAAAAATTAATTTTGAAAAACTTTCCCAAACGAAAAAAATTTTTCTCAAAAAAAAAAATGAATTTCAAATGATTTTAAGAATATTTTTTTTTTTTAAATTTAAAAAAAAATTCAATTGTAAGTCCCGATTTTTTTTTTAAATTTTTAAGTCCCGGACACAAAAAATTTTTGGGCTTTTTTTTTCGTTTTGGAGTAAAAATCATTAAAAATACTTTAAGTTTCGAAAAAAGTTTCGGAGACAAAACCGGACAAAGTTGTATTTTTTAAGGACAGGTCCAGTGCCATGTGATGCATCAAGGCTTGGGAAATTTCCTCACAAAGGGGACAGATATTTTTATATGAAAGGTGTGAGGTCTGATAGATAAAGGGTTAGTTCTGTCATGTGCCACAAGGTAAGTACAAGTACACCTGTTGTGTTCTGTGGCATGTCCCTATTGAACCAGCGCGCGGGTTGTTTTCTAATGGCCGTATTCAAAATGAAATTCTAGACACTGTCTAGATACTGTTTAAGGATTTCTTATTCAAAACACATTTTTTTTAACTATGAACATACGCTGAACATCTCTTGCCTAACTGCCGCCATATTGATTTTGTAAAATGTCAACAACAAATTAAATTCCAAAGAGTTGAAAGTTATTTTAAAACTCTTGCTTTTATTAAAAACAATTTACACAAATTGCTTTTTTAATTAAAGCCATTTTTAGTAAAAAATGAAGTTATTTTTTTGGGGTTTTTCATATTTTTTTTGTTTTTTTCTTATGTGATTTACTAAAACAGGGATGGTCAACTTTTTGTTAAGCAGACTTAACTAAAATCATTTTGAATAGACTCTTGAACAAACAGTGAACAAGCCTTAAAAACATTTTAGTTACGAACTCGATGTTCAGGGTGAACAAACCGTGTCTAAAACTTCATTTTGAATACGGCTGTAAGGGTCCAGTCAAGTGACATGTCACAAGTGATATATCCGGATTTGAGACATTTCCTCACAAATGTAAGAGGTGTTTTTATATGGCGTCAAGGTGTGAAGTTCGTGATAGATCATTTTAGTCGGATAGGCATGTCACGTGATCTATCAAGCAACGGTTACTTTTACCTAGGGGTATATATATTATCAAATCTAAGATATTCTAGCGATGTCAGTCTGTAGAAAGTAGAGATGAAAGCGTGACATGTTATGTTTGTGACATGTCACAAGTTATATATCCGGGTTTGAGACATTTCCTCACAAAAGTAAGAGGTGTTTTTTTATGGCGTCAAGGTGTGAAGTTTGTGATAGATCATTTTGGTCGGATAGGCATGTCATGTGATCTATCAAGGACTGGTTACTTTTACTGGAGGGTATATATATTACAGATCCTGTATTGAATCTAAGATATTCTAATGATGTTCGTCTGTGGAAAATAGAGGCGAAAGTGTGACATGTAATGTTCGTTATTCACGCGTGATCAAGACTGAAATTTAAATTTACTCATGTGAACGTGCATGAACATGATTAGATAAAAAGTAGAGTTGTCAAATATTCGTCAATTTCAAAAACCGATTTTCGAATACTTCAAAAAACCGCCTTTTAAAAAAATCGGTTTTTCGGTTTTTTAACTAAAAACCGGTTTCGAATAATCGGTTTTTCGGTTTTTGTTTTTTAATTATTTATTTGATAAAAAAGTAAAACATAACAATAAAAAAGGAAAGCAAAACAAGCTATTTGTACATACTTCAGAATAGAGATTGGCACATGAGCAGTTTAGTGCGTGATTCACGCGTGAGTGTGACTGAAATTTAAGTAACTCACGTGATTGTAAGTGGGTGCTTTAGAGGAAAAAAATTGCGTGAGTGTGTGTGAGCAAGATTTTTGCGTGAGTGAGTGTGTGTGAGCAAGATTTTTGCGTGAGTGAGTATGCATGAGACGATTTTTTTATATTTGCTTTCGTCCCAAAAAAAATAAAACAAATTTAAAAATCCCGAAAAACACAAAAAAATGTAGAATTTGGCTAAAATTTAAATTTTGCTAAAAATGTTCTTACATTTTTGAAATCTTAATTTTTAAAAGTTTTTTTTTTGTATAAAAAGTTTCGTGAGTGTGAGTGAACGTGAGTGTGAATAAACGTGAGTGTGAGTTGTCATAAATTTACTCACGTGATTGTGAGTAGAAAAAAATATGCTCGTAAGTAAGGCAAAAAAAAAGACACATTTCAAATGATTTGGGGACATCCGATTTCTCAACTTAGAGATGTTTACTAAAAAATTTCATTGAATGCAAAATAACGAAACAAAAATAAATATATGAAAAAGTCGATTATTCGAGACCAAAAAATCGGTTTCTCGAATACTTCGAAAACCGGCCTTTTTAAAAAACCGGTTTTAAAAAACCGGCAAAATAGAAAAAAATCGATTTTTCGAATACTTCGGAAATCGGGTTTGACAACTCTAGATAAAAAGCCTAGAGCGTGATTAAAAATGTTTGCGTTAGTTTTTCTGTTTTTTCTAATACTTTTTTTGAATTTTTTTTCACGAGTTTTGATTTATTTTTGGTCGGCCCGGACCTTAAGGCTCCACAATCTATTAGTAATGAAAAATAAGATTTCCACATACAGACGGAAATTCCTTAAACAACTAAAAATCGAACGAGTATAACGAATACGTACTTTATGGAATCCTCAACAAATACTTCAACGTGATGCGGGATAACGAACTTATATATATAATGTCGGTGCTATAACCAGAACAGATATGTGTATTTCAAAGTTTCTTAAAGGGACTTTTAAAACAGCTTAATTCGCGGTTCTTTAAATATAATTCATTTATAAATATTTAAATTTTTTATTTCCATAAATTTGACTGTTAAAAAACAGCGACAAAGTACTGCATTTAACTGTTCTTAAAGTCTCTTCAAAAAACTTTGAAAAACAGATTAATTTATTGCCTCAATAAAAAATTATATATGTAATTTCAAAAGAAAATTCTTACCTCGTCATAATTCGTTACCAACTCATTAAGGTCTTTCTTTTTATAATCTTTCCATATATAAATTTGTCTATCTAAATTTCTATATTGGCCTTTAATTATCGTTTCATGTATAGGCCTAAAATAAAAACAAAATATTATTGTTTTCTTTCAAGATGGGGAATCCCATATTAAACTTACAATAAACCGTTCTCTAACTCAATATCTGCTAGAAAAACGTCTTTAACTAAATTTAGAAGTAATTGTTGTTTGCTGGCTTCTGTTTCAGAAACATCTTCCAAAATATTAAAAACATCCGAGCTACATTCAGATAGAGCAAAGGAATCCATACGTAAGCGTTTCGCTGGATTTACACATGTCTTTGCCGGAAGATGAGATGAGCTTCTATTTTTACTTATTGGTCGCGAAGCTTGATTCAATTTAGCCAAGTGTCTGGCAACACGAGATTCTTTGTTAGCTTGTGGTAGTGCAACTTTACGTTTTCGTTTACGTTTTATTTTAGCGTCTACCGAGTCGCCAGTCGGGGTCTCATTCTTTGGGATTATGTGTTCTGTATTTGTACCGCTTTCATTGCTAGCCGCTGATGATGCAGGCGAATTTAATGTTTTAAATTCGGGAACTATTGAATGAATTATATATGTTTGCTGTTGAGTTGACCTGCTTAACAACGATATGTCTTTTATATCTAATGGTTCGGTTTGTGTTTCCATTGATCGGTATTCCACTGTTTGATGATCATTAATAACTTTCAATATTTTTCGTTGTAAATCTTTGTCCTGTAATCGCATTAGTGCTGCGAAGATTTCACGGTATTCTGTTAACATTACTTTACGTTGTTGATATACCTGAGCTTTTACAGGGGATGCTGGAAGTGATGGCGCTGCTGGGAACACAACTGCTGGCTTGGTATTTTTAATTACAGTCAATTTACTCATTGGCACCATTGTGACTGTTGGTGCTGGCATAATTTGTACAACTGCAAATTGTTTTGATTGCTGACTAGTTTTTGTTGATTTTATCATTTCTAAGCGTTGCCTCTCGTTTTTCTTATCGCCCACTTGTTGTATTTTACGAACCCTTATCATTTATAATCTCTCAGAAACAGTATTTTTTATTAAATTTAAAAATAATTAGACGAGATCACTAAAAATGTGTGTAAAAGACCCCAAATAAAAAAAATTCTCGGTACATCCCCATTTTTCCCAAAACATATGTTTTAAAAGTCGTTTTTACACGAGAAAAAATATTTACAAAAAGCCACTGATGTCAATTTTGTGGTTTTTCTCTTTAAACCTAGCGTTTTTTGTTACGTCTGGTGGGCAAAAAACATTGAGTTGTAAAAATATAACTCAACTCGCTTTTGGGTTATTTAGCCAATTTTTTAGAACAAAAATTTGATTAATTTACGCAAAAAACTTAGTGAGTTGTATTTTTGCCAAAAACTTGGCTAATAGTACGTTCAGATTGGCCTCGAAACCCCGTTAAACGAGGTTTCGAGCCAAACCTCATTTGAAAATACGTATTTTCCCTCACAAATTTAAACCTTTTTGTAGTGAGGTTTCAACGAAAGTACGATCGAAACCTCATAAATTTCATATTTTTACCACTGTGCGACAATGAGAAATAGAGAAAATGGGAAAATAACAAAAACAAAAATATAAATAAATCAATTTATTTACAAAATTTCCTAAAAATATTTATTTATTTTAAATAAAATAAAATTTAAACGTTCAAAAAAATAATTTGCGCGTAATTAAACCAGTTAAGAAGAATATTTTTGTGTGTGATAGTTTCCGAAACCAACATAAATGTCAAAATTGTTGTGTGTGAACAGGTGAGTTTTAAAATTGAAAATACGAGCTTTCAACGGGGTTTCGAGGCCAATCTGAACATAGTATAAGAAGTGTAAGCTTTTTTTGCGTGTATAGTAAAAATAAGAGGCTGATTTAAAGCTGGCCATAGACACAAGACATGTTGGATGACAAAAAATATTTTTAAAATCCACATATCCGCCAAATCTAATGACATTTTGCATTTTTTTCAAAATTCTTGGAGAAACATGGTTTTTCTCAACTAGTTTTTTTGTTTTTTGAACATATTTATGTTAGAATTCACTTTTTAATATCATCGATTTGTACGAAAACGTCACTATGTGAAAAACAATGATATATAATGAATTAAAACGTCTCTGTTCGTACGACGGTCGGATGACAAGTCAATAACACAGACTAAATACAGACTCGACAGTAGAGTTTTAGGGTCGAACCAGAATCAAATGCGTAGCGCAAGACGTAAAAAACAAACAAAAACAAACACATCAAATTTGAAATTTTTATGTCCGTTTGATTTAGGTAACTCACATTTAAATATTAGAAACGAAAAATTATTGGGCGTTACGCCTTACGCGACGTAATTTGATTCAGGTTGGACGGTTATAAGAAAAAATGGGGAAAAACTAATGGTGTTTTCTTTTCTGAAAAAAATGTTTGCCTTTTTAGTGCATACATTTTTAAAATGTTTAACTCACACCTTCAAAAATTTGCATTTTATTTGACTGGAATAGAACACAACATACAGCAATACTCTGCCCTGTATTTTTTTAACAGCTGTTTTAAGAAAACAACACAGAAAAAGTCAGCTGTTGTATAAGGCAATTTCAACCCCGTGATTTTTTACGGGGTAAAAAGTGCAACTTTTTTGCACTTTATAGGGCAGACATTTTTAGAAAAGAACACGATATTCTTTATAATGGTTGGCATTTTTTAGAAAAGAACACAAAAACATAAATTTGGGGGCGAAATGCAAAAAAAAGCCACATTTTTCGCCAGAAAAGAAAACACCATAAGCGATTTTAGGAGAAAACACAGCGGTTTTTAGTCCGTTTTACGCTAACATGGCAACACTTTCTACGACTTAGTGTGCAATTACAATTCTGGCGTTGGCCTTGAATTTTGCTTGTTCCCACACGCAAAAAAAAACTTGTGTCGGAGTGAGCAAAAATCTGGCATAATTTTACCAAAAATATGTTAAAACTACAACCGACGAAGTAGTTTTCGTAATTTAGCCAAAACACTTATGTAAAAAATTTTGAAGAAAATGCTAATGCTATTTAAGTAAAAACTTGGTAAAATATACCAAAAGAGATATGGTGAAATATTCTAAAATTATTAGAAAAGATGACTAAAAATAACGCTAAAAATTACCACATTTATGCTAAAATAAATTTTCAATAAATTTTTGTAAAAATTTGTATATTTGTTGAATTTAAAATTTTCACAGAATAAATCCATATTAATGTAATAAATGTTGTGTAGGATTTAATTTACCACCGACCAACTGACCCTTTTTGTACAATTTTCTCGAGTGACTGCTGCCTACGCTTCTTCTTAAAGTAAAGGATCCGCTATAGCTTCACGAATTTATTTAAAAGCATCCTGTAAAAATAGAAAATTATTACAAAACATAAATTTTTAATTTAAAAAATTGGTAAACCCCATTGGTCTCTTGGTAAGGAGGAACACTTACTTTGTCATTCCATTTGTAACTCAAAACAGGTATGGACTCCCTTGGCTTTGGGTTTTTAGGTTTTAATTTTATACCTAAAGGCAGGATTGGTGTCCACGCTCTTTATTGTTGTGAAGGATTCGCCATAGCTTCAAAAATTTATTTAGCAGTACCCTGTAAAAATAGAAAATTATTACCAAACACTAATTTTTAACTAAAAATCGATTAAACCTTATTGGTGTCTTCGGAATGCGGGTATACTCACTTTATGATTCCATTTGTTATTCATCGAAACATACGTCTGGGACTCCATTGGTTTTTCTTAATGAATGGTGTTTTAAGTGATGAAAGCAAAATTAACTTTAACATTCTTTTATCTTACATTTATTTATCTTTTAGAAAACTAATTATTTATTTTTATTTATTAATTTATTTTTATTTTATTTATCAATTTCCTTTTTACGTTTTTATAACACAAAAAATAAACAAACAACGCACACAAAAAAATGAAAATGGCGGTCTGTATTTGTTTTTTTGTTGTTTTCTTTCAATAAATTTTTGTGCAGGTAATTTGCGTTATTGTGCAAGCTACTTGGTTATTTTACATAAAAAATGAATTATGTTACTTTAACATCGACAAGCATAACATTAGCAAAAATTTGGTAAAAATTTTTTTTTGGTATGAAAAAAGTTTTACCAAGTAGGATTGCTCAATCTTACACAGATTTTTTTTTTGGGTGCATACATTTTGTATGTAGAACATAATTCAAAGCCAACGCTAGCGTTTCAAAGCCAGAATAGAATCAATTCTATTTTCTTTGGCATTGCCAGTCATTTACAAAAAAGGGTTGATTTTGTTTATGAAACACGTCTTGTTTATGAAACACATCTGTGTATTGTAAAATTATAAGAAAAGTACATAAAAAAGAAAGTGAAATATAATTTACCGCCAATTATTATAAAAAAAACACAAGTATCAAAAAAATATCAATAAAAAACCAAAGCAGTTTTATGTTTCACCGAAAAAATATAATTTTCAGGAAAAATTTATTTTTCTTCCACCAAATAATTATATTTCTGTTATTCTTTGTGTGTGTGTATACAAACAAACGCCAGAACAAAATTCAAAGCCATTGTTAAAATCAAAAGCCCTCTCTTTACACAAAATTCAAAGCCAACGCCAGAATTGTAATTGCACACTTAGGAGTGAGTGAAACAACAAAAACCGATCTTGCATCCATTTTTCTTATGGCGCGTTATATCAGTTTTCTCTTTCTAACCTAATTCGTAGAATAATTTGAAAATATTAACCATATGGTTTAAAAATACTTTTTTGACACCTGTCACTTATGTCGAGTCTGTATTAGTCTGTGTCAATACATCCAACTCAAACTTTTTGATTTTTCAACCGCCTATCCGACAGCGCCATACACGAGACATACACCAAACATTGGTCGTCCAACAAATCATTCAACTTGTTTGATATGTAACAATCAATCAATTTTTAGCTCATGGCAATACTGGATGTAAAATGCTGCCAAGTTTTAATTAATTTTCCACATTTTTTTTAGTTCTTTTGTGCATTCATTCTAAACTGTTTTTATTATTTATTGAATTTTGTTGTATTTACAAAAAAAAAACGCGAAAAAATTAAAACTATGACTTCTTTTCAATGTACATATTGTTCATTGGCCATAACGGATGATGGTTACCTGCATTGCGAGCAATGTGGGGGAGATGTTCACATCAAGTGCCTTAGGCATTCCAGTACTCCCGGAGATTTATATGGAGATGTGTTTTTTGATTTTACATGTGCCAAATGTATGCAACTCCAGTTTGACGGCCCCTCAACATCCAAAGCATCAGTCAATGGTGAGATCGGGGTTGCTGATGGCTTCACCGGTGTTCGAGAGAAATTTGTTCGTCAACGTATGCCATGGTTATTGATAATAACCATGGCTTTGTATAATCTCTCTATAAAATCGAAAGGTTTAAGTCGTCATGGCTACTTTCATTGGAGGAATCATATTGTTAATTTTATTGAGAAAAATTGGGATTATCTATTTGATCCAGCAATGTAAGTATATTGTGTCATAACTAACAAATTTAAAGTGCTTAAATATTCTGTTTTGTAGCAAAAGACGTAAAAAATGGACTGGTTCAATATCAGGAGCCTTATCTCACAATAGTCCCAAATACTTTACATCTGGTCAAGAATTGTTTGATGAAACTGGATGGTGGAAATTAACTCATGCTAATAAGACACCCAAATATATTTACAATATATGTGAGTAGAAATTTATTTAAGATTTCTTGGCCGGATCTTATTACACTATTATATCTAAAATTTTGGAATCTTTTTAGTTATTGAACTATAAACAAGTTGAGATTCTGAGAACTTTTCTTTACAACATTATTTTTTTAATACGTAATTATTCCATTTCAGACGAGCAACAGTGTTTAAAACGTCAACAAATGCGCCAAGACAAGCGTCAAGTAGAAGATAATTATGCTAGTGATACATCAAATAATGAACAGGATACTAAACGCCTTAAACGTCATGATTCTGATGAAGATTTAGTTCCAACTGACTCTTGCAGTCGTACAATGTAAGTGTTTTTACACATGGTTTTGCACTAAGTTTAATAAATAGTACATTTTTTAAATTGTTTGTTCATCCCTAATAGGGACTTGTTTAACTACCACACGACCCTAAAAAGGCAACTTTCACGACCCTTGCTTAAAAAAAAAATCTGCAGATTTTTTTTTTCTAAAAAAAATATTTTTTTTCAAAATAATTTCTGTTACCAATTTTTTTAACAAAACATGTTTTTTAAATGAAATTTTCAAAATTATTCAGATGATTTGAGAGTAGTGAAGGAAATCAAAAATTCGGCAAAGTCGAATTTAATTTTTTTACTTATTATGACTACATATTTTATTTTAAATATCTTTTTTATTTTGCAGTCCTTATATGGGTCGTAAACCCAAAATTGCTAAACCATTAAATATTTTGGATGATGATTTATTAAATAAACACACCAATTCTTTGGTACCACTTGAAGATCATGTAATGACCCTAAATACAGTGCAATCAAGTTTAATGGATTTCTTAGCCGAAAGTTTAGCGAGTGATGATTTAAATATGTTTAATACTTTGCCGAATATAGCACAAGAACCTCTCGTGGATAGTGCTGGTAAAAATGATGTACTACCATTATTAGATGCCCATAATGATAATGCAAACTTTTTTGAAAATCCTTTATTAATAAAAGCTGAAGCTATGGATTTAAATGGTCACTTATATAGTGACTTTAACACACAAGCGATGTTAAATGAAAAATTGAAAAGTTTTTATACAACAACATCATCGCCATTTTCACCCCACCATGAACAACATAATTTTAATAATATTTTACAATCCCAGGGAGCAGGAATAGGTAAAAATATTTTAGATAATGATCAATTGTAAGTAAAGTTATAATTTGATTTTCCAGAAATTTTGATTTATTTTTGTTTTTTACTTTCTTAAGCTTGACAGAGAATTCATTACAAACATCTGAATTTTCCAATGAACTAGATGAGGATAATACTACATCTTCTTCCATTTCAAAACCAATAATACTTGAGGATGAACCAACGGAACATCAAGAAACAGAAGAATCAGATTCAGAAGAATTTCAACCACGTATTGTACAAGTAACAAATTTCCAACAATTAACAGCAGATGATAAACCTTGTCGTCCATTGGGTAGTCCTATGAAAACTGGAAAATTAATTAAACAGGAATTAAAATCTGATGCAGAATTGACCGATAATGGAAATAAATATAAACAAAGTGATGAATATGAAGAAGATTCCTCTGAACTGGAAGATGATGTTGAAACTACTTTAAAGGCTTGTAAGCCAAGTTTATTTACTAAACAACCAAAACGTCAATGGCCGTGGTTAATAGAAAAACGTACAGAAGATTTAGATGATGAATTGGAAGATAAAACAGAGTCATCTACGAATACAGAGTACGGTTTAATAATATACTTGGGACCTAAGCATTGAGGCATTAGTTTTTTATTTGAACGTAAATGCCATTGAACTAGTATTGAATAAATTTTTTAATACAAACCCTGCAGGAAAAGGGGTCTGGTTACCCCCTGGTCATAAAATGCTTATCACCTGACAAATAAAAATTAGACTTGATCACTTATCTGTCTCAAAAATATTGTGGCCAGAAATATTAGCATATATCCAAAATTCCCGAAAAAAAATTAAAATTTTCATTAAAAAAATTTTTTGACGAATTTTGAAAAAGTCCTGATTTTTTTATATTTTCCCAGAAACAAAATTATTTTTGATTTTTTTACTTTTTGAAGTAAAAAAATCATTTATGTGCTTTATGTAAAAAAACCATGCTTTTAGGATTTTTTTTGAAAAGTTTAAAGTTAAATTTTTTTTTTTAAACTTTCCCGGACACTAACATTTTTCGACTTTTTTTGCGCTTTAATGTTAGAAATTATTAAAAAGATTTTAGATTTTTTTTTTAATTTTCTGCGTTTTTGAGTTTTCCGAAAATTTCTTAGAAAGTTCTGCACCATCAAAATATCGGTCTAGTACCCCATAAAGTATATATATTTATGATCAGTGATCGATTCTAAGACATTCTAGCGATGTCCGTACGTCTGTCTGTAGTTAACACGATGCAGTCCAAAATAATAGAGCTAGACTCCCGACATTTGGAACGATTATGTCGTATGTTCCTAGGCAGGTTAAGTTCGTAAATAAATCGGACCAGGGGAAAAAAAGTTGCCCCTTGAAGAACTAAACCAACCTCTGAAAAAGACCACTTTTTTTATATGATTTTTTGTGTTTTTGTTAAACAAATGCAACATTTTTATGCTTCAAGAAGTTCAAATTCCAGCATTTGGACCCAAAGAATTAGAAAATTGTGTTTTTTTCGAGCCCTTTTATGGGCGTGGAATATTTTTTTTTTTTAATATTGATAAACTTGCATTTCTTTATCGCAAAAAGCATAAGAATGAATTTTTAAACACATATTCGAGCAGAAATTTGCCCCCCCCCCAAAAAAAAAAGAAAACGCCCCTGCAATTTTTTTTATATTTTTTTTTTTCATGTTGGAGGGTATAAAAGATTCGGCACAGCCGAATTTAACCCTCTTAGGCTGGATTACTCAATGCTCCGTTATAAAATAACTTTCCGTTAAATTTAACTTCTTCATACAAATTTTGACATAAGGCTCCGTTAAATCGGCAGTTAGCAGCTAACTTTTCATTGATTAATCCGCCCTTAATTGTTTTTCTAGCAAGTTTTATTTTTGAAAAAAAAAATGATGAATTTTAAAAACTTTTGTTGAGTTTGTGATAAGTCATTTGGGTCTGTGTGACATGTCACGTGACTCATCATGGACTCGGCCACATTTTCTGCAGGGAAACTAATGCTAGGTGCCAAGTATGTTTAATAACTAATTTTAAAAGTTAACTTTAACCAACATATTATTATTTTTTAATTGTTAGATTAACCATGATGAGCGAATATGAAGAGAAAGAATTGTTACAAAAATTGCGTAAAATTTTTGCTTTAAAAGATAAATGTAAAATTGAAATACCTCCGTATATACGAAGATTTTATCGTAAGCTATGTATACGTGAATGGAAAAGAGAACATGGTAAACCTTTATTCAATCTTGATGATTATGTTGATAATAGTAAACAAAATTTACGAAAGCAAACACAAAATGAGAAATCCAAAATTATAGAACGTTATCAAGTAAGTTTTTTTTTTTTTTTTTTTTTTTTTTAAATCAGACGATGCTTAAGATTTTAAATTTTTTTATGCAGAAAAATTTCGTAAAGTTTATCGTCATATAGATGAACAAAACTGGTATTGGGTATTTTTTAAATATTTTATAAATTACTGGTACATACATATTTAAAAAAACAAAACCAAATATAATTACACAGTGCAACACCCAAAATCGGAATGGGATGAAACCAAAAGCAAATTAAAGTTGACATATTCCATAACAAAACCCTCAATACTTTTTTTAGTTCAGAGCTATATTTTTTTTACACGCATTTGAAGTTAGTGAAATTTTATTATAATTATAATAATAAATGCTTGAAAACTGTATTAGTGGCGTATGATTAATATTGTAATTGCCTTTAAATAACAATCATACGCAACGGTGTCCAGTCGTTTATTTTAAAAATTGTCTTTAAATAACAATCATACGCAACGGTGTACAGTGGTTTATTTTAATAATTTGGCTATTCAGTAAATAAGTACTGGACCGATTGCAGCAAAATTCATACCAGTTATAGCTAAAGTAATTTTGAGCTTAAGTTTGGAAGCTGGACCCAACATGTTCAATAAGGTCACCATCAGGGGCCCTTAAAGTAGGACATGTTTAGTACACAAAAACTTTAAATGCTTTAAAATCACCAACTTTAAATGTGTGTAAAAAAAATCTAGCTCTGACCTAAAAAAAGGGCCTTGAGGGGTTTGTTATGGAAAACGTCAGCTTTCATTTGCTTTTGGTTTCATCCCATTCCGATTCCGAAAGTTCGATTTTGTATCACTGTGTTATTGAAAAAAAAAAAAGAATAAGTACAATTACTAGATACTTGTATATAAAAAATTTCAAGTTCAACTATGTTAAAATGTTCTACGATACCTGGCAAGTACCATGGTACTTGTGAAGTACTAAAGTGCTTGTAAAGTCGCAACAACGTTTTATGGAGTTTAATGTGTAATAACTAACTTTTATTTTTTTTAGATGATTTCTTTATCCTCATCCGATGCAAAAAAATCTTTTTATGCTCGTATTGCTGGCTCTTCACAATATGAACTTTTTGAATCCCCTTACACACAACGAGTTTTACATCCATTCATATATCGCAATAGAAAGTGCTGTCCTCCGTTTTTAAAGGTAAATTTGTTTATAATTTTGGAGTTAATCTGAGGCATACATGGGCATTTTTAATTGGCATTGAATTTTCATTGGCATTAGTTGGAACTAATCCCGAAAATTTTAAAATGCTTATATCTCGGTAAATATTGCCGACACAACAAAAATTCCATAAGCATTTTTGTAGCTCTTGGTTTCTAGAACTCGTCTGCCAATACTCGAAAACCCTCAGAGAAATAGTTTTTTAGTTATTCAGTTTCTAAAATTCTCAAGGCCCAATTGGGCCCCTAAATTGCAGTACCTGGAAAACTAAGCAAGATAATGCTGAAGCAATGGTTCCCAACCTTTGATTCTCGCCCCACTGGGGGGCAATTTGAAGCTTTCAGGGGGGCAACGAGCAAATTTTCAACAATTTGTTTAGTCAAATTAACTACAAAAAAAATTTTCTTAGCAAAATTAACTACAAAATTTTTGTTAATCGCTTAAAATGTTCACTAAAAACTTAGTTTAAATACTTATTTTACAAAATCTCTGCTAAACCAGTAATAATTTTTCATTAGAAACAAAAATTAGAAAAATTAGCAATTTTTTTTTGAGGGTAGGGGGACAAGGCAATTTTTTTAACTTAAAAGTGGGGCGTGGCGTAAAAAAGGTTGGGAACCATTGTGCTAAAAGTATGTGAATTTTCAAATTTTCGGGATTGTCAATTTTTTAGATAAAAATTTGGACCTATTAGGGTCCACACGAGTGGAGGACCAGCGAAACTATGGATCGCCACTTTAACAATGTGCTCGATTCTCGAATACGATTTCACCATTCATCTAACTTTTAAAAATTTGATATTCTTTCGAATTTTAAGATTTTAATTTTTTTTCTTGTAACAATTAAAGATCTAGTTAATATGTTTAATAATTACAAGAATAAATTTAAAAATCTTAAAAGTCAAAAGAATATCAAATTTTTAATAATTAGGTGAATGGTGAAATCGTATTCCAGAATCGAGCACAATGACAAATTCAATGAAGATCGGAGAGTTACGCCAGAGGTACAGAATTAAAACTATAGTTTAATATATAGTTTAATATATTAAACATAAACCGTATGGTATTGTTTACGAAATTGTATAAAAAATCTAAATCTGCGAGAGATGGATGATATCAGTATTACAGTAAGAATGCATATTGTTTTTGCCTCTCTTTGTTTTACGTTTGATCTTTAGTGTGGTATTACCAGATTTTGGCAATTATTCTTGACGATGCCAGGTCTACAAAACGGTCGATACATATCTCTGTACCTCTGGGTGACACTTCCCTTGTAAGTGGAGGTTATAAAAATGGTTGAGTAACTTTTAATAGTTTTTTGTATTATTTTGTAAAATTTAAATATTTTTTGTCCTCCTCCAGCTTATGTGCGAATTACAATATAAAGTCAATGGCATACCACCAAGTCGGGCTCCCATAGATTTTTGTTATGTTCGACCCAATCATATAGCAGCAGTAAATGCATTACTTCAAACAGTATTTTGGCCAGGCATTGATAGTAAGTGAAAATGAAATTACTTATATACTCGTATAAGCATTAGATTAATTTTGTATTACTCTCTTCTACAGTGTCTGAATGTTTAAGTTATCCTGATTTTAGTGTTGTAGCTCTGTATAAAAAATTAGTAATCGGCTGTGGTTTTCTAGTACCTGATGTAGGATTTAATGAGGCCTATATTTCATTTATGGCTGTACGGCCGGGATGGCAAAGAAGCGGCATAGCAACATTTATGTTGTATCATTTAATACAGGTTTGTATTGTTTGGCTTAACTTCCCTGCAGGAAAAGTGACCGGGTTCTTGATAGGTCACGGGCATGTCACACGAATCTAAATGACCTATCACAAACTTGACAATTTTTATACAAAAATATCTGTCACTTTTGCGAGGAAATGTTTCAACCCTGGATACATCACTTGCGACAAGTCACTGGATCTGCCTCTTAGGAACCTAACACGAGCCGTTTCAATAGTGTCACAGAACACATCAAAGGTGTACCTCGTCACACATTACAGAAGTGCATTATAAATGATTTTGTTTACTCCAAACACAAAAAAAAAATCAGTGTTTTAGGATCTTAGAATTTTTTTTTACACCAAAACGAAAAAAATGGGACCTTACACCAAAACGCAAAAAAATTGAGAGTTAGAAAATTTTCCATTTTTTTTACTAAAAACATTTTTAACAATTTTTTTACTCCAAAATGCAAAAAAGTTTTTGCGTCCGAAACTTCAAAAAATTTTGGGACTTAGAAAATTTAGAATTTTTTTTTCAACCATTTTTAATAAAGTTCTTTACTCCAAAACACAAAAAATTGTGTCTGGGGCAAAAAAAAGGCCCGAAAAATTTTTGTGTTTTTCAAAGTTTTTTCATAACTAGAAATTTTTTACTCCAAAACGCAAAAAAATTGCCAAAAAAGTGAGTGACTGTTCAGTCATGATTACACACGCTTGCGTACGAACATTTTTTTGTGCTGACGCACACTCACGTGAGTAGAAAAAAATTTGAATCACGCTCAAAAAAAAAAAAAATTAATTCACTCATCAATTTTACTCACGCACGCTCACGTAAATAGAAAAAAAATTTGCTCATGAATCACGTGATTGAGGATAATCACGTGATTGGTGCGCATCTTTACTTCAATATGCAAAAAAAATTGTGTCTGTGATTCGAAAAAAAAATTTTGTGTTTTTCAAAATTTTTTCGGGACTAGAAAAATTTTTAATTTTCCCCCTAAAATTTTTTTTCCTTAAATTGTCAAAAAAATTTTGTGTCCGGGACTTTAAAAATTTTTTTGGGACTTATTTTATTTTGAAATGTTGTCTTTAATCACGGAATCATTTTTTTGATACAGTTAAGCCCAGTTTTCTGTTACGTGATAAGCAATTTACGATATTTAATTGATATGTAAGTCCCGATATTTTAGTGGTATGTAACTTCCCGATATTTTAGTGATATGTAAGCCCCGTTTTTACCAGTCTTGGAATATGTGATTTCGGATCGACCAACATCCTTTTTCCTGTGGGATTTTACAATAAATGGAGATAATTGTGTATTTTATTTTTATTTTCAGACCTGTATGACTAAGGATATAACATTACATGTCTCTGCCACAAATCCTGCAGTTGTGTTATACCAAAAATTTGGTTTTAAAATAGAAGAAGTCATACTAAATTTCTATGAAAAATATTTACCTTTAGATTCAAAGCATAGTAGACATGCGTTATTTTTAAGATTAATGAGATAAATAATAAAAAAAATAACTGTAATTAATTTAAATAAGAAAGATAATTTTGTTTGTTGTTTTTATTTTTTGTAATAACTAAAATCTTAAAACATATTCCAAAAAATCGAATAGTAGATGCTCCGCCTATTAAGCAAAAATCTTTTCTTCCCTACGTTTCTTTGTCACCACAGTTCCCGGTTTATGTTGGGCATCTGGATGATTCGTCAACTCTGGTGGACAGACGGAGACCGGACTTGCCGTAACACATTGTTTAAGATCATAGAACAATTGACTATCATCTTTGGTAACAAATGATATAGCACAACCAGTTTTACCAGCTCTGCCAGTACGACCAATACGATGTGTATAATCCTCAATTGTTTTGGCCATATCATAATTAATAACCAATGATACATCTTTAATATCGATACCTCTACCAGCTACATCTGTGGCCACCAACATATCTTTTGCGCCAGATTTCAAAGAAGCCAAAGCAAATTCACGCTGTTCTTGACCCTTGCCACCGTGAAGTGTGCAAGCATTATAGCCCAATTTCTCAAGACCTTTAGCCAAGACGTCGGCACCTTTCTTTTGATTGACGAAAATAATGACAGGCGGATCTATGCCACGTGAGAGAATTTCCATTAGTTTCTTTCGTTTATCATTTTCACCCATCATGTAAACAATTTGTTCAGTACGTTCTGTAGGTTTACCAATAGAACCAATATATACAGTAGCGGGTCTTCTTAGATATGAACGTGCCAGACGTTCAACAGCGGGAGGCATAGTAGCTGTAAACATCACAGTTTGTCTGAAACAGAAATTAAAAATATTTAAAATTTTATTTTATATTAAAAAAAAAAACAAGTTTTGTCCGTACCTGTATTTCTTTTTTGAATAGAAATTTTCCATTAACTTGCTGGCATCCTCAGCCTCTTCTGAGTCTGGTTTTAAATTTGTTACCGGCATATATTCTAAAATTTTCTGTACATCCGGTTCGAAACCCATGTCAATCATACGATCAGCTTCATCCAAAACAATGTAGGTACATTGATTTAGAACTAAATAACGATTTTCTAAAACATCGATAAGACGACCCGGTGTAGCAATGACAATTTCACAACCCATACGCAAACGAAAACCTTGCTCTTCACGCGACAAACCACCAACAACGACCACAGTTCGAATACCCAACGGTTGACCAAATTTGGTAGTTTCTTCTTCAATCTGCTGAGCCAATTCACGCGTTGGGGCCATAATAATGGCATACGGTCCCTGATCAACATCTTCCAGACGTTCAATTTTAGGCAGTGATTGAATCCAAGATAAAAGTGGTATAAGGAAGGCCAAAGTTTTACCGGAACCAGTCTCGGCCACACCAATAATATCACGGTTTTGTAAACCAATTGGTATAGCTTGCCTTTGAATAGGTGTAGGTTCTTTATATCCAACTTGATCAATAATATCCAAAATTTCTTTGGGAAAGCCAGATTCTTTCCAACTACGGAAGGGATTGGGAATTTTACCACCTTTAATGGTGATATTGTAATCTTCGCGGAAAATACGCCAATCTCGTTCGGTCATTTCATCTGCATCTTTTTCCGACCAATGGCGATCATCCCACTTTTGCTTGTCTTCTTTACGTTTAACCTTCTTTAAACGTACCTTTTCTTGTTCCTTTTCAGCTTCTGTGCGACGCTTTTCTAACAGATCGCCATAAAATTTACTTTGTGTTCGTTTTTGTTCCTTAATGTCGATACCGGCAACATTGCCACGACCAAAGAATTGAACATGATGACGTTCTTTATAGAGATTGTTATAATCAACTGATGTGTCTTCAGCAGCATCCCAATCGAATACAAATTTACGATCATTCAAACGTCGTACACGTCGTTTTTTCTTAACAATACCCAAATAGCGTTCTCGTATAGCTTCCAATTCCTTTTCTTTATCTTTGTAGGTGAGATCTTCTGCTCTCTTGCTGTCCCGCTCTCTATCAGCGCCGGCACCACCGCGATCTCTATCAGCTCCGGCCCCACCGCGATCTCTATCATTGCCGGCACCACCACGATCTCTATCATTACCTCCACGATCCCTATCATTCCCACCACCACCACGTTCTCTATCGCCACCACCTCCTCGATCTCTACGATCAAAATTACGGTCTCGTGGATCTCTGTCTCGTCCTTCTCTCTCTCTACCTTCAGGTATACGTTCATTTTTCAATTCTTGTCGTTTAGCAGAAACACTAAAACTGTTATCTACCCCGCTACTTGAAGCTGTAGCAATACCAGATATAGATGCAGATATTCCAACTCTAACACCACTTTGTGCGGCCCTCATAGCAGCTACTTCTTCTTGACGTCTTTTTAAGGCCTCTACAGCTCTTTGTTCCTTTGTTAGAAATACCGGTTTGCTACGTGCCTCCTCTTCACGTTTCTTTTTTTCTAACAACTCTTCCAGAGATAATGGTTCAGCTTTTTTGGCTTTGCGTTTTTCTTCCAGCATTTCTTCTTCTATTTTTAGCTCCTTTTCACTTTTTAACTTGTGTTCTTTTTCATCCTTCAATTTAGAATCTTCTTCAACACCCCCACGTCTTTTATCTTTGTGTTTTGATAATTCTGCATCTCTTTCCCGGCTCCTTTCACGGTGACGATTTCCAGAACGTTCATTGGTTCTATCAGGTGCTTGACGTTCTTTAGAACGTGATCGACTCCGTCTTACCGGACGTCGTTCATATTCTCCACCACCGCCACCAGTACGAGACTCTCTAGCGCGTTCTCTGTCTCGATCGCGTTCTTTATCATTATGACGTTCTCGGGAACGTGAACGCCGTTTTCTATCATTAACCATTATTGTAGTATTTCTGAAATTTTGAAGATCAAAAATATTTTATTCACTCTACAGAAAAAAAATCAAACGTTTATAAAAACAAATGCACACACAAAACAAAAACGTTGCCAGATTGAGTAATTGTACCAGTGCTACCAAGTCAAAGAATTCAAATTTTAGGGTTTCTCACTGTTGCCAAGTTGGAGGTTTTCCCGCTAAATCTAGCGCTTTTTGTTTGGATTTAGCGGGGAAAAATTGATTTTAGCGGGAACGGTGCTTTAGCGGGAAAATCTAGCGCTTTTTATTTGGATTTAGTGAGTTAAATTTAGAGGTTTTTTTCCAAGTTTTCTTTTTTTTTCAATCGAAAAAGCCAAGTTTGTCGAATTTTAGCGCTTTTTTTGTAATTTAGCGGGAAAATACAAAATTTTCCCGCTAAAATTTTTTCGACCGTTTCTTGCGCGTTTTTAATGAAAATTAAATTTTCGTAAAAAAAAATAATTTGGAGGTTTTTTTTTAAATTTTTCTTTTTTGTTTAACAAAAATGCCAAGTTTTTCGGTTTTTAGCGCTTTTTTTTGTAATTTAGCGGGAAAATTTTAAATTTTCCCCGCTAAATTAATTTTTGGCGGTTTCTAGCGCTTTTTTCGTGAAATTTAGAGGTTTTTGGTTAAAAATAGTTGGCAACAGTGGGGTTTCTATAAAAGCCACCCTCCACAGATATAAGACATGTTGGATGAACTGTTGCATGTCCAAAAAAATATTTTTTAAATACACACACTGTTGCCAAGTTGGAGGTTTTGTTTGGATTTAGCGGTGGAAAATTGGTTTTAGCGGGAACGGTGCTTTAGCGTGAAAATCTAGCGCTTTTTGTTTGGATTTAGTGGGAAAAATGTAGAGGTTTTTTTTCTATCTAAAACGTCAAGTTTGTCGAATTTTAGCGCTTTTTTTTGTGACTTTCTTGCGCGCTTTTAGTAAAAAGTCAATTTTCGTAGACAAAATAATTTGGAGGTTTTTTTTTAATTTTCTTTTTGTCAATCAAAAATGCCAAGTTTTTCGGTTTTCAGCGCTTTTTTTCGTAATTTAGCGGGAGAATTTTACATTTTCCCCGCTAAATTTATTTTTGGCGGTTTCTAGCGCTTTTTTAGTGAAATCTATGTTTTTGGTTAAAAATAGTTGGCAACAGTGAATACACATATCCGACAAATATATTGACATGTTGGATGACTACTCACTTTTTCAAAATTCTTGAAGGATTAAGTGCCCCATACACGAGATAAATTACATCGGTCATCCAACGTGTTTGAAATGTATTGAAACCTGAACGGTAACCAACCATGGTATTGAGTACCCGAAAAATTGGCCAGTATCGACTACTCAGTACCCAAATACTCAAGACATTTACAACACAATTCCTTTGGATCAACAACAATTGAAATTTTTTAGTTTATTTTGTATTTTGGAGCTTGCTTGGTGGAGTATTGTTTTTTTACCTTTTACCTCTTGTTAAACAATACACACACGAAAAACGAAAAAGCCCTCAAAAACGGATGACGCATTAGTGAACAAAAAATATTAAAATAATATTTTATAGTGAAAATGCAATAGAAAACATTAGAGTGAAAATTAGAACAAAAACTAATGGAAAGCCTAGATTTAAATGAGATATAATGATACACCGTGTAAAATTGTTTAAACTTTCTCTAGTTTAAATGAAATTACATGCTTAATTATAAATTTGATGATGCTTTCGTTGTTTTATGAAAATTAATCATTAAGTTAAAAAAAAAAAAAGACAAAACAACTTCATTTGGCATTTTAAAAGTAAAGTGTTGTCGTCATCCAATTATTAAAGACTACAATTTGTATTTGTGGGCGTCTTTTGTGAAACAAAATAATAAAAAGGAAATAACTACATTGAACTAGATAAATTTATAAAAAAGCAAAAAAAGCTTAACAGCTGTTTCCTTTGTTTGGTTTTCTGGTGGTATTCCATTAAAACAAACCACTATGACTTCCACAACAACAAGTATTAATGGTGATCCCGAAACGGCACCAATTGCTGCACCCCGTTCTGTTGGTGGTACTTCCTCAATGATACGATCATTTGGTAGCCTCTTTGGTTCGAATAATGGTGCGGCACCAAGAAGATCTAGTTCACAAAATGGTGTTGATGGCTATGTAGAGTTTGGCATGCCAGATCCAGAGCGTAGTGGACGAACATTGGGTACATTTGCAGGTGTTTTTTGTCCTGTAGCTCTATCCATGTTCAGTGCTTTAGTTTTTATACGTGTTGGTGAGTATGACTTAATTATTCTTATTTATTTTTTTCTGGTGTATTGATATAATCTGTTGGGCTCCCCTTTAGTAATATTCATTGATTGATGGGGGTATTATGCGGGTGTTTTTTTTTATTTTTTTAAATAGATAATTATTTAGATAGTAAACAATGTCGCCATTAATTATTCTTCTGTTTTATTTTAATACCCTACATTTAGTGGGTATGTTATATAAGTTTAGCATTCCATTTGTTACACCTAAAATATCGGTCTACGCCATTAAAGATTTAATTCGAAAAATATCAATTGTAATTCAAATTTTTTTCTTGTAATTCAAAGATTTCGTTTGTTTGAATTGTAATTTCAAGATTAAAATTCTAATTTGTAAAAGATCAATTGTAGATCGAACAAGTAAATATATTTTCTTGTTTGAACTACTTAAAGTTAAACTTCTACTTATAAGTTAAATTCGGCCTTGCCCAATTTATGGATACCCTCTGTCAAATTTTTTCCAATAAACTTTATTTGAAAACAAAAATTTTGTAAAAAAATGCGGGGAATACAAATAATTGGTGAAAAAAAATTGCAAAAAAATTTGTAAAATGATCTAATTTAGAGAAAAAAAAAAAATTTGCAAAAAAAATTTGGGATACAAAAATATGTTTGTAATTGCATAAATACCTTTTGGCATCTAATACTCTTCACCTATATATCTCAAGCCGAACAAAAGCATTTTGTATTTTTAGGTTATGTACCAAACTTTCATCCTTAGCTGATTTTTATACCCTCCACTCTACACCATTTGCAATTGTATTTTTAAAATTTCCAAATGTATTTTAAAATTGTCCAAATGAATTTTAAAATTGTCCAAATGTATTTTAAAATTGTCCAAATGTATTTTAAAAGTGTCCAAATATATTTTAAAATTGTCCAAATTAATTTTAAAATTGTCCAAATGTATTTTAAAATTGTCCAAATATATTTTAAAATTGTCCAATTGCATTTTAAAATTTTCCAAATGTAGTTTAAAATTATCCAAATGTATTTTAAAATTGTCCAATTGTATTTTAAAATTGTCCAAATGTATTTTAAAATTGTTCAAATATATTTTGAAATTGTCCAATTGTATTTTAAAATTTTCCAAATGTATTTTCCAAATTTCCAAATGTATTTTAAAAATGTCCAATTGTATTTTAAAAATTTCCAAATGTATTTTCAAAATTGTCCAAATGTAGTTTAAAAATTTCCAAATGTATTTTAAAATTGTCTAAATGTATTTTAAAATTGTCCAATTTTATTTTAAAATTTTCCAAATGTATTTGAAAATATTCTACATAGAATTATACATATAATATTTTAAAATACATTTGTTAAATTTTAAAATACATCCGTCTGTTGAAAAAATTCTTGTGAAAGACAACTTAGCTGTTAATGAAACTTTTCACATACATACCCAGCAAAAAAAGAGCTTACCATTCACTACAAAATTCACCACAACTTATGAACCAGATGTACTTCTTCTTCAACTGAAACATTGATGAATTTAATATGGGCGTGACACACAAAGTATGTTCTTTTTATCGCCACTTTTCAGTGGCGAAAGATTGACAATTAAGTATAACATATATCACTAGTGTTTTTATCACAACTTCTGAAGTAGTGATCCGGATGTTAATATAACTTGACCTTTTGGAAGCACTTTTTTCATCACTTCTTTAGAAGTACATATTTCTTGGCATTTTGGGTGTGATTATGTATGTCATTTTTATTTGGTGATTTAGAACTTCTAAATTAGAAGTACTTTTTTCACTTATTTTTGTAAGATTGATTGAAAGAGTACTTTTTTTGTAATATTTACACTAAAAACACTGTTCGACATCAAAAACCTTCCAGTGAAATTTCAAACTGGTCCTTATAAATTTTGGTCTCCTGCTTCCAAGATTGAGATATTCGCTGTTAAAAAGTAAAAAAAGTACTTTTAGGGGTCCACTGTTGCGTATTCTTACGTTGCTTCCACGAAATAGGACTTGATTTCATATAAAATGGACCTCCTGATTCCAAAACTGTAATCCACAATTTTCAAGCATGTTCTGTTTTTGAGATATTCGCGTTTGAAAATTTTAGTGTGATTTATAAGGAATATAAGTGCGTAACAGTAGAGTTTGAGTTTTTCAAACGCCAATATTTCAAAAACAGTACGCGATAGAAAAATTTGGATGCCAGATTTGGAATAAAGATGCCTTATTTTTACTAAATCGAGTTCTATTGTGTTTGAGCAACTTAAGTATACGTTACAGAGGAGACCCAAATATTTCAATATTAAAACGCGAATATCTTAAAAACCTTACGTGATAGAAAAATTAATTTCATTGATAACACAGGGCAACACTTTTTTTTCCCGGGTTCTGATAGCTAATTTTGGGTAATTGGGGTTCGCTGATTTCAAATCTGGCTATCATTTTTTGGGTCAGCTCTTGTTTTTGAGATATAGCCTAAGGAATTTTTGAAAAGAGGCTATTCGTGGCATGTTTGTGAGTTCATAGCCCTGTTTTTTGCAGACCGGATTAAGATTTGGATTAACTTTATTCAGTTAAAAAATGGGTCAAATCAAGTCCAGAATTTTTTTTATAATTTTTTTCTGAAATTACATACAATTAGTAAATATAAACAGAAAAACAAATTAAGCTTTGTCCAAAATGCAAAGAATGAAAAATACATTTAGTTAAATCCTAGGATTAACTCAAATTTATTTAAACCGTTTTACATTTTTGACAACGCTTAATTTTTTTCCCTGTTTATATTAACTAATTGGGTGTAAATTCAGAAAAAAAATATAAAAAGAATTTCTGATTTGACACATTTTTTAACTAAATAGAGTTAATCATAATCTTAATCCGGTCTGCAAAAAACAGGGCTCATATTTACCAACACTTGTCTTATATCCAAAAAGTGAATGACGAGTTTAGATATGTTGGATATGCTGATTCCAAAAATGCTCTTACTTTTGTTGAGTCATCTTTAGTTTTGGAGATATCGTTAAAATAAAATTTTTAAATTTATGCCCTCTTTAATTTTGTCTGAATATTTACGCCCTTTTTAATAACTCGAAAACTGAAGCTGTGTCAGAAAAAAACGAATGCCAGTTTTGGAATCCTCGCATCCAATATAGTTAAATTCGTGTTTAAAACTGAGGCTCTAAAATAAGTTTTGGAAATTATAGCCAAGCAAAATTGGTAAAATACGCACTTTTTCGACTCTTTAACTTGATGGAAAAAATTGGATAACAGATTCGGAATCAGCACACTAAAATCCATAAAAATCAGTTGTCAAAGGTCAGACAAATTGAAAAAGTTCAACTTTTGTCAACCTGTGTAATCTAACGTATATACTTCGAATTAAAAAAGGAGTAATTATAGAGATCACAAAACTATAAAAATTCACGGCGAATTGATTCACAAGTTTGTTTTGACCACAAGCCTATACCTCAATTTTCTAAAAAGCTTAAACAATCTTTAATAATGTGATGTAGCAACATCCGCTTTAGTTCGTAAATGTATTTATTAAATTTAGGACCAACTTTTTTTGATATAAGATATGAAATTTGAAAAATTTATCAATAATCGATTTTCGTCTTTTCGATTTTGTAAGCTCTAAATAAAGAGAAATGAAATGCCATTACCAAGTTTTGTCACCATTTTTGCAAAATCTAAATCTATTTGAAGCTGGACGTAGAAAAAATTGCATACTTCGTATATTACTAATTCAACCCTCATTCTAATTGTTTCAGTTGAAAAAGAAGTTCATATGTTGTGGTGATTTGATTTGATTCCTAAGAACATATGAAAGACGTACTTCAAAATCATTAAGTAAAGAACTGGTGAAAGATGTTTTTATTGTTACTTTGTAGCATTTTTGGAAGTGATTTTAAAAGTACTTCCTACGGAATATGAAGTTCGGCACCTATCGCTACTTTGTATGTAGTGAAACTACTAATTCTTTTTGAACCACTTCGTTTATTTTTTGCTGGGTATGTACGGTGACTCGCAGCTTATTTCGTGTGAAAGATATTAGTTAGCAATCCATTAAAGACAAAGTTAACCAAAATAGACCTAATTATTATTAAATAAGTATTTTTGTAAAAAGTCCTGTGTATGTAATTAATCAAGCTTTAATTAAAGCTTAATGGCGTTCAGATTGTGTAAATATTAAATGTTTTACGGGGGTCAAAATGGAAATTGAAATTATTGAAAGACCTTTTATAGAAAATTTCTTAAAAATATTTCTAGGTCGATTTTATCCAAACCCAAACATGAAAAATTTAAAAAACAGTTCAATAGTTAATATTCATTTATTAAATAATTTTTCCAAAGACCCAAACAAAACCCAAAATTTTTAAAACACAGTAGAAGAATTCGAAATTTTTGACCTACAGCTTATTTTGTGTGAAAGATATTAGTTAGCAATCCATTAAAGACAAAGTTAACCAAAATAGACCTAATTATTATTAAATAAGTATTTTTGTAAAAAGTCCTGTGTATGTAATTAATCAAGCTTTAATTAAAGCTTAATGGCGTTCAGATTGTGTAAATATTAAATGTTTTACGGGGGTCAAAATGGAAATTGAAATTATTGAAAGACCTTTTATAGAAAATTTCTTAAAAATATTTCTAGGTCGATTTTATCCAAACCCAAACATGAAAAATTTAAAAAACAGTTCAATAGTTAATATTCATTTATTAAATAATTTTTCCAAAGACCCAAACAAAACCCAAAATTTTTAAAACACAGTAGAAGAAATTCGAAATTTTTGACCTCCAATTCATTTGACCACCAATTTTTGGTAAACAAAGAAAACACTTAATTGTTTAATAATTTTAGTACACCTAAGTGTATAGTAATGAGATATGAAAATAATTGAACATTTCCTTTGTTTACAAAAAATGGTGGTCAAAAGAATTGGAGGTAAAAAAATTCGGATTTCTTCGACTGCATTTTAAAAATTTTGATTTTTGTTTGGGTCATTGGAAAAATTACTTGATAAATGTATATATTTTATGGGACTATTTTTTAATTTTTTAATGTTTTAGCTTGGGAAAAATCGACCAAAAAGTATTTTTAAGATATTTTCTAAAAACCGTCTTTCAATAATTTCAATTTCCTTTTCGACCCTTGTAGCACGTTTAATATTTACTCAATCTCGACGCCATTAAGCTTAAATTAAAGTTCGATAAATTACCTACACAGCACATTTAACAAAAATACTCGTTTGATAATAATTAGGTGTATTATTGTTATCTTTGTCTTAAATGGATTGCTAACTGATATCTAATACACGAAATAAGCTGCGAGTCACTATATGTACATATTTTTTGGTTGACTAATCACGGTGCGAAAGACATTAGTAAGCTACAAAAATATTTTACACAGTGTTTTTTCACTCCAAAAAATTTTCACATTAAAAAAAATTACATTCGTAAAAAAATATTTTTCTAGTCAACATT
This sequence comes from Pegoplata infirma, assembly GCA_963921195.1. Taxonomy (NCBI): domain Eukaryota; kingdom Metazoa; phylum Arthropoda; class Insecta; order Diptera; family Anthomyiidae; genus Pegoplata; species Pegoplata infirma. Next base: position 64,697,589 of record OY992537.1, on the reverse strand, counting down.
TGTATACCACTTTTTTACGTTAAAACATTAGAATCACTAAACAAGTGTTTTTGTATTAAAATTCATTTGTATTTAAAATATTTTTGACATTGTGTGGGGTATTAATGGATTCGGCCAATTTGAGTTTTACTTTTTTAGTTGTTTTTTGTTGTTTTAGTATCGGCGTACTAACAAAAACAAATAATTTTAAATGAAATCTGATAAGTGTAGTAGTGTAAAAATTTAAATTATAATTTTTATTTAATTATAATTACAATGTGCAACAGTAATTTTTTTTTATTAATGCGACCTTTTGGTTCTTTGACTACTAAACCTCGTCTAATATGTCATTCACACTTGCGACCTTAAACAAGTTGCTCAACAAAACACCAGTAACAGAATAAAAACGTAATGGACACAGAACAAAGACTTTTTTAAACATCTCACCCTTGAACACTTCAAAATAGTGCCTACGATCAGTACCGTAGTACCGGGATTACCGGTATTACCCGGTTCTCGGTATTACCGGGAAATGGTACCGGTTTCCCGGTTCTTGAATTATTCCCGGTATTCCCGGGAATACCGGTATTCCCGGTTCCGGTTCTGACGGTATTCCCGGTACTACCGGTATGTATATTTTGTAAAATTTTGTTCTATTAAAAATTTGTCTTCGCTTTTACCAAAAAAAAAATTCAAAACATGTGAAAAACACCATTTCCACATTTTTTATGAATTTAAGAAAAAAATTGTTAGATGATTTTTAAATAATTTTGCAAACACAACTAAATATTTCTGAAATACTGATTAAATGGTATAATTTGAATATTTTATGGTATAGAATTTTTTGGTTTTTTGAGAACCGGTACCAGCATCAGAACCGGGAATACCGGTATTCCCGGGAATATATCTAGAACCGGGAAACCGATACCAGAACCGGGAATACCGGTATTCCCGGGAATACCGAGAACCGGGAAATGGGGGGCACTACTTCAAAACAGCAAGTGTGAACCCCCTATAACTCAAAAACTTTTCAACCGATTTTAATTTTTTAACTGTTTTGGAAAAAAAATATCACAACTCTTTCAACTGTTATTTGATTTTATCAGAATAAAACTAAATTGTATTTCAGATTAATTTAAAAAATAAAAAAATTAAATTTTTTTAAGAATTTTCGATTTTTTCCGATTTTATCGTCACTTTTTGGAACTTTCTGGAAGGTTCCCAAAAATGTAATAACACTATTTTTTTCTGTAGCATCGAAAGGTGGAATAAAATTTGCAATAAGTTCAGTCGGGTTTGCTCCGCAGGAGAGTGGGATCAAAACGGAATTTTTAACCGTGAAAAGGCTCGAGAAGGTGTTGAATTTTTCAATAAAAAAATTCTCAATTATTGTTACCCAGCAAAAAAAAATCGAAGTGGTGCAAAAAGAATAAGTGATTCACTACATACATAGTAGCTGTATGTGCCGATCTTCATATTCCATAAGAAGTACTTTTATAAGCACTTCCAAAACTGCTAAAAAAATGCCAATAATAACAACTTTCACCAGTTCTTTCCTCAATGATTTATAAGTACCATTTTCATATGTGTTTACAAATGCAATTGAAAAGTACAAATTTGTGGCACTTATGTAAAGTATTGGATTTGTTTTGTTGAAAATTTTTTTTTATAATTTTCTCTGATTTAATAAAAAGTTAAATTTTATAAATGAATTAACTTGATATGCCGCAAAAGCGAATTTGTTATGTAAATTATGTTATAAAAAAATACAGTTTCCAGATTTTTGTTAAAATTACCAAATGACTCAAGAAGTGCTAAAAAGATAACAAAAAAACTGTTAGCCCTTAAAAAAGACAAGGGTTAAATATGTATAACCAAAAAAGATCTAAGTTGGTATTGCCGTTTAAAGGTATAAAAACTCTTCTAAAAATATACGATATCTGATTTAAAATGAGAGAATTACTTTTTTTTATCTCTTCATTTTATTTATTGGATGTTTTTTTTTTAACTACAGTGACTCAAAGTAATAATGGAACAGCATATATTTGTTAGCAGTTCTTTAAATGCAAAGTTATCAATACTACCCCTGATTATTATCAATCGACTATTTTTGAAAAAAGTGCTATATAGGAAATTTTCCAAGCTTGAATTTAAGCTTGATAGCGTCCAGATTGAGCAAATATTAAATGAGATACGAGGGTCGCAATGGAAAATTAAATTATTTGTAGATACATTTTTGAAATTTTTTTAAAAATATTTCTAAGTCGATTTTTTCCAAGTTTAAACATTAAAAATTTAAAAAATTATCTTATAATTTTTATTTAGTCATCAGCTTGTTTTTCTAACAATCCAAACAAAAAATTAAATTTTTTAAATACAATAGAAGAAATCGGCATTTTTTGACCTCCAACTCTTTCGACCACCAATTTGTTGTTAACAAAGAAAATATTTTATTGTTTACTAATTTGAGTACATCTAAGTGTATAGTAATGAGATAAAAGAATAATTAAAATTTTTCTTTGTTAACAAAAAATTGGTGGTCAAACGAGTTGGAGGTCAAAAAATGCGGATTTCTTCCACAGTACTTAAAAAATTTCATTTTTTGTTTGGGTTGTTGGAAAAACTAGCTGATAACTAAATAAAAATTATTAGATAAGTTTTTTAAATTTCTAATGTTTGAACTTGAAAAAAATCGACTTAGAAATATTTAAAAATAAAATTCAAAAAAACATCTACAAATAATTTAATTTTCCAGTGCGACCCTCGTATCTTATTTAATATTTGCTCAATCTGAACGCTATCAAGCTTAAATTAATGCTTGGAAAATTTCCTATATAGCACTTTTTTCAAAAATAGTCGATTGATAATAAACAGGTTTGGTATTGATAACTTTTCCTTAAATGAACTGCTAACAAATATATGCTGTTCCATTATTACTTTGAGTCACTGTACATGTATAAAAACATTTTTTTTTTATAATTTTTGGAGTTGTTTTGTAAATTATGTACAAAAAAAACAATAAAAAGTTTCCAGATTATGGTAAAAATCAAATGACTTAAAAAGTGCTTAAAGGGCTAAAAAAGATAACCAAAAAAAGGTGGTAGCCTTTAAAAAAAGGGCATAATTATAGCCACAAAATGACTAAGTTGGTATCGCTGTTGAAAGGTATAAAAACTCTTCTAAACATTAGGGTATTCAATTAATCGAGGTTTTGGTTTAATCGGCTAATCGGGCAAATAATTAATCGCACTTAAAAAATTATGTTAGTAATATCAACTGAAAATGTCAGTTAAAATAACTACTTTGTGAGTTGTTTTGGGGTCAACTACTTTTTCAGTTAAATCAACTAACAATGTTAGTTATTTTAACTGAAAAAAAAACAACTGACTTATGTAGTAAAAACTACTTACATTTGTAGTCAAAACAACTAAAATGTAGTAAAATAAAAAAATCAATATATAATTTTTTTTTCAAAATATTTTTCAGAAAAAAAAATTGAAGACCAAATTTTTTCCAAGTTTTTTTTTTAAAAAAAAGCTGTGAAAAATAAAAATAACAATTTTTTTTTTTTTTGGAAAAAAAACTTTAAAACTTTTCAGAGATAAAATAAATAAAATTAACTACTTTAAATAACTGTTACTACATCACAGTACTTTTTTATTAGTTCAAAAAAACGATTTAAAATAACTAACAGAAATAGTTGTTTGATATTTTTCATACAAAAACAACTGACTTTGTAGTTGAAAACAACTAACTACTGTAAAATATACAAATAACTAACATGTAGTAACTTACATAATTTTCTGAGTGCGGGGTTGAGATTTAATCGGTTAATAATCGGATAAATTTGAATTATTCGGTTAACCGAATAATAAAAATTTTAATTGAATATAAAACTAAGAACTCTATGTACTTTTAGGAATTTTATTAATTTTATTTAAAATAAATCTTTATCCGATATGGCGAAGCTCTATAATGTTAGCCCAAATAAAGATTTTTTGTATGGCACCCTGAAAATTTACCCTAAAATTGATACCCAAATTGATGCCGGGCTTAGATGCACCTCTAATAGAGTTTCGAATTCGGTACTATTATATATCAACAAGACAAATTGGTTGGTTTTCAAATTTGTTTTCTTTTATTTTTTAGGGCCGAAATTGCAATAATTTTATCGGTCGATATCTCCGTAATGAAAAAAGATATCTTAAGGATTGCAAAAGTAATTTGAAGAATAAGTGAAGTATTTTTAGATGTGCTGAACTAATTATACATCATAAAATAATTCTCGGTTTTATAAGGTCCCGAACATTGCGAATATCTGAGTTTATGCAGTACTGTCAATCGAAAATCTAAATATCTCAAAATAGGATAAATCACTTCTAAGGCCAGATTCGGATTAAGCGCATGAAAAACTATTAGAAAAATATATACATCCACATTTAATTAATAATTCCTATTAGCTAAACTAAATTATTAAAAACATCGATTTAATCTTAACAATTTCAAGTCTAAATATTACATAGTAAATATTATACATTGTTAAACATATCGTTTTGGTTTTAATTATTAGTGTAAATACTAAAAAAAACTCTTAAAATCAATCCCAAAAAGTCATGAAATATGTACTTATCAAGAAGTGATGAAAAAATCACTTCTAAATCACCATATAAAAATTACATAATCACATCCAAAATGCCAGGAAATATATACTTCTAAAGAAGTGATGAAAAAAGCACTTCCAAAAGGTCAAGTTATATTAACATCCCGATCACTACTTCAGAAGTTGTGATAAAGATGTTAATATATATGTACATACTAAACACTAGTGATATTGTGTGTCACGCCCATATAAAATTTATCAGTGTTTCAGCTGAAGAAGAAGTACATCTGGTTCATAAGTTGTGGTGAATTTTGTAGTGAATGGTAAGCTCTTTTTTTGCTGGGTAATGATGCAAAAAAAATCTAGAAAGTGATGGAAACAATTAATCTAAATTTCAAAGTTAAGGCCTCTGTTCTGTCTTTCACAACTTTTCAATTCACATGAAAATTTCCGAATCATATGAAATCAAGTTTAGTGTTTATTTGATCACGTTTTCATTCGAAGTTGAAATCGAATAATTAAAATTTAAAAAATTATAAGGAAAAAAGTTCATTCGTTTTACTTTCACCAAATTTTATTTATGTGAAAAAAAAACGAAAAAGAAATTCGGATGTGAAATCTAGAACACCAAAAAAATTCGGAAATTTTCATTTTCACATTTTTTATGTGTATTACTTTTTCTGTAATATTTTGGGGGCTAATTCACAGAGTCGATAGCGATCAAAATTCTTCCTGAACATGCGATTTGTCAATTTTTCTATATGCCTAAATTTATGCTTTTTATTTTGATACCCTACCTCTGTGGTACAGGGTATAATGAGTTTGTGCGGATTATTGTAACTACCGTTTTAATCTAAATTTCAAAGTTAAGGCCTCTGTTCTGTCTTTCACAACTTTTCAATTCACATGAAAATTTCCGAATCATATGAAATCAAGTTTAGTGTTTATTTGATCACGTTTTCATTCGAAGTTGAAATCGAATAATTAAAATTTAAAAAATTATAAGGAAAAAAGTTCATTCGTTTTACTTTCACCAAATTTTATTTATGTGAAAAAAAAAACGAAAAAGAAATTCGGATGTGAAATCTAGAACACCAAAAAAATTCGGAAATTTTCATTTTCACATTTTTTATGTGTATTACTTTTTCTGTAATATTTTGGGGGCTAATTCACAGAGTCGATAGCGATCAAAATTCTACCTGAACATGCGATTTGTCAATTTTTCTATATGCCTAAATTTATGCTTTTTATTTTGATACCCTACCTCTGTGGTACAGGGTATAATGAGTTTGTGCGGATTATTGTAACTACCGTTTATTGAAGGACGCAAGTGAGCTGTCCAAAAGGCGGCTGCCTATCTACCTAACCTAACTACCTAGAACCACATTAAAGTATACCGATCTACTTAGAACCACCTTTTGAGTCGATTTACTTAGCAATACTTGTCTGTCCGTCTGTCTTCTTTTGAAATTGAAATTGGAAAAAATCGGTCCATGTTTTGACCTAGACGTCATAGACACGTGCCTTTTTAATTTTGCTCAAAATGTGGTAAGTAATCGTTTTTTGTGTTCACAAATCCCCATTCCAAATTTTAAAGGAATTGAACCAATGCATAATTTGATAACCTAATCAAATTTAATTATAAATGGACCATTTTTTTACTTAGGCCCCATATGGAAATTTCGCACGATATTAAGTTAAAGCGATTTATTGACAACAAATAGAAGCCTATTTCACTCAAATTTGGTTTGTGATTGTTTTTTACACTTATTAACGATTTGACAAAAGATAGGTCGGTCTTGACCGGCTATAATTTTCTTACTTGTTTTTGATTTTTCAGTGTAGTGAGGCTACGTTCACATACAAAAACGTACCATGGTAAGTTTAGATGATTTTGTGCTTTTCTTTATGCTAGTACAATTTGAGATGATTTTTTTTTTTGTAAATCTCAATGCGATTTTTTTCAATGGAAAATCGCATAGTGGTTTTAAAATCACGCAAGTCTGTTTACAGTATAATATGGCATTTACACTTGCTGATTTGAAGTGTTCAAGAGTGAGATGTTTAAAAAATCGGGTAGAATTTCGATAGCTATTGACTCCGACAATATACCCCCTGAATTTTAATGAGTCCCTCTTAATATTAGTTCATATTTCTAGAATTATAATAGAAAAATATGTCTTAATAAAAAATATTAAACAAATATTTTTTTTTAATTTTCAGGCTTTATTGTTGGCAATGCTGGTTTATATGTAACGCTTTTACAATTCGTTATTGCCTATGTAATCTTATTATTTACCGTGGCATCAGTATGTGCAATTTCTACAAATGGTGCCGTTGAAGGAGGAGGTGTTTATTGTAAGCAAAAGTTTTTAATTCAAATTTAAAATTCTTATCCTTTTTACTAAACTATTGTCATCATCATACTGTATTTTTCAGTTATGATAAGTCGTACTTTGGGTCTCGAATTTGGTGGTTCAATTGGTACGCTCTTCTTCTTGGCTAATGTGGTAGGTTGTGCGATGGCCATTACCGGCTGCGTTGAAGGTATAATGAATAACTTTGGTCCTGGAGGTTATTTTGTATCAGAGAGTAGTTATTTACCCGACAGTTCATGGTGGCGTTTCTTATTTTGTACTTTAATCAATACATCTATGTTACTTGTTTGCCTGATTGGAGCTTCATTATTTGCTAAAACGTCTGTGTTAATTTTAGGCATAGTAACGGTGTGTTTATTAGCTACATATATAAGTTTTTTGGCAGAAGGACCAAGTAAGGTAAGTTGTGTTTTTTTTTGTAATTAGATAAAAATAATATATAAATGAGTTATTTAACTCATTAATATTAAATTTTGTTATCATTTTATTTGTTATAAATAATAATGCCCAGAAGCTTATCAAGAAAAGTTGTGTGTATGTTGAAATAAATTTCTATTTTCATGCATGCATGTTTTTTCCGGACAGAATATACACACATTTATAACGTAACCGATATTTTTTGCAATAAAGCTTGCAGTTTACTTTTGTTTGTTTTATCGTATTTTTTATTAAGCTCATTTTAAGTCTGTGAAGTAATGTTCTAATTTTATTTGTTATTATATTAACACATTTTTAACAGTTTTTTTATCAAAGATGAGTAATAAATTTTATCAATCTAATTAGTTTCAAAATCAAAAAATCCATCTTTTCCGCTTAAATACCCTACAGGAAAAGCGTATCGGTAGATCTGAAAACGGTACATAGATTAAAATTTATTTAAATTCTTATCACGTTACAAGTGTAAACTGGACTTATCACTTAACTGTCTCAAAAATACTTATTCTGTGACATATAAACATTATTAAAGTTCTAAAAATAACTTCAATAAGTAAACTGATAATCAAGCTCGAGGCCTTAGTTTTTAATAAATTTTATTTATTCAATTATTTATTTTAATATTCGATATTTCGTCGTTTAATGTGTTTCTATTTTTACTCTTTTTTTTAAAAATTTAATATTACCCATGCCTTAAACCCACTCACCAAACTCCATGCCTTAACCCCACCCTCTTCGTAAAATAACACTTTTTTGGGTAATATGTGTTTTGGGGAAAACGTGTTTTCGGATATTTTTTTATTTTCGGGTCATTTTTCATTTCTTTCTTGGGCTTTTTTTCGTTAATTTTGGTCGAAATTTCGTATTTTTCTTTTTGGGTAATTTTTCATATTTTTTGGGCGATTTTTCATAAATTTTTTGGAGATTTTTCTTTGGGCGATTTTGCCTACAGCCAGTTTGATTATTAGTTTACTTGTTGAAGTAGAAACAAAAAGGTCGAAAAACATAACCAATAATTAGTTCTGAAAATAATTTTCAAAACTTTTTGAAAACTAAAGTCCCAACACAAATAATTGTTGCATTTTGGAGTAACAATTTTCATTAACCCTTTGACGACCGCAGGCAAGTATACTTGCCAAATCGTTTTTGGCGATTATTTTGGTTCAGGTAAAAGATAGGGCAAATGTGCTAAAGGGTGAATTGTAGAGGAGTGTTATGTCAATAAAAGTCTAGTTTTCAGTTAGTCTCTAACTTTATCCACTTACTCACTGTAAGTCCCCAAAGTTTGTAAAATAAAAATCTCTATTTTAGGGACAAAAGGATCTATACTTGTCAAGCAAAATTGGGGCCAAACAGGGGGTTTATAAGTCCAAATTCTTGTAGAATAACTACAATAGAGTTGCAGATCTTAAAAATCACAGCGAATAGCAAATAGCTTTGGCCAGAACTGCGTAATCGTCGAAGGGCAAAATTTTCCCCCATGAAAAATGAAGGGTAAGGAGAGTGGTTAGGGGTCCAATTTTTTGTTTAGTTACTTTTATTAGGTCAAAGATTAAGACAATGAACAGAAAATCAAAATCGCCTCGGCAGCAAATGTATGGCAATTTTATTTCTGCGTTTGGTTTATAACAATTTTATTAAAACTGCTTTACAAAATATTCTAAAAGTGAAGTATTTAGACCGTTATGAACCGATTTGGCTGAAACTTAAATTATATATGAGGCATTCCACACCAAATGTCCAGCTACAGAAAAACATGTGTCCCGTAAATTTCTGGATAGGTTGTTTGGATAGCCCTATATGGAACTAAGAAAATTGCGTTTTTGGTTTTTTTAATTTTCAAAAACTGGCCTTAGAAGGCGTGGTCAAATATTGGAAAAATGGTAAAATTTGTGGAGAGTTTCCTTGATTAAATATTTATCAAATTAAAACGGAATGCACCACAATCCCAAAAATTTACATTCTTAAATAGTTTTGTATGGGCTTTCGATTATTTTTTTTTTTTTGGAAAATTTTCAGAATCCGTTCTGAAATTTTGCATTTTTTAAAAAAGTCAATTTATCAAAAATCCGACCACTTTTTTTTTTTTAAGTTTAAATGTTTGTCCATCCACACAAAAAAATTCAGACACGCGTTTTTCGTTTTTTTTCGAGAAAATCGCATTTGAATTTTAAATTTCATAACAATTTTGTAATTTGCTTGTATTTTCTTGTTTTAACAGAGCGTATGAGTAATATTTATGCAAATCATAAATACATACTATCTATTAATTCTATTTTTCTTGTTGTTTTTTATTTCAGGTCCCCATACCCGTTGAAAATACTATAATAAATCAAACTATCACCCAATATCTACCTTATACCGGTTTAAATTCTACCACCTTAACAAATAATTTATATGAATCTTATGGTCCAGATTATACGTCTAATGGTAAAATAGTAAATTTTGCTACAACATTTGGTGTATTATTTGCTGGTGTCACTGGTATTATGGCTGGAGCCAATATGTCTGGTGAATTGAAGAGTCCTTCAAAAAGTATACCATTGGGTACATTATCAGCTGTAGCCTTTACATTTGTTTCGTATGTAATACTGTCCTTTCTAATGGCATTTACCACACCACATGAAACCACGAAAAACAATTATCTCTTTTTGATGCATGTTAATTTTTGGCCACCATTTACGGCTATTGGCATTTTAACAGCTACCTTTTCCACGGGCTTAAGTAATCTCATTGGTTCGAGTCGTATATTAGAAGCTTTATCTAAGGATCAAGTGTTTGGATCACTAACGAACTTTGTCATCAAAGGCACGTGGAAGGGCAATCCCATAGCGGCCGTAGTTACCAGTTGGATTTTGGTGGAATGTATATTGTTGATTGGTTCATTGAATACAATTGCCCAAATTAATTCCGTATTATTTATGCTTTCCTATTTGGCAACAAATTTGGCTTGTTTGGGTATTGAATTGACTGGAGCTCCGAACTTTCGACCATTATTTAAATATTTTACATGGCATACATGTCTATTTGGTTTAATTGGTACTTTGGTCATGATGTTTGTTATTAATCCTATTTATGCATCATCCAGTATTATATTATGTTTGTTGTTGGTTATTTCTTTACATCTATTCTCACCGGCTACACAATCAGCACAATGGGGTTCTATATCACAAGCATTAATGTTCCATCAGGTAAGAATACATCCTTGTGAGCAAAAGGGTGTCTATAGATCCGAAATCACCAATCCCGTGATTTCGGAAGTACGACACCCTTTACCAGCACTAATATTACAAAATTTCAATGTTTTTAATAACCCTCTCCCTGACATTCCAATTTTAGGTCCGTAAATATTTACTTATGTTGGATCCCCGCAAAGATCATGTTAAATTTTGGCGTCCTCAAATGCTTTTATTGGTTTCATCACCTCGTTCATGCTGCCCTTTGGTCGATTTTGTTAACGATATGAAAAAGAGTGGTCTTTATATTATTGGTCATGTAAAAATTGGTAATCATACTGATTTGGAAGATCCCACTATTGAAGATAATAAACAATGGCTTTCATTTGTGGATCATATGCATGTTAAGGCCTTTGCAGAAACCACCTTAGCCAAATCTGTACGTGAAGGCGTACAACATTTAATACGCTTATCCGGTATTGGTGCCATGAAACCAAATACTATTGTAATGGGTTTCTATGACAATGAGGCACCTAAAGATTTCTTTGAAACGTTAGTTTTTTGAATACGCATCTAAAACAATTTATTTACAATCGATTTTTTGTTGTTGTTTACTTTCAGTTCTACTTCTCCCTATAAAACTGATGATTTTAGCAGCAATGGTGAATTGCCCAATTTTCCTATACGTCGTGATGGTGAAGAGAAACATATTGATGTTACTGAATATGTAGCTATCATTAGTGATATTTTACGAATGAAAAAGAATTTAGTTATATGCAGGCATTTCCATCGTCTAGATAAACATTTTATAGCCAAGTAATACTAATTTTAATTTTGTTTTTTATAAATTTGTCTCTTATTTTATTTTCTTTGTATTTTAGGAGCAAACATGTTAAATACATTGATGTTTGGCCAGTTAATGTTTTCAATCCAAAAACTGAAGATCCCTTTGATGTGGTTTCTCTATTTATGATGCAATTAGCCGTCATTATGCTAGCCAAATGGAAACATTTGACATTACGCGTTTTCTTATGTGAAACTAATAATTCTAGTTCGACAACAACATTTGAAACACAAGATCCCAATTTACCACAAATGGAAATTTTCTCTAGAATGAAATTGGAACAAAATCTAAAATCTTTAAGAATGAACGCTGATATTATAGAGGTAATGTAACAAACATAAATGGTATTTATATAGGGTTGCCAGATACTAGAAGTCAAATAACTGGATAATGGAATATTTTAGCTGGATTTTGAAAAAGTAACTGGACCCATTCATAATTTTTTTCTTTTAATAATTAAAAAAAAAAATCAACCGATTTTTATATCTGAGACACATATTTTTATTTCGGACTAAATGGCCGTCTCTATTTGCCACGGCAAAATGTGCCTTTTTTAAGTATTTCTATTACTTTTTCGTCATCGGCCTGAGAATTGTAAGAGTATATTTTTCTTTTTACAACAACCCCACAAAATTAAGTCCAAAGTGGTCAAATCTGGAAATCAGGAGGTCAGTTGAAATATCCGGGACGTGCGAAGTCAAACAAGTGAGAGTGTTAAATTCGGCTGTGCCGAATCTTTTATACCCTCCAACACGTTAAAAAAAACAGGGGCGTCTTTTTTTTTTTTGGGGGGGGGGGGGGTAACGTCGTTGGGAGACAACCTTCCTGGATCCAACTGCAAGACTTTAAACTTCTTTTGGCATAAAAATGTTTCGTTTGCTAAGCCAAAGTACAAAAAACCTATAAAAAATGGCTTTTTTTAGAGGTTTGTTTAGTTCTTAAGAGGGGAACTTTTTTCCCCCTGATCCGATTTTGCCCATGCTCGAACTTAACCAGCCCAATACCATAAGACATATTCGTGCCAAATTTCAGGAGTCTAGCTCTTTTACTTTGGACTGTATCGTGTCTTCCACAGACGGACGGACGGACGGACAGACGGACATCGCTAGAATGTCTTAGAATGGATCACTGATCAATAATATATATACTTTATGGGGTCCTAGACCGATATTTCGATGCGTTACACACGGAATGACAAAGTGAGTATACCCCCCATACTGTGGTTGGAGGGTATAAAAATAGCGACAACAACTGACAATCATTTGCAGATTTGTCCCATCCCGACATATTTTTATGGGGTTATTTTAAAAGCAAAATGTACGCCAAGAATCCTTAAATCATCGACGAGCTCAAGGAAAACATTCGTGCCGAAATCAACGCTAGACTGGCTGAAATGCTCGAAAAAGTTGTAAAAAAAGAGCACATTTTCCGTATACAAAAGAGGCATTTATGTTATATTTATGATTAATTTTTTATTCAAAAAGAAGTCCCAAAAAATTCTAAAAAATATTAAAAAAAAAAAAAATTGTTAAAAGAAAAGAAATCCTTTTTCAACTGGATAAATTATGTATTAACGGGAAACTGGACCAGACCTCAAATAACTGGAAAATCCAGGCCATTCCAGGCCGTCTGGCAACCCTATATTTATAACATAAATGACTATTGCAAACTTCGATTGCAATGTTTTATGCAACAAACACGCTTAAAAGAGCGAAACAAAATTATGTTGATGTGGTTGATGTGACAAATTTCGCATTTTGAAGTTAATTAACCCAGCAGGGTAAAGGGTGTTAGTCGATCACAAGTCACCTATCCTGTGACTGGACATATCACTAAAATGCTTTTTATAGTCTTATCATATGACAGGAGAAAAGCAGTTTATACATTTTGCAAATTTAAAAATGTTCTAAGTCCCAAAAAAGTGTTCACAAGTCCCATACACAAATTTTTAATTTGCATTTTGGAGTGAAGAAGTACATTAAAATGCTTCAAGGAAATTTTTCTGATTCCTGCTACAACATTTTTCTTTTGGGTTTTGAAATAATGAATGTCATTAAAAATGATTTAGAAAAAAAATTTTCTAACTCCCGAAAAAATTTTAAGTCCCGGACAAAGAATAAAAAATTTTATTCAAAAAATTTATTAAAAATGCTTTTAGGGAAAAAAGTTTTGGAAATTGATATATTCTTAAGGGACATGTCCTGTGACGTGCCACAAGTGATATATCCGGGATTGAGACATTTCCAAACATAATTATTTTTAAAAAGTTTTAAGACTGGAACTAGGAATTGAACTTTTGACTGAGTGGTTGAAGACATCAACATTTTGGAGGAAACTTAGTATTACCGCCTAACGCTTGGAACACTCTACCTACTAAAGTTCTCAGCTTTATTAAAAACCTGAATATTTAGGGCACCTTTTCAGGCTGTACAAAATTTTCAATCTAATTGCTTTGCATAGAACCTCTTTAATAATAATAATTTTGATCCCGCGATCATTTAATTACAAATCATTTGTAATAAATTTCAAAAATGACCGCCGTCTTGTTGTAGCGAAATCGACCAAGGATTTTGGTGGGAATCAAACTCACGACCACCTGTCGAAGGCTTATAATCATTATTGATATCATAACAAAACATAAACATTATTTATTCTCAAACTTAAGCTTTCATTCGAATTTTAATCTATATTTTATTTCTTTTTTTAATATTCTTTTAGATTCAAGAATGGGCACGTGATACTGAATTTACTCGTCATTCTCAGATTTTAAAACAATTCACTAGACACGCTGAATCTTCAACCGAAGTAGTGACGGAAGATAATCTTAATCGATCGTTGTTATACATGCAAAGGTAACATATTTTTTTTTACTTTTCCTGATATTCCAGAAAGATACCAAAATACAAATTTATTTGCAATTCAAAAATCTAGCAGAGCTAGAGTTGATCCGGTCTTGTTAAAGGGGTTTTGGGGTGTATTTTGCTTTATATCGCTTAATTTTCAAGATAAAAATAAATCTGATTTTTCTTAAAAAATTTTCGCCAAAAAATATTTTCGTATTTTTTCGTAAAAATTGTTTTATTGGAAAAAATCTGGTAAATAATTTTTTTTTGTGAAAAACAAATTCTTCGTGAATTTCAGCTCAATTTTGTGAAAAAAAAAAAAAATTATTCTGAAATTTTAAATACCGAAATGAAAAATTGGTAAATTAAAGTACTGCACAATTCAACATTTTCTGTAAAAATGTCTTTCTCAAAAAATTCATGAATTGCCATGTCAACTCAAAACAAGGTGCCATGTTATGCGAACTCAAGCATACTGTCTTATATGACATTCACACTTGCGACCTTAAACAAGTTGTTCAACAAAACACCAGAAACAGAATAACAACGCAATGGACACAGAACAAAGACTTTTTTAAACATCTCACTCTTGAACACTTCAAAACAGCAAGTGTGTTCAATACTATGTCTTCTAATGTTTCTTTTGCATCATGTTTTAATACTGTTTGGCGTGCCTTGTATGAAAATATTAATTATTGTCTTTTTAATAAAGATTTTAAATCAAACAAATAATTGATTAAAAATTAATCAAATTGAATGCATTTGTTATGTTAATTGAAATTACGGCAATACAACAATTCCCCATTTTTTTAACATAAACAAAACATTAAAATACAATGAGATTATTTTTTATACTCACAATTAGACCAAATATATATGTTCCGTTATTTGATTACTGTTATCTTTCGATTTATTTCATTCAAATGTTAAAATCAAAAAAGTTTTGTAGTAAAAGAAGTGTGCAAAAAAACTGAGGCTTAGTTTATAATAACACTGTGCTACAGTGAAAAAATACTTCTAATGTGACATGGTATAGGTTGTTGGTTTTGTCGAGTAGATCACAAAAATGCCCATTTAACTTGCCAGACACCCTCAAATTTTAGAGTTATTGTCATAAAACGTTTTTTGGGGACTTTGCTCACTAAACCTTGTGTAATTCAGAAAATTTTTAACCGATTTTAAATTTTTTAACTGTTTTGGATAGAAGAAGGATAGGGCTTTCCATATGTGTGAATTGGTCTACACATATAAGAAAGATATCTATTGATTTTTTCTATAATATCTAACTTTTTTGGTATTTTTTGAAAATTTTCCGAGTTTATCGATTTTTTTCTGCTATAGTTAGTTTAACAACATTTATATTTATAAACATATTTTTAAAGAAAATTTAGTTCTGAATTCGATGAGCTTTATCCTGTAAAAATCAGATAAGAATTGACAGAGTTGTGATAGTTTTTCGAAAAAAGAAAATTAAGATTTTTCAGGAAATCGCCGTTCAGACAACCCAGGAAAAAAATAAATTTATCATAAGAGGTCATGTACAATTTTTTTAAAGGTTTTTGGCGCGCTGAATCCGAATCTGGCCTTTAAATTGCTCAATCTCTTCAGGTTTTTGAGATATTTAACATAAATTGATATATCAATAACTAAATAAGATAGCGCAATTTCAAGGTCAAATTTGAATTCAGGGGGCCAAAAACCTTTAAAATAATAAATAACCTCTCAGTAGGTTAGGTTAGGTTAGGTTGTAAGTGGCTGCTGACGTTTTACGTCAACACACGTAGACTCTGAGGTCCATTGTGATACCACGGGATCGTAATAGGTTTCCCTACTAGTCCCTGTCGTTAAACCAGTTTGAGCTTCTTATGAAACTCCTTAGATGTTGTATTTTGACATCCGACAAATCAGAAAGATCGTACAGCTCCCTAGATCCCAGTGAAGCAAGTCGCTGACCAGAAAGTGCCGGGCAATGGCAAATAAAGTGTTCGATAGTTTCCAACTCCTCTTCATCCATGCAACTTCGGCAAAAGTCATTCGACGGCACATTTAACCGCTCTGCGTGCTTCCCTATAAGACAGTGTCCGGTAATTATAGAAACCACCGTCGAAATCTCTCCTCTTGGAAGCGATATCAGCTCACTTGTGCGCCCCTGATTAAGAGAAGGCCAAATCAGTCGTGTTGTCTCACACGTCCATCCATTTGCCCATCTTTGATTAGTCTCCGTCGCAGAACAAAGCCGTAGGTTTTGCTTGCAAGTTTCTAGAGGCATACCAACACATTCCAATTCTGTTGGAACCTGTAAGGTAGTTCCTAGTCTTGCAAGCTCATCGGCTTTGCAATTCCCTGGAATGTCTCTGTGCCCTGGGACCCATATGAGTCGTATGTTAAACTGCTTGGCCATCTCATTTAAAGACGTGCGGCAGTTAAGGGCAGATCTTGTTTTCAGAAACATTGAATCCAGGGACTTGACCGCGGCTTGACTGTCAGTATAGATGTTGACTGCGGTTGTAGACAAGACATTGCAGCTCAACCAGTCAGCCACTTCCTTTATTGCCAGCATCTCTGCCTGGTAAACACTGCAATGATCTGGCAATCTACGAGCCAGGCTCAATCCAAGCTCTTCCGAATAGACCCCAAAGCCCACTTGTTCGTGCAGCCTCGATCCATCTGTGTAAAAATTTATGGTAGCTCCACTACCCGGAGTATCCCCCATCCAAGACTCCCTGGATGGTATCATAGTGGTAAAGTGGCGCTCAAAGAGGCTCAAAGAGGGAGCACAGTCCACATTTTGTGGTATTGTTATCTTTTTCAAGATCGCGCTATGGCCACAATCACTGCTCCTCCATTGCAGCGTGCTATTAAGTCGAATTGCCGACGCAGCCGCATACTGCCTACCCAATATGTCCAAGGGTATCAGGTGAAGGAGGATTTCTAATGCAGCCGTAGGTGTAGTACGAAGAGCACCAGTGATGCACATTGACGCCATTCTCTGTACCTTCGTGATAAAGACAAAGTTCGCTTTTGTTTCCAAAGCAGGCCACCAGACAATGATTCCATACAGCAAAATTGGACGCACCACTGCTGTATAGATCCAATGAACGACTTGAGGGCTAAAACCCCATCGTTTTCCAATGGCCCTTTTACAGGAATACAACGCAATCGTTGCTTTTCTCACCCGTTCCTCAATATTACGCCTGAAATTCAGCTTCCTATCTAGAAATACTCCAAGATACTTGGCTCCATCTGAGAAGGTGATTTCAGTACCGTCCAGAGAAATAGGATCAAAAGCAGGAATCTTATTTTTCCTTGTAAACAAAACAAGCTCTGTTTTACTGGGATTAACTCCTAGACCACAGTCTCTTGCCCATTTAGACAGATCTTTCAGAGAACCCTGAAGAATGTCCCGCAATGTTGGCAGATGCTTCCCCTTTACCGCTATCGCGACATCGTCAGCATATGCGATAACATGACAACCACGTGCTTCTAGAGATAGTAGCATTGAATTCAGTGCCAGGTTCCAAAGAAGCGGCGAAAGAACACCTCCTTGTGGTGTGCCCCTATTGACAAATCGAGATATGACGGACGCTCCCAATTCAGACGTTATACGTCTATTGGCAAGTAGGTTTTCCACCATTAAAACGATTTCACGCTTTACTCCCAGACCAGACAATGCCAATATTATCGATTCTGGAATGACATTATTAAAAGCCCCCTCAATATCAAGAAAGGCCACCATAGTGTACTCCTTTACCGAAAGCGATCTCTCGATGGTACCAACGAGCTCATGAAGAGCTGTTTCCGTTGATCGTCCCTTGCTGTATGCATGCTGCTTTGTCGAAAGCAACCTCGGGTCAATCACTCTACGCAAATATGAGTCTATCATTCGTTCCATTGTCTTTAACAAAAAAGAAGACAAACTAATTGGTCTGAAATCCTTCGGAGCTGTGTGGGAACTTTTCCCAGCCTTCGGGATAAATACGACTCTGGTATCCCTCCATTTTAAAGGAATATACGACCAGTTGATGCATGCTGTGTATAGATTATACAGCAACGGGGCTATATAGTCCAACACTTGCTGCAACTCAGCCGGAATTATACCATCAGGTCCCGGGGATTTATAGGGCCTGAAGCTTTTTATCGCCCAGATTAATGTTGGCATATTTATTATTTCCGAAGCAATTTCAGATGCTTGGGCGTCAGAACGTTCCAAAGCTTGAAACGGCGTCATGGAATTGCCCGGAAAATGCGTGTTTAAAAGGAGATCCAGCGACTCTCCACTGGAGGAAGACCACACCCCATTAGGATCTTTCAGGTATCCTAGGGTGCAAGGAGAAGAAGCCAGAACCTTGCGCAGCCTGGATGCCTCAGAAACGTCTTCTATGTTTCCACAGAAGTTTTTCCAAGAATCACATTTTGCATTTCTGATCATCTTTTTATAACTCTTAAGTTGCAGCCTGTATGCAGACCAGCCCTCGTCCGCTCTTGAAAATTTAGCCTTATTAAAGAGCTTTCTGCAGGAATCTCTGCTCGTCTGCAACTCATTTGACCACCAAGGTGGCTTTTTTTTCCCTCTAGGCTTTGCAGAAGGGCAAGACGCATCCAGGCACCTATTACAAACATTTGTTATATGGTCAACCAGACAGTCAATTTCCGCTAAACTATGCGGTTCAGATAGGGGTACTTCATCCAAAAGCAAAGAAAAAGTCTCCCTATATTTCACCCAGTTTGTTCTTCTCAGATTTCTAGAGACTGTCTCAACCGGGGCACGCTCCCTGAGTAAAAACTCAATGTAGCGATGATCTGAGAAAGAATGCTCTTCCAAAACTCTCCAGTCATCAATTCTGTCAGACAATGTATCTGATACAAGTGTTACGTCAAGAACCTCTTGCCGCGTACTTGTAACGAAAGTTGGTTCACTACCCTTGTTACAAATATACAGGTTAGTGCTTAACAAAAACTCCAAAAGTGATTCGCCTCTATCATTTGTGTCTGTACTACCCCATATCGAATGATGTGCATTAGCATCACAGCACACTAGTAACTGGTGTCCCCTAGATTCAGACTCCCGAATCAGACCGCCAACCTTCTCCGGGGGTATTGGCCCCGGATTAGGAAAATACGCAGAGGCGAGCCAAATAGATTTCCCATGAAGCTCTAAGCTAGCCGCTGTAACATCCATATCACTAAAAGTTGATAAAAAGTATATATTTAAGCCATTTTTCGCCAATATGCAGGCTCTTGGTGAGCCCTCACCTTTGGCAACCATCAACTTAAACCCAGGGGTCTTCAATCCGCAAACCCTGCCACCCCGCACCCAGGGCTCTTGGATAAAAACCAAGTCAACTGCTCCTGTCGTCAGGCGCAGCAATAGTGCAGCTGAGGCTGCCTTACAGTGATGGAGGTTTATTTGTAGGAACCGCAACATCTTGCTTTTTTTCCACCATCCTTTCCACCACCGTGTTATTGGCTTCATCCTCCGTGTTATCATAGAGGTCGCATTCGTCCCCAGATTCGGTGTCGAATAAGCCAGATATGTGTCCCATCTGTTCTGAATCGGAGGCAACAGAACTCTCCGAATTCCTCACTGCATGGGCCTCGTCCTGAATGTCACCCATAGTGGCATCAGCTTTATCCTCCGTGCCATCACAGAGGTCGCATTCGTTACCAGATTCGGTTTCGAAAATGCCAGATGCATCTCCCATCAGCCTAGAATCGGTCAGCTGAATATCAACCTTTTCCAGATTCTCCTCCCCAGCCGACTCTGCCACTGGCTTGTCTGCTTCCAAAATAGGCTTCTGGTCGCCCTTGTAGACATTGACTCTTATATGAAAAAAGCCAAATCTAATAATGCCGTCAGTCCTGGCTAAAAGCGGAAGCGATTCCTCATTAACCAAGACCACCGCTTGACGACGAGCGCCCTCCATCTCACCCAATCTGGCAATTTGCCAATTCTGAGTTGGAAGGTCAGGATTGCAGACTTTTATCATCTTTAGAATCACCGCAGTGTCACTTGTAGCCATTGGGATCCATGCATGAGCTCTGGGTTGCGAGGGGATATCATGTTTTTCCACAACGTCCAGTCTGGCTCCAGGCCATAACTCTCCCACTTGGCTAATGGCAACCTTAAACACGGCTGCGGATCTTTCGTTTCCAAAAGCAACGAGTTTTACTCGCCCCTGATACCAACCTGCGTTGACAGTAGTAGGGAGAAAATCAGGCATACTCTCAAGAAGCCTATAGTAGATTTCATTTAGTTTAGTTTCAACTAAACTCCACTTGTCCCTTGGAATACTACAATCCCCATTTTGCCTGTTTATCACAGCCCTAACGAAGTTACCTTTCACCACTTCACTAAAAGACTGAGTCCAGACGTTGCCGGTCACCTTAGATCTTTTAGGTAAAGGTTTCTCGTCGGGCGAGCGCAACCTTTTACCAGACTTCGATGACGAGGCCGAAACAGCGCTCTGTTTGTCAGATGCGCGCATTGCCGAAAGTTTGTCCTGTTCTTCAATGACTCCTTTCGCCCATGATAGCGACGCCCTCTCACGTTCGGAGAGCTTCGTTCCATCGAGTTGGCTTAGTCTGTTAATTATTTTCAAACAAAGCCTTCTCTGGTTGTGCCTGACCTTTGATGGCTTAAGTTTCCTTTTCCTTTTACCACCAATATTAGGCTGAGCACCCCTACCAGAATCAAGGCCGGACTTCAAGGTCGCAACCCTAAGACCAGTGCTAGGACCAGCACCAGTCGGTGAGGCAGAGCCTCGAACTAAATCGGTATCATTTGTGTCCATATTTTCATTTTCCTTGATGTGGTAATGAAAATATCACAAAAATACCTATTACGAACAAACCTATTACGAACAATTTTAGTAATTCAATTTATAGCACGGAGTTAAAATAAAACACGTCCACACTCGTCAACAGTTGAACGATTTTTCCCTCTCAGTATGTTCGTTTATTTTTTTATTTTTTTTTTCCTGCGTTGTCCGAAATGTAATTTCATGCAAAATCTTAATTTTATTTTTTAGAAAAATTATCACAACTCTGTCAATTGTTATTTGATTTTTTCGGCATAAAGCTCATCGTATTCACAATTAAATTTTCTTTAAGAACAAGTTTATAAATAAAAACATTGTTGAACGAACTATAGCAGAAAAAAATCGATAAACTCAAAAATTTTTCAAAAAATAACAAAAAAATTAGATATTGTTGAAAAAATCAATACATATCTTTCTTAAATGTATAGACCAATTCACACACATAAAAAGCCCTATATTTCTTCTATCCAAAACTGTTAAAAAATTGAAAATCGGGGGAAAACTTTTTAAATTACACGTAGTTTAGTGAGAAAAGGCCCAAAAAAACGTTTTTTGACAATAACATTAAAATTTGAGGGTGTCTGGCAAGTTTGATGGCCATTTTTGGGATCTTTTCGACGAGACCTACAACCTTAACTACCTCATTTTAAAAGTATATTCGATTTTGTGTTTTTTGTAGCACAGTGTAATTATATATTAATTTTGTTTGAAATATTTAAGATTTTCATCTGTTCTAAAGTCAATAAAAAACATTTTTTTTCAAAGAAAATGAAAATAATAATTTGTGAGATTCTACTGCACAACCAAAAACTTGCTTCTAAATGCAATTTTTAAACCTATTGTTTAAAAATTGCACTTTTTACTTTAAGAAATCGACTTTTTACAAGATGGAATAATTGACTAACAATAAGTCAAAAAAAATTTTTTTTTTAAAGAGTCGAAAAAAAGACTTTTTAAAATTTGAAAAAAGTCGAAAAGTCTAAAACTAGGATTTTTTTAAATTTGGCAAAAGTCGAAAATTCTAATTTTTAGAAATTGACAAAAAAAAAATCAAAAAGTCGACTTTTTGTTGCCACCCTATATTACAATGGACCTCAGAGTCTGTGTTGCTGACATAAAGCGTCAGCAGCCTATTAGGGGTTAGGTCAACCTTTTAAAAATTACCCCAATTTACCAGATATACTAAAAACAAGTTTACTCTTTTTTTTATTTTCAGAGCCAATCAAATAATACGTGAACGTTCCGATCAAACAGCATTATCATTTATATACTTGGCGGCACCACCACAAATAAATTCACCTGAATTCGATGAACGTAGTGCACGTTATATGGAATTGTTAACTGAATTAACAGCAGAACTACCACCAACAATTTTAGTACATGGTGTAAGCACAGTAACTTCCACTACTCTCTAAGAGATTACGTTTCTAAATTTACACTATTTTAAAGTACACTAATGCAAGGAATGCTTTAACTAGATCTTAATTTAAAAAAAAAACTCGTTTTTAAAGAAAAAAAAGTACATTAAGGGTATTCATTTTAGATTTTTTTCGCTTGTGAAAATGTTAAATTGAAATAGTATAACTTTTTATTACAACAAACACGTAAAACTTAAGACTGGAGTGTTTGGTTTTTTTCCATTTTTGCATTTTGTAAAATGAATACCCCTATTGCACTGTGTAACAAGAAAAATGAGCCTCAATGGCTCCAATGCCAAGTGAAAGTAGACCATCAAATAAACAAAATCCCCAAAGGGTTTTGCAAAGTTAGTCGGAATTTCCTTTTTATGGCCCACTGGAGTTTTTTTTTATTTTTTATTAAAGGCGTTCGGAAAACTTCAAAAAAGCTTAAAAAAATGCTCATCTGAGCTTAAAAATGTGGTTGTATGTCTTCAGTGAAATTGTATGGCGGTTTTTTCCTAGAACATATTAACCCTCTAACTGCCATTTTAAGATGTCATTTTAATCCTTTTTCAAAAATAAAACTCAGAAGCCTTATAAAACGCAGTTAGAGGGTTAATATGTTTTGGAAAAAGAAGCGTTACGCAATTTTCAGATGAGATATTATTATATAGTTTTTTTTTACGTTTCCAAGCGCTATTGACATAAAAATTAAAAACTTTAGTGGGCCATAAAAATATGTGCGATTTGACTTTGCAAACCCCTTTAGTGATTTTGTTTATTTGATAGTCTAATTTCATCTGGCATTGGAGCCATTGAGACTTAATACGATCACCCAAAATGTGTTGCACGATATTGTTAGAAAAAAACTTTTATTTTACAATTGAAAATCTTATCAAAACAATTTCCGAATTGGGTAATCAAAAAAAAAACAATGTGTAAAATTTATTATTGGTATTAAAAAAATTGCATTTTTTGTGTAACAAATATTAGAATTATACATTAATCATGATTTAAATAGAAAAGTTTATATTAAAATATTTAAGTAGTTTTTGTTTTAAATTTTGCAATTTATTTTTAAATCTTTATTTTTTTTAATAAAACTGATATCATTATATACATATAAATTAAACTCAGCATACATACATATTATACTAAAATTTTTGATCGATCATATCACAGTTGTAACAATTTATACAAAGAAACTCCAATAATTCTTTTTGTAATTAAACAAAAAAAAAAAAAAAAAATAGCAGTAAATTTTAAACATTTTACATTTTAACCTTATGTTTTATAAATTTTGTAAATCTTATCATTTCATATTTACAATGTGTATTATATAAATTATGGGACCCTGATATTTTAGTAAAAAAACATATATTTGTTTTAAATTTTTTCATAAAATGCTGAATTTTATAGTCAAGACTTAAAGTTTATTCTTTAAGATTTCTCAAGCAATTTAAACCACTAAAATCTTTCTAAACCGTGTTTACCAAAGGTTGCTTATAAACTCTAAATTGCTACAAATTTCTAAAAATCTTAAGTATCGGCTGTAAAATTCTGTCTTAAGTTATTATTTTAAAACTTTTAAAGCTTATTGTTTTACCTAAAATAAAATGAAAGTCGACAACTAGTTTTATTTCTATATATGGGTGAAATCAAAAAATGTCAACCAAACCATGTAATCGTGTAATATCTCATACATGGGTTAAAGTATTCGCATATTTTTTAATGTACAACGTCGTATAGATTGGCGTTATACATAACTAACAACAATCCGGATATTAGTTAACTATTTTAAACAAGTTGTTTTCATTTTTGTAGGCCAAATGTAAACTCCGTCGCCAGTAACAAGTTCAGTTTTTAAACTTTAACCGGTTATATCTTAAAAACCAATAACCCAAGAGCTTAATAATTGACTACATTTTTAAAGAGGGAATGTTGACGTTCTTAAAAAATATTTTTATATAGTCATAACCAGGGAAACCAAAAATATGCTCTAAAAAACACGTTTTATGCGCTTAAAAAATGCCCTTAAAAACGGAAAATATGCTCTAAAAACAATAAAAATATGCTCTTAAAAAAAATAAGGTCCCCTTTTTTGCGGTGTTTTTTTAGAATTTGTTAGAGAATAGACATTTAAAATACCGTTATGTGCGGTAGTTAGATGGTTAAATATGTTCTACAAAAATATTTGCCTTAATATTTTCTACCAAGTTGCTGAATTTAAAGAAAACATAGTTTCATATACCGATATGAAGCAAGAACAGACTAAAGAGGAATCAATCGTCACATTCCGTAATTGTTGAAATAAAAACATCCTTGTTGGATGAAAAAATTTAAAAATAAATGTCGTCAGAAAAAAATTGGAAAAGAATGCTCTAAAAATGGAAAAAAAATGCTCTAAAAATGTAGAAAAATGCTCTAAAAAGTGAAAAAATGCTCTAAAAATTGAAAATATGCTCTAAAAATATGCTCTTATGCTAAAATATGTTCTTAAACCTAAAATATGCAAAAATATGCTCGTACGCCTTAAATATGCAAAAATATGCTCTAACAAATCGATGCCAGATTTCTTAAAACTTCTGAAACGGATAAATACCTTACCCGTTTATCAATAAAATGCACAGGAAAAAACATGATACTGCATATTTTTGGTTTCCCTGGTCATAACTATATCTTTTACCCATGCAAACACGGCTTCAAATGTGTAACGATTTTTCGACACTTTTTTTAGACATAATGGTATTATGTTTAGAAAAATAATAGGTTGTTGCCCCATTTATTAAACGCGAGGCTATAAAGTATCATTTTGCATTATTGGTTTCAAGTTTGCTCATTGCATATTAATTTCCCGGTATGAAAAGATAATTCATAATTGAAAAATCGAAAAATGCTGTAAACTCCGTCTTCACGTTTACAACAAAACTACTTAGCGTGTATCTGAAATATCGTCATATTTTGACGTATCTAGTTGACATCTAATGATTTTTTTTCGGAAACCAATTTCCGACAAATAGTTTTCGAAAAAAATGGCAAAAAGTGACGAAATGTAAACTCCGTCTCTGTAAACTCCGTCAACTTTTTTTTTTTTTTTGCAGATAGCATTAAAAAACCTTATGTAGTTGTTGAAACCGACGCAAATATTAACACTAGTCATTCAAAAAAGTAAAAAAACTAATTTTAACAGAAATAATAATAAATTTATTTTACATTTCCTTAGAAAAATCCTATTAAAATAAAAAATAATTGTAAAATCTTTAATAACAAAAACCAGAAAAAAAATCCTAATTACAAAAATTGTTAGCAATTACATAAATAAGTGTATTAAATTACAATAAAATGTTTTAAAAGAAAATTCAAAAAATTTAATGTATTTTTCTAAAGTGAATGTAAACTCCGTCACCAAAAAAATCATAAAATTGTCGATAAAATTTGTTTGAAACAATTTGTAGAAGAGATCTTTTATAGTTATATTAGTAGTGATGTAACATATCGATTTAAATAAAAAAATTTACCAAAAATTAAAATTTTTTGTTTGTACAATTTTGGCTCAAAAACACTGACATTTTTTGATTTCACCCATATGAATCCATATGAACAGTTTTTGTAGTTAAAATTAACTTTAACAAATTTTAGAGCACATTTCAAATTTAAAATAAAACTTTGTTAAACTATTCTTTATTATATTTATCTATGTTAAAATCTTATTATTTAATTTATTTGTCCCGATCTGTAAATCAATATATTTTATTTATATATACTACAATATTATTGTTAATTTAACAGATGCTCTCAAATTATAAATTTTAATTTTAAATAAATGTGATTTTTAGCGTGAATATAATAAAAAAATAAAAACACTCAAAAAATGCATTGTTTTAATGGATGACTTGTAAAAGGAATTGGATCAAAGGAGATAAAGTTCATTGAGCAGTCCCCTTTTAAAAGAACACCAAATTTCCCCTTTCCGGAAGTAAACAATTGAGTATGCTAGTTGGCAGTGCCGAATCACAAAATACTGTCCACACTTTAATGTTTTTATTTTATAATATTAAAATTAAAAATGTCTCAGATTCTGAAAAATTTTTCTTATAGAAAAAGTCTTAGATTCTGAGAAATTTTTCGTATAGGAAAAATTTTAGTTTCTTAGGCATTTTTCGTATAAAAAAATTCTCAGATTCTGTGACATTTTTCGTATAGAAAAAGTCTCAGATTCTCAGACATTTTTCGTATAGAAAAAGTCTCAGAGACCGTTTTCCTATATTAAAGTCTCAGATTCTGAGACCTTTTTCCTATAGAAGAAGTCTCAGATTCTGATTCTGAGACCATTTTCCTATTGAAGAAAAGTCTCTTATTCGGAGACCTTTTTCTATAGAAAAAGTTTCAGAATTTAAGAAATAGTCTCAGATTTTGAGGCATTTTTCCTACAGAAAAAGTCTCTTATAGAAAAAGTCTTAGATTCTGAGAGATTCATCGTATAGGAAAAGTTTTAGTTTCTTAGGCATTTTTCGTATAAAAAAATTCTCAGATTCTGTGACATTTTTCGTATAGAAAAAGTCTCAGATTCTCAGACATTTTTCGTATAGAAAAAATCTCAGAGACCGTTTTCCTATATTAAAGTCTCAGATTCTGAGACCTTTTTCCTATAGAAGAAGTCTCAGATTCTGATTCTGAGACCTTTTTCCTATTGAAAAAGTCTCTTATTCGGAGACCTTTTCTATAGAAAAAGTTTCAGCCATTTTTCCTATAGAAAAAGTCTCAGATTCTGTGACATTTTTCCTCTAGAAAAAGTCTCTGATTCTGAGACATTTTTCCTACAGAAAAAGTCTCTGATTCTTAGACATTTTTCCTATAGAAAAAGTCTCAGATTCTGCGACATTTCTCCCATAGAAAAAGTCTCAGATTCTGAGACATTTTTCCTACAGAAAAAGTCTCAGATTCTGAGACATTTTTCCTATAGAAAAAGTCTCTGATTCTGAGACATTTTTCCTACAGAAAAAGTCTCTGATTCTTAGACATTTTTCCTATAGAAAAAGTCTCAGATTCTGAGACATTTTTCCTAAAGAAAAAGTCTCAGATTCTAAGACATTTTTCCTTTAGAAAAAGTCTCAGATTCTGAGACATTTTTCCTATAGAAAAAGTCTCAGATTCTGAGACATTTTTCCTATAGAAAAAGTCTCAGATTCTGAGACATTTTTCCTATAGAAAAAGTCTCAGATTCTGAGACATTTTTCCTATAGAAAAAGTCTCAGATTCTGAGACATTTTTCCTATAGAAAAAGTCTCAGATTCTGAGACATTTTTCCTATAGAAAAAGTCTCTGATTCTGAGACATTTTTCCTATAGAAAAAGTCTCAGATTCTGAGACATTTTTCCTATAGAAAAAGTCTCAGATTTTGAGATATTTTTCCTATAGAAAAAGTCTCAGATTCTGCGACATTTCTCCCATAGAAAAAGTCTCAGATTTTGAGATATTTTTCCTACACTCAAAAAATTATGTAAGTAAAATCAACTGAAAATGTCAGTTAAAATAACTACTTTGTAAGTTGTTGTGGGGTCAACTACTTTTTCAGTTAAATCAACTAACAATGTTAGTTATTTTAACTGACAAAAAACAACTGACTTATGTAGTAAAAACTACTTACATTTGTAGTCAAAACAACTAAAATGTAGTAAAAATAAAATAATCAATATATACATAAGTTTTTTTTCAAAACATTTTTCAAAAAAAAAAAAATGAAGGCCAAATTTTTTCCAAGTTTTTTTTTTTTTAAGTTGTGAAAAATAAATTTTGTTTTTTGTAAAAAAACTTTGAAAATTTTTCAGAGATAAAAAAATAAAATTAACTACTTTAAATAACTGTTACTACATCACAGTACTTTTTTGTTAGTTGTTCAAAAAAACGACTTAAAATAAATAACAGAAATAGTTGTTTGATATTTTTCATACAAAAACAACTAACTTTGTAGTTGAAAACAACAAACTATTGTAAAATATACAAATAACTAACATGTAGTAACTTACATAATTTTCTGAGTGTATAGAAAAAGTCTCAGATTCTGTGACATTTTTCCTATAGAAAAAGTCTCAGATTCTGAGACATTTTTCCTATAGAAAAAGTCTCAGATTCTGAGACATTTTTCCTATAGAAAAAGTCTCAGATTCTGAGACATTTTTCCTATAGAAAGTCTCAGATTCTGAGACATTTTTCCTACAGAAAAAGACTGATTCTTAGACATTTTTCCTATAGAAAAAGTCTCAGATTCTGCGACATTTCTCCCATAGAAAAAGTCTCAGATTCTGAGACATTTTTCCTATAGAAAAAGTCTCAGATTCTGAGACCTTTTTCCTATTGAAAAAGTCTCAGATTCTGAGATCTTTTTCGTCTCGAAAAAGTCTCAGATTCTGAGACCTTTTTCCTATTGAAAAAGTCTCAGTTTCTGAGACCTTTTTACTATAGAAAAAGTCTCAGATTCTGAGACATTTTTCCTATAGAAAAAGTCTCAGATTCTGAGACATTTTTCCTATAGAAAAAGTCTCAGATTCTGAGACATTTTTCCTATAGAAAAAGTCTCAGATTCTAAAACCCTTTTCCTCAAATTCTGGGGGTTCTGAGGATTTTCTATAAAAATGCAAAATGTTTGTCTAATTTTTGAACCCACAAAAGAGCCAAGTGAATAATTTCATAACTTATACTCATAGAAAAGATTAGAAGGTACGCAGTGTTGTATTTGATGTATTTTCCAATATGGTGGCAAAATGCTTGTTCTTCCTCATCTCACACGTATTTAATATCAAATTAGATTATTTGTTTATAAAAAATGGAATTTGTCTTTCATTTAATTAAATTTATTATTTATTTTGCTTTATTCAACGTTTTTTTAAAAATAATACGCACTATTGATAGTTTAAAACCTTTTGTTTTTTCTTTTCTTTGTTGTTGTTCTCCTTTATGTTGCATTGTTTTTATTAAACGTCAAAAGTTACATAATGTGCTGTCACTAATACTTATTCAAGCAAAATACGACTCTGTTACACTTCTATTTTTTTCTATGCTTATACTACTTGCATACCCATTGACCTTGTGTCAAAGTTTGTATGAAAAAATTTAATTTAAGCGAGTTATTTATAACGGAGCCTTAAAACCGATCCGGCATCAAAATTATAAATACTCTATGGGGTCCAAAACCAATACTTCGAGATGTTTTAAACTGCAAATTTACTTATTATACCCTACACCACACTGTGGTACAGGGTATAATGAGTTTGTGCTGATGTTTGTAACTACCCGAAATATTGGTCCTAGACCCACTTTTAAGTATACCGATCGACTTAGAATCACTTTTTGAGTCGATTTAGCGATGTCCGTCCGTCCGTCTGTCTGTCCATGTAAACGGTGTAAACACGATACAGGTCGCAATTCTCGATCAATTGACTTGAAATTTAAAACTTAAGCCTCTTTTGGCCCAAGGACGAAGCCTATTGAAATTGGAAAAAATCGGTCCATATTTAGACCTAGCCCCCATACAAAGGTCCTCTTTAGTTTTGGCTCAAATGACTCTAATAGTTGTAGCA